>JAJEJO010000628.1:192125-336941 GCA_020662805.1 Glaucomys volans | reverse complement strand
TGTAAAGACTGTCCCTATAAGCTTGAGTCGGGACAGCAACAACATTAAACTCTCACTGTAAACAAAACACAGTGGTAGGCACTGTGGAAACACATTTGGTCCTATTCTCCTTACCCTGAGCTTGTAGAAGAGCCGACTGTTTCAACAGAGTGGTGACTACATACACTCTGGATGAAGAAAAGCATCCACTACCCCAGCACATGGGTGGAACATGTCCTGGGCACAGTATTCCTCCAAGGAGAACGGTCATAAAAACGACTCTGGAAAATTAGAACAGCTAGCATCTAAGAAGTCCCCACTAAATGGGGACACCTGGGCTATCTGAAGTTATTATAGATTTCCTTATCTCAGGAATCTTCAAGGCCAAATATAGGCTGTGATACAAAAAATCATGAGATAACCAGTAACACATATGATGAAATTTTCTTGCTAGAAAGTCATATATTGAAAATAAGAGAGTAAAAAAGAATGCTGGGTATAAAACTACTCTATTTCAAGGAATACTAAAAAATAGAGTGTTAGCATTTATTCATGATAAGAAGGCAGCACAGAAAGAACTCATGTGCCTGTGTCTGAACTCCTTAGCTTAATTAGAACATGATTCTAAGACCAAAGTTATGGTAGCATTTGCACACGGAACAGTTTTTATGGTCATTGACATTTACTGTAACTAACAAGAATATAAGAAATGGAAAAATCTTAGCAGTCTTCTGAATGCAGGATCCCAATACTGTCCTTCAGTGGGTTAGGAGTGTCACTCTGCATTCACTGTGGTGGCCTGGACAGCTGGTCAGCAGTGAAAAGGTAGCTAATTAGGAGTATATTGTATATTTGGTCCCACTGAATATTTTTTTATATGAACTGCATGTACATTTATGTGCATTACAAGGACAAGACTCCCATGTTATCATTTCAGAAAGTCTTCTAAGTTTCCACATTTTACAAGAAAAGAAAAACACTTTTGAAAAAATACATGTCAAGAAGGTTACTTTCAGACATGATATACAGCTGAAAACGGACACTAGTTAGGTAAATGGTAGTGTTACACATAGGCAAAGCAAAAATATTTTAAGCAAAATATTGCTTAAATTAACAAGTAATACAATAACCATTTGTTCACAGTTCATACAGTGATTTTCAAGTAAATGTCCTTTTCTACCACTAATAAACCCAGGTTTACTGTCCATGTGTCTCTCAAGAGGGACAGTAACTTTTCCTTTCACTTCAAATTGATGATTCTGACTGGTTGGATAATATAACCGTTTTTGATTTTTGATCTATGGGACTGTCAACTGGCACCTGTAAAAAGAATCAAATATTAAAAATGTATAGCACCTGTCATATGCCATTTTAACAGATCAAGAGTTTATTCAAAAAAAAAAAAAAAAAGCTGGTTAACGTGCTGTTTGATAGAATGCAGAGGATAGCAATCCCAAGCCACAGATAGAGAAAAATTAATAAACAACCAATATGTATCCGCAGAGAACCTCTCCATCCCTTCCCCTTTTTGACTTCACTCATCAGTGCAATGCTGCTTCTCATTTGAAATCTGGGCTCTCGTGCTCCTGGGTCCATTTCTACCTCAGTTTTGTTACATGTCTCTCAGAAAGCAAAGTAGGAAATTGGAATTGGACACATACACCACAGCATAGCTTGCCAAACAGGTCACTTTGTTTTCTTCCATCTCTCCGCATAAATCAAGTTCCCAAAACATCAGTCTTTATGCTTACTTCCGCCTCAGTCCACCACCCACCTCCCATAGCATATGTGGCGTTTCTTACTTCCCCATTCCTCTTCTGCTTCCCACCAACTTGCTCTTTGCAACATTTAATGCTTTCTGTGCAGCTTTTCATTGTGAGCTGGCTGATGTTCCCCAATGGCTCCTAGCAGTCAGACTGCAGGCTGTAGCTTACCAAAGCCACTGCCTGTGTACAAGCACAACAGCTTAGTGTTTTGAATGTATTTTTCTATTTTTTTCTTTTTCTTTCTTTTTTTAGTTTAGAAATACAGTAACAAAACTGTTGGAAAGCACTGGCATTTTATGTATTCAATAAGTGAGGTACTTTAAAATAAATAAATGCAATGAGAAGCCCCCACTCAAAAAAAGCTGGCTAAATAGTTTCACACTTAGTCTCTACACGCTTTCCTCAACAGTATAATCATAAAAGTATTCATTACTTACAGCTTTAATCTCAGCATTCGTGATTCCTATATTTATGTTGTGTCTTCTCAGATCAGACTTGATTAATGCTGAAACAGAGAAGCATCAATGAAGTTACAACAAATTATTTGTGAATATATTTTTTCCTAAGCAGCACAAAGTCTTTTTTGGCATTTTCAAAACATTTAACACACTATAATGCAATAATATTCAATAAAATCCTTGTAGTCTGACAAAAAAACCTCTCTAAGGCTTTAACTCAATTAATAAGTCAATCATTAGTGAACAAAATATGGGGTTCGAGGAACCAAAGATGAAAGCCCTTTCTTTTCCCTACAAGATTCTCTGATCTAAGGAAATATTGGCGTGTACATAATCATAGCATTGCATGACTACCATGATGCCGCAGAAACGAACAAGGTCAGTCCAAGGAACCAGAGAAGGCCTGCCAGAGGAGACACCCTTGAATCTCATCTTGAAAAATGAGTAGGAACTTGTCAAGCAGACAAGAGGGAGAGGAAGGCATAAAAGCAGCATAAACAAAGGGAGGAGGGCGGGAAGAGCATAGCCTATTCTTGATACTGCAGGTAGTCTGGAGTGATTGGGGAATCAAGAACAAGAGGGAGTGGGAGGTGTCAAGCACATCAGAGCCATGTTCCATCTGAGCAGGGCAGCGATGCCACCAGACCTGTGCACGAGACAACACAACATGACAGCAATGTGGAGGCTGTTACAATCAGCAACAAGAGAAGAGGCAGGAAGCCCAACCACGAGGTTAGCCTGCTGAGAGATGGAAATTACCTGAAAAGGATGATAATATTAGGGATAGGTTTCACAAGCATTTTAGAAAAGAACAAAATTTGGGGATAGGATATAAAAAATGTGGTGGAAAGGTGGGGGGCTGAGTGACTTCAGAGTTTTCTTGCTTGTATGATTAAGTGGATGACAGCTCTAGTTATTGAAACTGAAAAAAAAGAAGAAGCGGGGTGATGGGAAGAAGGCAAATTCAGTTCTGAACAAGGCAAGTGTAAGATGCCCGTGGAACATCCAGGTCAGATGACATGGTTGGACGTGTTGGCCTAAAATACAACAGAGGTCAGGGTCTGGAGAGGTAGATTTGTAGGTTACTGGTGTTAAAGGGTAGTAAAAGCCATGGACTAAGAAAAGATAAAAGTTTGTGGCAGTTAAGTAATTTCATTAGTCATAAAGCAAAGTATAAATAAAAGATGAAAGAAATTTTATTTTCAGTGTCCTAAAAGTTAGCTTAATGCTTCCATCGATACCTTTCTGCATCAATTTACTTTACATCTATATGTGTCTTTATATTAAAAACGGATTTGCCAGGTATGGTTGGTGCATGCCTGCCAAAATTAGAAATTCATTCAAAATTGTCTCCACCAGTTGAAATACATGTTCAAATGTTGTCAACTATAGTCACCCTATTGTGCTATGGAGCATTAGAATTAACTCTTCCTGTTCTATTAACCTCCTCCACCTGTTTCAACCCTCACAGCCTCCAGTATCCACTATTTTACTCTCAACTACTGTTGAGATCAACGTTTTTAGCTTCCACATGTGAGAGAACATGAGGCATTTATCTCTCTGTGCCTGACTTACTTCACTTGATATAATGTCCTCCAATTCCACTCATGTTGCCACAAACGTCAGGATTTCATTCTTTTTATGGCTGAATAATATCCCAAATGGGATATATATAACATTTTCTTTATCCACTCATCTACGGATAGAGACCTAGGGTGATTCCATATTGTGGGTATTATGAACAGTGCTATAATAAACCTACAGGTATTTTCTGGACATGCTCATTTCCTTTCCTTTGGATATATACTCAGTAGTAGAACTGCTGAACAACACAGTAGCTCTATTTCTAATTTTTTGAAGAACACCATACTGTTTTTCATAATGACTATACTAATTCCCACCAACAGTGCATGAAAGTTCTATTTTCTCCATATCCTTTTCCATATTTTTTATTATTTCTTGTCATTATGATAAAAGCCAATGAATTGGGTGAGATGGCATCTCATTGTGGTACTGACTCACATTTCCCTGCTGATGGGTGATGTGCATTTTTCCATACACTTGACCATTTGTTTATCTTCTCTTGAGAAATGTCTATGCCAAGCATTTGTCCTTTTAAAAACTGGATTGTTATTTTGCTGTTGATTTTAGTTCCTTCCATCCATTGACCTCTTGTCAGATAAACAGTTTGCAGATATTTTCT
Source organism: Glaucomys volans (assembly GCA_020662805.1). NCBI lineage: Eukaryota > Metazoa > Chordata > Mammalia > Rodentia > Sciuridae > Glaucomys > Glaucomys volans. The sequence continues at coordinate 332,535 of JAJEJO010000628.1, read as the reverse complement.
CCCATTCTGCAGGCACTGTTGTGCAGAAGCTTTTTAGTTGATGCAATCCCATTTGCCAATTTTTAAAAATTTTGCTGCCTGTTTTGGGGGTCATATCCAAAAAATTTTTGCCCAAACTAATGTCCTGAAGTATTTCCTTCTTATAGTTTCATGGTTTGGGTTCTTAAATTTTAGACTTCAATTTACTTTTAGTTGATTTTGTATATGGTGAGAGGTGAGGTACTACTGTCATTCTTTTGCAGATGGACATTGTTTTCTCAACATTTATTGAAGAGACTTTCTTTTCTCCACTGTATGTTCTTACTCCCTTTGTTGAAATTCAGTTGGCTGTAGATCATGGATTTACTTCCAGGTTCTCTATTCTGTTGCATGGTTTATGTGCCTATTTTTATGCCAGCACCATCCTTAGTTCCCATTGCTTTGTAGGATGGTTTGAAGTCAGGTATTGAATGTCTCCAACTTTGCTCTTTTTGTTCAGGATTGCTTTGGCTACTTGGGGTTCCAGAGGAATTTAAGGAACATGTTTTGTTTTGTTTTTTTCACTTCTGGGAAGAATATCATTGGTAGTCTGATGAGACTGCATTGATTTCATAGATTGGATAGTACAGACATTTTAATAATGTAATTCTTCCAATCTGTGAACATCTTTGAGTTGTCTAATTGAACTTCTTTTGAGTTTCATGGAGCTGGATGCCTATATCTCTCCTAAGACTTGGTAAGTTGTTAGCTATTATTTTGTTAAAAATGCTTCCTCTGCCCTTTTCCATTTCTTTGACCTCTGGAACTCCCATAACATGAACATTTATTCACTTAACAGTACCTTATCGGTCCTGCAGTCTTTCCTCGCCCCTTTTCATTCTTTTTGTTCTTCTGAATGAGTTAATTTAAAAGGCCTAGCTTCATGTCTGGAAATTCCTTCTTCTGATTCTTTCAGCCTATCATTTTAACTATCAACTGTATTTATTATTTCATCCATTGAACTATTCAGCTACAAGATTTCTGTTTGGTTCTTTTTTACAGTGTCTTTTTGGTGAACTTCTCCTTCTATTAATTGTTTCCCTGATTTTATTGAACAGTTTATATTCTCTTGTGTCTCATTTAGCTTTTTTCAGACTATTATTTTGAATTCCTTTTCAGACATTTCATAACTTTCCTTTTCTTTGGGGTCTATTACTCGGGAATTATGGCGCACCCCTGAGGGTTTCAGGTTTCCTTGCTTTTCCGTGATTTTGGGTTCCTGTGTTTATATCTGTGCAACAAGTGCAACAGTAATCCTTTCCACCTTAATGGAATTTTGCTGCTGTTGTTAGGGAGAGGCTTTTCATGTGGTGGGTGCTGTGGTTTCAGTTGGTATGGTGTGTCCGCTTTGATTCTGGGCAGATTCAGTAGTGTGGTCTCTGTGAGGTTTCTTCAGCTGTAATCCTTGTCAGTGGCTGAGGCTTTGTACTGTGGTAGTGTGGTCAGGCTGGATGTACTGCAGGCTGGCATCTGTACTTGGGCTCTTCCCTGGTTGGGCTGTCATCTAGCTGGTCGCTGGGACAGGCATAAGTACATACAGAAGCGGGAGGACAAAGGCTTTGTGTTGGCCTCTCTGTGCTAGTCTACCTATTCCCTGGGGGATGGGGCACTGCATGAAGTTAGATGCCTGGCTCTCAGCATTTCTGTTGGGTCTAGGCTATGAGCAGTTGCAGTGATGGTACCACAGCCAACAGTGTGAGCATGGTTGGAATGACAGTGGAGTCTCAAGAACAGAGATATGTATTCTATGGCTACTAACCCCCAGGGTGGGATGCACTCTAGCAGTGGGTCCAGTTTCAAGATGGTGCCAAGTTGTAGCAGCTTGGATCTCGGGGCTGGAAGATGCCCAATACTGGCTCCTACTCTGTGGCAATATAGCCACATGAACAATAGCAACTTAAAACTCTCTTCAGAGCCTGAATGGTTTGCAGAAGTCATCTGCAGGAACAATGGGGACCAACAGGGTTCTTTAGCTTATCTTTTCCCCATAAAGGCAAGTCTGTCTTCACTCCAAGTCAATCTGGGCAGACGAGACAGTATGAGAGAGGCAGGAAGCCTCACTGTCTTCTTTCTCCCACTCCACAGTGATCTTTCAGTTTGCTGCCACTCCAGTGTACTTCCTTAGTCACTCCTGTTGGAGTATAGTTGTTTATTATTTGTCATGGTCCTTATTTATAAGGAGGGTAAGTAATAGGCTACTCTACTTAGTCATCTTGCTAACATGGACACAGATATAAACATAGAACATGGAAAAGTAAGGAAACATGAAACCCTCAAGGATGCCTAAGATTCTCCAACAGTAGACCTCAAAGAAAAGGAAATTTGTGAATGTCTGAAAACGAATTCAAAACAATGTTCTGAGAAGCTCAGTGAGACACAAGAGAAAAACAATTCAATAAAATCAGGAAAATATTTCATAATCTGAAGGAGAAAGTCAATAAAAGATCTGTTTTGGGTTTTTTGCTTTTCATTTTTGGAGGTGTGGATTGATATGTTCTCAAATCCAGAGTCTACCCAGACATTCTTTACTTTGTTACCATGTTTTCAACCTCTATCATATTTTGGTTTCTTAGAAGGTCCTCCTTTTCATTATATTGCTCATCTGTTCTTGCATGCTATCTACTTTATCCATTATGACCTGTAGCATGTTAACCACAATTGTTTTAATCTCTCAGTCTGATTAATTCCAGCATCCACGCTGTATCTAAGTATGGCAGGACTTGCTGTTTATTCAAGTTGCTTTTTGCCTATTTTCTTCGTAGCCATGCATGATTCACTAGACTGCTGGAAAAGGCCTGTAGGAATGTGGCGGTAAGGTGAGGGGGAGGAGCTCCTCTTCTCCTATTATGAGGCCTGTGCTTCTGGACTGTGAACGCCACATGTGTCGCTCAATTTCTCCCTCACCGCCCCTACCTCAGGTGGGGCAGAATGACTAGAGGGGGTCTAGAGTCACATATTTTTCTTCTTCCACTGGGAAGGCTGGAGTGGGCAGGACTTGGGTATGTCCCTTCTCCCAGGTCAGTCAGTTTCTTTGATAAATCCCAGCAGGCTACACACTGGTTAAACAGTTCCTCCTGAGGGCACATCTTGTTACTGATAGAATGCTCCAGGTGTATTCCAAAAAGGTTCCTTTTCTCCTGCCAGAAGCAGGAGGTAAAATTCACAAAACCCTGAGGGTCTCGTGAGTAGGTTCCCACTGGATTTTTATTTCTGAGAGTTGTCCACATTGAGCTTCCAGCACTTCAGCATCCACAGTTCTGACTTCCTACCTCAGCAATGGCCCAGTGGTTTCAGCTCCTGGGTTCTGGTTGAGTAAACCATGGTTCTATTTGTCTGTTGGTTTCTCCAATTTTGGAGGTAATGGTTTGCACTATAACTTTACTTCTCTTATGTTAATTTGATCTTAGTTTAGAGAGGCAACTTTCATATTTCTCACATGCCAGACTAGAAACTGGAAGTCCAATATTTCCCTTGAAATCCACACTGTCCCTTTTAATCCTGTTCCATTACTGGTATCAATATTTCAGAAAAACCCAGCAAGGTCTCTCTAGTAAAATACTCAACATATGAGAGAAATTAAGTAGCATGTTAGATGATAAGGGCATTAATGTAAAACTAATTTCAAAGAACTTTTTCATTTCTATATGAATTTTTCAGACATGATTTGCTTGAATTAACATTCACAAATCTAATAATGTCCAAGAGAGTACAATATTGCTTCCTTTATTTCTGGTGCAATGAGAGCACTCTATTTGATAGATGCAAGGTACTTTTCTGGAAGTTAAGAACCAAAGAGGTACTAATTATGATATATTAGTTACTATATTACATATTTTGGGGCTGGGATTGTGGCTCAGTGGTACAGCACTTGCCCAGCATGTGTGAGGTACTGGGTTCAATTCTCAGCACCACATATAAAATAAATGAATAAAATAAAGGCCTATCAACATCTGAAAAATAAGATAAATAAAAATGAGCAGAATTTTTTTAAAAAATTACATATTTCATGTTTTATTTTATTAACTGAAGATAAATGAGAATAATGGGGAAAAAACTATAATAGGATGTTTTGCTTTGAGAAAACTCTCTTTGAGCATGAATGAATGATAGTGACCTTCGGTGGTTGTTATATTCAAAACAAATATTTACCATAAGTAAGATCTGAAGCTTTCAAAAAGAATGATCAGGTATTCCAACAAACATAAAAGAAAGCTTTGATTCATGTGCTTCCAATAGATCAAATCCTCAAGTTACAAACAGAGAAATACTTCCTCTTTGACTATCCACAGCCTCTGTTTCTTGTTTTGATAAAGGGATACAGAAAGAAATTTACAAGGTAAAATAACGGTACAAATCAACATGGGCCTGGAAATACTGCTGAAAACTTCCACTGTCCAAAGGCACTGTCACACCTAGTATGTGCATGGGCAAGCTACGGATAAAAGTTCTTTAAATTCTCTTTCTCTGGAAACTGGACACTAGTCTCTTTACTGCCCATGTCCATTCTGGTTATACCTAAAAAGTGAAAGAATTAGCCAACCATTCAATGTTATTTCCACAACCTCCATGACTCTTACCATTACTACCACATTACGGTAACAACATGCATTAGGCACCTCTTTGGTGTCAGACACTATCCTGGGAGCTATTCATGAGACACCTTAGTTAATTCTTATAGTGACCCTACACTGCAAGCTTTTAATACCCAATTCCTATATGAATGAGAAAAGGAGGACTTGAGAGTTTGTAATATTACAAGATCGATCTATCAATCTATATCTGTATATTGTTTTGGTTTGTTCACCTTGGTTTCTGGCACCCAACTCCCTCTCCAAGGCAGGGCACAGAAACTGGAGTTTCTCTTCCCCAAGGTGGATCAGAGAAACCCCAATCTTCCCTTACCTTTTTTGGTTTAGAACTGACCAAAGAAATTCTCTGACCTAACCTTGATAATAGGTCATTGGCTTTCCTCATTCCAGAGGGCTCCTGCCCCATACCTAGAGGGAGGACTGCTGTAGAAAGGTCAAGAAGAACCTGAACAGACAGGCTTGCTGGGTTTCCCTACCGAGTCTATTAGCAATCATGCCTATGCAACAAAGGCTCCATAAAACCCCCAAAGTACAGGATGTGGACAGCTTCAGAATAGAACATATGGAGGGTCACAGGAAGACAAAAACACCCTCATGTGCCAGGAGGGTGGCACGCCGTAACTCCATGGGGACAAGGGCTCCTGTGCACAGGACCCTTTCAGACCTTACCTGTGATATCTCTTCATCTGGCTGCTTATCTGTATCCTTTAGTAAACCAGTAAATGGAAGCACAGTGCTTCTCTGAGTTCTCTGAGCTGCCTTAGGAAATTAATTGAATTTGAGGAAAGGGTTGTGGGGATCCCAGTTTATAGCCTGCCTGTCATAAGGGTACAAGAACCAGACCTGTGACTAGGTCTGAGGTGAGGAAAGTTTGGGGGACTGAACCCTCAACCTGTGAGCTCTGATGTTCTCCCCAGGTAGGCAGTGTCAGGCTGGTATTAGAGGATTCCCAGCTGATGTTCACTGCTGAATTGCTTGGTTGCTGGTAGGAAGAAAGCTGACCCCCTTCTAAGATCACACCAGTGACCCGTGCTGTGCATGTTTCCTGGGAGAATCTGAGCTTGACTTGGTTTTCCTGTCTATGTTCTTGGAGAGGTTAAGTAATATCTAAGGAGGTTTGACACAATCCAGGCTTTCACTATTCTTCTTAAAATGGATTTGTTTTCTGTGAAGAGTAACTGTATTGATTTTGAAGCTTCTAAAACAAATTAACAGATTTTTGTTGTTGTTGTCATTTTAATACGAGGGACTGAATCCAGGGGCACTTTACCACTGAGCCACATCCCCAGTCCTTTTAATTTTTTTATGTTGAGACAGTCCTGCTAAGTTACTGAGGCTGGCCTCGATTATAATCCTCCTGCATCAGCCTCCTGAGTTGCTGGGATTACCAGCATGTGCCACCACACCCAGCAAAACAAATTAACACATATATACTTTAACATTATATACTTAGAAGAAAATAATTTCCTGATTTTTACCTCATTTTTAACCCTTGAATTCTGCAAAGCTCTTAAGAAGCAATACATATGAAAATTAAATTAAAAACACAACACAACACACCAATTTACCTGTTAAAATGATGCCTAAAAACATCCAAACACAAAGGAAAATATTCCCTTTCTCAGGACCATAGTCTGATGTGAGCTTTCCTTGAACCAATGTGAACACAATCCCAAACACCTAAAATAAAATAAGAAAAATAATTAAGTTTGCTTCTTTAAAATAAAGTGTACATTTCCCCCACAGAACTTTTCTTAACTCATTTTCTTCATATGATTTGGCTTCCAGAAATAATTACTGAAAATGAGACTGTTAAAAGAAAAACCGTGGTCAAACTTACTGTTCACTAGACAGTAAAATAATCATCTAGGGTTTAAGAGAAAGTGGAGGTGTACCACCTGTGCAGCAGCATTGAGAAGACCAGACGAAGTGCCCTCAGATTCAGGGTAAGTGATTTCAACAGCAAATTCAAAACCCAAGGGAAGGTAACCAGTCATGAAGAAACTAGGAAAACAAAGCCACAATTATACAAAAAAAAAAAATCAGGAAAATACACACATTGATGCAAACATTCTATAAGTGAATATTTTGAGATTGCTATGTGAAAGTAAGAAACTATTATTATTGACTAACCAGCCCAAATCACAAGAACTGGGAAGCAAAGCAATTGCTAAGTTTGTTTCTGAGAAAAATTTACAACTAGTTTTCTAGGCCAATTATCTTTATACCCAAAATTACTTGGACTAAGTAAGGATTATCCATTTTTTTTATCAATGGTATATAAAAACCAATTTTCAATTACTTTTTGTAGTTCACATTTATACACACAATAAGCACAGAATGGATCTCCTAGAGTTTAAAATATTACAGAACCTTAGGATGACCTTTAAAAAATTAAAAATCAGAATAATAATACTTCAGAATTAAAACAGCATGGTATCATTTCTCTTATCATATTTGACACTTACCCAAGTATCCCTCCAGTAACAAACACGATGATAATGTAATGAAGGTCCAACGTAAAAGTAAATATAACCATTCCAATAAAAGACAAAATGTAAACTATCAAAGTAGTCTGTCTAAAACAAAAACAACAAAACTGTTAGTATTTTTCCTGATTATCATAGGCACATAAAAATCATGTGGCTAGCCATTTGTCTATCCAGTGATAAATCTTTGTTTTTCAAAATGTGTCCATTCTAGCTGGGTACAGAGGTGCATGCCTGTAATCTCGGTGATTTGGAAGGCTTAGGCCAGGGGCTGGGGATATAGCTCAGTTGGTAGAGTGCTTGCCTTGCAAGCACAAGGCCATGGGTTCAATCCCCAGCACAGCAAAAAAAGAAAAAAAAAAAAAAGTTCAAGGCCAGGCTCAGCATTTTAGCAAAACCCTAAGCAACTCAGCAAAACCCTGTCACAAAATAAGAAATAAATAGGGCTGAGAATGTGGTTCAGTGGTAAAGCACCTCTGGGTTCAATCCCTAGTACCAAAGGAAAAAATTCACTCATTTTTCTTATCTGTAGGAAATGTTATCCACCAAACCAAGGACTTTCAAGAATAAATTTAAGATTCAACAGCAGGAGAAAACAAAACTCACATCACAGCCAATACTCAAATAGGAAGGACACTCATACAGACAAAATAACTTTTATGCCACCAAACAGGAGAGTTCTCCATTCATCTTTCATGATTCAGATCCAATTCCACTTCTTCCAAATGCCTTCCCTAACTACTGCAGCTTACAAAATTCCCTCCTCCAAATTCCCTTGTTATTTATACCTACATAGCTGGCATTTTAGTCTGCTATATTATCATTTAATTTTTCATATTTGGATGCCTAGTACGACCCCTTTAGACCATGAGTGTCTCAAGAATAGGGATCACATATTACTTACTATAATTCTGAGACAAAAGGGATGCACACAACAGGAGTTGGGAGAATGAATAGGAGTTACCTTGAGCAGAAAGTTAGGGTGACAAGAACATATTTCTATGCCTAACGAGTTTTCTATACATATAGCAGACCAAAGACTATTAAGAAAGGTAATCCTTTACATAATGCTTTTCATCTACAAATTAAATGAGTTTTACTCTAAGATATAATTTTGCAGTAAGGAAGCCACAAAAGTACAGTCTTAAATTGTGAGAGAATTATCTTGGAGAATTTCAAGGTCAAAGATACTTTGGAAGGGTTTAGGATAATAGGTATAAATACCTCAGGTCTTAAAAGCATATCTGGCACAGTTCCACATTTCATTCATTCAGTTTTTTGCATTCCATTCATTTATTCACTCACAGGTCCATTCATTCATTCTCCCAAGCAGACAAGAGAAGTTTTAACTTATTGTTCTTTTAAGGCCTCCAGGAAATGATGTCACCTCTGAAACCCAATTGGTAGCTCTCATTTCCTTCTATGTTAGCATTTTGCTGTTCCATATAGGTGCCAATCAACGGCATTTTCATATTATGCATTTTATAATAGTTAAGTGGTGCTATGGCTTGGAGCATCTTAGCCAAATAAAAGCAAATGTTTTTGAAGGAAAGAACAAGAGAAAGTCTGTCAAAAGTCAAATGTTTCTCAGAAAGGACTGTTTTCTCAGAAAACAGTCCTATTTTATGGATGGAACTGGAGAATATTATGCTTAGTGAAATAAGCCAATCCCCAAAACCAAAGGTCGAATGTTCTCTCTAATATGTGGATGCCAACCCACAACAAAGGAGGGTGAGGAGGGGAAGAATAGAAGTCCATTGGGTTAGACAAAGGCAAACAAAGGGAAGAGCCAAGGGAGGGGAATAGAAAGTATAGTAGAATTAATCGGACATAACTTTTCTAGCCTTGTATTCAAATACAACCAGGATAACTCTGCATCATGTACAACCACAAGAATAGGATCCTAATTAGAATAAGTTGTACTCCATGTATGTATAATATGTCAAAATACACTCTACTGTCATGTAAAACTAAAAAGAACAAATAAAAATAAATACATAAAAAGACAGGACCTATTTTAGTTAGAAGTGATCCCTTCTAAAGAAATATATATACATACTGTAAAATTGAAGGAAGTTCATTAGGTATCCAAATTCTCAAAGATAAAATAAATAAGATCAATAAAATAAAACAATATATAGATTACTGAAACATTTGCTAAGCGACAGGAATCTACAAGTGTTTAGAATGCAGGTCTTTAAGTAATAGTAACACTTTAAATCCCTTAAGATAAAAAGTAAAGTTTCTTTTAAAATCAAAATACCTTTGGGTCCCAGAGGCTTGGGAGGCTGAGGCAGGAGGATCGTGAGTTCAAAGCCAGCCTTAGCAACTTAGCGAGGCCCTAAGCAACTCAGTGAGACACTGTCTCTAAATAAAATATTTAAAAAATGGGCTGGGGATGTGGCTCGGTGGTAAAACACCCCTGGGTTCAATCCATATTACCCCCTCCTCCCACACATTTACTTTCTCTTACTTGTATGTTTTGGTGTGATCCAGCCACAAACCACAGAGAATGGAGCCCACCATTCCAGCTACTACCAGTGTTAGACCAATCCTTCCAGCATTCACTTCTTCTCCCTGAAAAAAATTTGCAGAAGAAGCTATCAGATATTTTTAATTCAAACAGATCCTTTATATTCCATACCTTAACATAGACCATAGAAATAATCAGATAAAATTAAGCACAAAGCAAGAAGATTTGATACCTGTGTCAGGGTTTGGGGGTGGGTTATAAAAAATATATGGAGGGTATCATATTTTAAAACCAGAAAAAATATCTAAAATAACAAAAGGAATAAAAAAGGAAAATTTTTCCTTGTTTCTCCATAGTTAGAAGCACAATGATTTTTATTAGGATTCTTAAGTAATTCATAGATGTCTAGAAAGGAGGGTAAACACCTAGCTTTTACAGAGCACAATTGTGTTCTCTTTTGAAAAGCACAGAAGTCAGTTAAAACTTAATATTTACTTCTTCATGCTAACGCTGATTTCCCTTTTGAAATAGTTTGTCTTTTTCCATATAATCAATAACATTACTAAGGTATGGTCACAGTGATAATAATTTCTGCTTCCAACATTGTATGCTTTATAAGTTGGATTAAATGTGTTTAATAAAAATTACGGGCGATCACTAGGAGTGGTGGTGCACACCTGTAATCCCATGACTTGGGAGGCTGAGGTAGGAGGATCGTGAGTTCAAAGCCATCCTCAGCATCTTAGTGAGGCCCTGTCTCAAAACATAAAAAGGGCTTGGGGGTATGGTTCAGTGGTTAAGCATCACTGGGTTCAATCCCTGGTACCCCCCACCCCCAAAAGTAACTATAGAATGACCAGTCCTCTTCTTATTCCTTTTTTTCCTGCTTTCTTCAGTCCTTTTCACCTCCTCCACTCAGCTTGAGTGCCTTTCTAAATCTTTAAATATGATCCTGCCTCATTCAACTAGATCTTTAACTAAATTTGTTGACATTTCATTTTTTTAATGAAATGCATTCTCAGTTAAAACAAATATAAATCTTTTACAGTAATAAAGGCTTAATCCTTAAACTTATGATCATACTAACAGGTAATATACTGCTGAAGAAAAATTCTTGACCAGATGTGCAATAAGATGAAAGCAGAAGCTTACCGGATAATGTGTCAATATCATTTGATTCAGTAATGTTGAGACTGAATAAAATGCTCCAGTCATGATTCCTACAACAAGGCAGAAAAATTATAAATGTATCATTTAACAGTTCATGAAGTAACACTGAATACAATGTGACAGCTATGAAAATATAATGTATTTCTCACACTGTTGATGAAATTAAAAAACCATTGCCATTCCCTTGCAGAATGTGAACTGGTCAATTTAACGTCTAAATTTACTAGAGATAAGTGCTATGATGTGGATAGAGTATGATGGGAAGTTTGGTTACTAGTATGGTAGTGTTAAGGTGGTAAGATTCTTTTTTGTGTGTGTGTGTGGTGCTGGGGATTAAACCCAGGGCCTTGTGCATGCAAGGCAAGCACTCTACCAACTGAACTATATCCCCAGCCCCAGGTGGTGAGATCTTTAAGAGGTAGGCCTAGAACAAGGTAATTAGGTTATGGAGGCACCACCCTCAGAAGGGGTTAATAATGATCTTATAGAGGGTTAGCTTTCACAAGAGAAGGTTGTTAAAAAGTGAGTCAATCCTATTCATTGGCCTCTTTTGCATGTGGCCATTTCCCATCCTGTTCTCCCCCATGTTGTGATGCAGTCAGGGGGAACAAAAGTGACAACCTGCTCTTGGACTTTCAGCCTTCAAAACTATAAGTTAAATAAATATTTTTTCTTTACAAAGCACCCAACCTCAGGTATTTTGTTATAGCAACAAAAAATGGACTAGTAGAATATGATAGCAAAATTCTGTCAAAGCACTATTATTATTGAGATTCAGGTATTCTGACCATAAATTATATAACCACATACAACACATATGTTGATTGCAACAGTCAAGCAATGGATCATTTACTGAGCACCTATAATGTACTATAGCCAATGAATGTTAAAAGCATATTTCCTGCTTCAAAGATCTTACCTCATATCAAAGATTTACAAGGCAATTCATAAAACAATATTAATGAAAGAATACTTAAAAAAGAGACAAAAATAGCTGGTTGCCGTGACACACACCTGTAATCCTAGCAACTCCAATTTAGGAGGCTGAGGCAGGAGAATCACGAGTTTAAAACCAGCCTTAGCAGATTAGTGAGGCACTAAGCAATTCAGTGAGACCTTGTCTCTAAATAAAAAATAAACAAGGGCTGCAGATGTGGCTCAGTGGTTAAGCAACCCTGGGTTCAATCCCTGGTATAAAAAAAAACAACAAAAAAACCAGTTGGCTATCAGGAATTGTTTAAACCCTGGTGTATCCTTAATGTATTGCATATATTTTGGTAAGTCATTTAATGTTACTGAGATTTAAGTTTATTATTTCTATCTATAAATTATTAAATATTTCAGGTATATAACTCAATAAGAAAAAAAATAATCACAAGAAAACCAGAAAGCATTTATGTGTGTGTATATTGTTGTATGTGATGCTTAACCTTGATTGGAGATTATGAATTATTTCAGGAAAATTGATGAGATAATGTCTGTCAAACATCAGGTTTTCACATATGTATAATGTGTTAGCCATTAGTTACCTGCAGATATTCTAGTTTTACTTATTCCAGGAATGGCCATTTGACTGAAAATGTGAGCAAAAGAAACATTCTGTTTTCTAGGAAGCACGTACAGAAATGTCCAACTGGCTCCCTGAGCCACTTTCATGAGCAAAACCCTGCTGCTAATTCACATTGAACACGGAACATGTCAAGGAATAAACTTTGATGTGACAGGTCACTAAATTTCTTCTGGAAGGGTTTTACTGCCATAACATAACTTAGCCTACACCAAGATAGGGGTAGACCATGGGGCTCTCTGTTCTTCCAGTGACCTAGCCATTGCTACTTATGACATCTTAATTACCATTGCTTTATAAATCTTGGTAGCTAAGACTAAGTCCCTCATCTTGTTCTTTGCTAAAATTATCTTTAATAACCTTAAACTTATTTTTGTTGTTCTTGGTCCCTACTTCTCTCATAGGAATTTTAGAATAAGTTATGTTCTATTATAATCCCTATTTAAATAAGATTATAGGATAAAGCCCACAGCTGGTCTAAAAACCTGTTAGCAAAACTTAACAAAAACACCAGAGTAACTGGCCTTTGTTACTCAGCTTCCCACTGAGTTCAAGGTCCCCTGGACCAGACTGGGTTTGCCTCGGAAAACTGAGGATACCAATGAGGCCTATGCGCAGGGCTGAGTGTACTGAGTGCACCCAATGGTGATCTTGAACCTATTCCAGATCTGAAAGAATAGCAGGAGTTTAGATGAAGACTTCTAATAGCAAGGGATGTTATGTTATCTGAATCTAGAGTATGGTATATCTGTGTTTCATATAACAGAGCACTAGTTGGGATAGTAAGGAAGTATTTTCTCTCCAGTAGCCTGACCTCAAAAAAAGCCTACCTTAGTTCATTTGGTTGCTGAGTTTTGGACACTATAGGTACAATCCTGAAAATCTCTCCAAGAGGTGCTATTCCTTATCCAGACTATCCCATAGCAAGACTGCTCTAATCTCATGTGTGGAATACAAGTCCTGGAGGTGACAAGGACACATCCAAAAGCTGTTATCTGATCTTCACTCAACAATGTGATCCTGAACTCTGCATCTCTTTAGTGAACAAGATGGGCCAACAAATTTCTCCAGCTGTGATGGAGAATGTTGCACTCCCCTAGTGTTTCCTAACTCTTTGCTTCTTATAATTCCTTCCATAAAATAAACTCGACTTAGCTTCCCAAACAGTCTCTGTGCCTGGCCATTTCATCAATACAGAGATCCTACAACATTAACTGGCCATTATCAATTTGAGTTCTCTCTGTACATAAAGGTACATTCCCTCCATTTAGCTCTTCTTGTATACCTTGCAATGTTTTATAATTTTCTTTATAAAGTTTTTTTGGTTAATTTATTTCAAAATATATTCTTGTTGCTATTATAAAAGGTATCTTTTCATAGGAATGTAATTCCTATAAATACATAGGAATGCAATGGGTGTTTTCATATCATCAATTATCTAGTCATCTCAAAACTCATCAATTTAATCGTTGTCTCTAGGTTCTTTTATATTACTTTAATAGATGAGGGAGCAGCAAACTTTCTGTAAAGGGCTAGATGGCAAATGTTTTTAGCTTTGCAGGCCATGTCGTCTCTGATGCAACTACTCAACTCAGCCCTTGAAATTCAGAAATAGCTAAAGACACTATGGAATGACTATTTTTATAAAAATAGCCAACAGCTACATTTGGCTCAGGGCCATAATTTTCTGATTGCTGATATACATAATCATGTTACCTATGAACAATAACATCTTTATTTCTGTTTCTTATATTGTTTCTTTCTTTTCCCTATGTTACTGACAGCCAGGACTTCCAGTTGGATGCTGAATAGAAAGTGACAGTAGGCATCTTCTTATTCATTCTCAAATGGAATGGTTCTAAGGTTTTGCCTTTAGTATGATGTCTGTTTGGGGGTTCTGTAGGTAAGCCTGATATATTCAGTTCAGAAAGTTCATTTTTATTCACAGTTTGCTACAAGTCTTTGATTGGTGGGTAATTAATTTTATCACATGATTTCACTCAGCAATTAGGCTAATTTTCTCTTTGATTCATAACTGTGATAAATTATATTCATAAGGTTCTAATACTAAAACATTTCTCATTTCTGAGATAAGCCAACTGTGGTCAGGATGTATTATTATTTTTATAAATTGTTGAATTAGTTTCCTGGTATTTTATTTTGTTTTTTTACTATCTCAGTTCATAGTGAAATTAATAATTTTTCCCTTATACAATCGTTATCTGATTTTGATTATCAACATTACAATAGCCTCAAAAGCTGAAAATGATAATAGTAATTGCCTTTGGGGAGGGGAACTGGGTGATTTAGGAACGGAGATGGGGAAGACTAACTTTCCACTGTATACCCATAGTACCTTTTGAATTTGATACTATATATGTATTATCTGTTTGTATAAACAAATAAAATTTAAAATTAAGAAAAAATAACTCAAGTCTTTTCATTTGTAAAATATAATAATCTTTCCATCTCATAAAAAGTTATTTGAAAAATTGAATAATACATATGGAAGCTCGTTGTAAATTTTAAACATAATTTTAATAACCATTTGTGTATAATCAAGTTCGAAGTGATATGATCCTAAAGAGATAAATACTCCACAGAAGTCAGAGTACTCAGAGAGGGTGCCATCTAAGGCCCTGGCTCATGCCATTTCCTTGTCCCCTTGTCTGCCCAGATCAGCTCTATCCCCACATTCTCCCCAATGCCCTCCCTGTGATCCACAGACCCTTCCCTCATTCACCCTTTCCCAAGGAAGAGTTCTGAAAGCCTGTAGCATTTACTCACCATGCAACTTCTCCTGTTTTTTTATTTTTATTTTTATTTTTTTAGTTGTAGATGAACATAATACCTTTACTTTACTTTCTGTGGTGCTGAGGATCAAACCCAGGGCCTCATGCATGCTAGGCAGCATGCTACCACTGAGCCACAACCCCAGCCATCATGGTATTTTTTCTTTTTTTTGATAAATCCCTCCTATGTTGTTTACTTTTCAGATGTTTAGATTATCTCCTCATTTGGGAGGTAACAATAAATGATGACAACTAATGATAAATTACTTATGGGCAGAAATCATACCGTGCTTCATTCTGGCCACACAGCATTTAGAGCATAGCTATACATTTAGTTGGTATTTATAGCTATTGATGAAATAAATAAAGAATGAATAACAACATGAACAATAAGTACATATTAAACCAGTTCTTATAGGAGCACATTTCAGGTAAAAGAAATAATGGCACAAAATTAAGAGACTGGAATAATGTATACATGTGGAAAAATGTGAGTGCATATGTCTGCAATAGGGGTTGGTTCTAAGTTTGTCTGAAAAAAGAATTTTGTATTGGAAAACAGTGAGAAATACAAGTCCTCAGAAAACAGTGAGAAATACGAATCCTCTTAAATGACAGCCTTAAGAAATAAATTTGCTCTAGTAGCAGTGAGGCACTGTATCTCTCTACCTCGTACTTAAAAATTTTAGTTTTAACTACAAAGGGAGGTTTCCTGCAAAATTAAGGACTGGAATTACAAAACGCTAAAAAGTATTTAAGGATGAGAAGATATGACACCCCTGAAATTTGCTTTAAAATATTCTAGAAAACCAGGTGTGGTGGCACACACCTATAATCCCAGCAGCTTAGGAGGCTGAGGCAGGAGGATCACAAGTTCAAAGCCAACCTCAGCAACTGTTACAGTTTGGGTGTGAGGTGTCCCCAGAGCTCACACGTGAGACAATGCAAGAAGGTTCAGAGGAGAAATGATTGGGTTGTAAGAGTCTTAATCCAATCAGTGATTTAATACTTGGATAGGGATTAACTGAGTGGTAACTGAAGTGGTAGGGTGTGGCTGGAGGAGGTGGGAATTGGGGTGTGGCTTTGGGTATATATTTGTATCTGGCAAATGGAGTCTCTGCTTTCTGATCATCATGTGAGCTGCTTCCCTCTGCCACACTCTTCTGCCATGATGTTCTGCCTCACTTTGAACCTTGAGGAATAGAGTCAGCCTTCTATGGACTAAGACCTCTGAAACCGTGAGCCCTCAAATAAACTTTTCTTCCCTAAAATTGTTCTGGTCTTATCTTTCAGTCACACCAGCAAAAAAAGCTGACTAAAACAACAACTTAGCAAAGTTCTAAGCAACTCAGTGAGATACTGCCTCAAAATAAAAAATAAAAAGGGATGGGGATATAGCTCAGTGGTTAAGTGCCCCTGGGTTCAATCCCTGGCACCAAAAAATTAAAATTTAAAAATATACATAATAATAATTAACAAATCTAAAAAAATAGAGGAAACATATAAACCAAAAATAGAAAATGTTGGTAACTGTTGAAGCTGGGTGACATGGTACATAGTGTAGGTATACAGGAGTTCTTTAGATTAATGTTCTACTTTTATGATTAGCAATTTTCACTAAAAGCTCAGAAACTAATCCTGTTGAAAGGGTAAGAGCTCAAATCAGGCCATAAAAAAAGAGAAGCAGCAAGTAACTTCTGAAGGCAAGAAAAACACAAATCAGGGAGTGTTAGTATAAAACAAAGACAGTGTTCAATAAAAACAAACAAAAAAACAAACTGTCAGAAAACCCTGAAAAGAATCAAATTGTATTGGTATCTGCAATCAAAGCTACAGTGTAGGATGAGTAACTGTCAGATAACTTGAAAAATCTAGAAGAACCAGAATTGTTTTTAAAAGTTAGAACTGATTAGTAAGATTTTCTTAATGTCTATTTTTGATGGAGCAGTCAAAATAAATGTCAGTTTGCACAGGGTGAAAGAAAGGCAGTTGACAGCACTTCCCACATGCTAATTGCATGAAGTCATAACGACAGAGCATCAATGACCTAGACACTCTAGGAGAACTCACAAGAAAAGACAGCACTTCTGTATTTGAGATCTATGTATTTCATTTTGAAAGCATGTAAAATGATCCACCATGGATTTTTTTTTTTTTTTTTTTTTTTGCTTTTAGTTCGACATTTCAGTTCATAATTATGCTATGGAGCTCACTAACCAATTTCATTAAGGTTAAAACCACCAGGTTAAATGAAAAGAATCCACAATGCTCAAAGATTTATATGGATGTCATAGACAATAAAAGAAAACCACTTACCATAACTGATCAACAGAAGGACAAAAGGAATATTTTTAAACAGGTTTCTTATTGACTTCCTATAGGAGTACTCTTCAGGGGGACTGTCTTGAAGAGCTGCCTGAGCCTGACTTGGTGGGTATGGAGGTCTTTCTTTGAATGCTGGGAATGAACATGAAAAGGATTGTATGTAATCAACATATGTATAATAAATTGCCCATGTACAATACATAATTATTTATATATCTCTTTCTTAGTGAGCAGACAGAATCAGTTTAAGGAAGTAGGCATTAAGGAATGTCTTTTATGGTTAGGTTTTTCATTTCACTGATGTCTAAGTGCAAAACAGTTTGGTAATATCATCTTAGCCCTCTGAAACTGACTAAAACTCAAGAGATTTGGTCAGGTCACGTATCTGAGCTACAAAACCATCTTACCCACTGATTATTCCATTTTTAGTTGATCAAGATTAATTTTTCTATAGCAAGGATACTATTTTTAAATTTAGTTCAATTTGAAATTAGAGGTAAGCCTCAGGTAAGAGCAAGCCGATATACTACTGAAGACTGTCTTGACTGTCTTAGTAACTATTTCTTCTGAAATTTGATGCAAAGTTTATCATCTGATTCAATGACACCTCTGGAACTGAAGAAGTTCAGTTGCTTAATGGGAGCAAGACTGTCTTTCTTGCTCGTTCACTTGAGCAGCATATGAAAAATCTCGGGGTGGAAATAACAGACATTAAAGTCTGACATGGTGTCTGATGCTATAAAGTTTTAGTAATGCTTCTAGTTAGAGATTTCACATTATTCTTAACTGGACATCCAAAGACCTCCTTTGGCTAAGGAGAGAAGGATCTACGAATTTCCCATAATAGATGGCTAGGGAGATTTCTCAAGGTTAGTGCTGTGGTTTGGATAAGTGTCCCCTAAAGGTTCATGTGTTAAAGGCTTGGTCCCCAGGGTGCTAAAGATTCTCCAGGTGAAACATTTCAGAAATGGGGCCTGGTGGGAGGCCTTTAGGTCACCAGGGCCATGCTCTGGAAGGAGATCGTGGGACCCTAGCCCCTCCCTCTCTTTTGCTTCCTGATTCGTGATGTGAGCCATCTGCTCCATCACACTCTCTGTGCCATGGCCATCCAGCAAATCCATCAAAGGCCTAAAGCAATGGGTCTCCCCATCATGGACTAGAACCTCCAAAACTATGAATCGAAATACCCTTCTTTTTTTATAAGTTACTTACTTGAAGTATTTTGTTATAGTGACAGAAAATTAACAGGCTAACCTTCTGGTTAGAAGTCATGGCTAAGTGATAAAAGAGTTGAATTGCATTTTAAAATTTGATGTCAGAAATTAAAATCTACCCTTTTAAGTGTCTCAAAATTTGAAACTATTCACTAAAAAATTTTATCAACAGAAGAAAAAGTCTATACCATTAAATCTAAGATGCTTGCACTCAGTGACCTTGCCAGGTATCACCAGATTTTCACACAACCATGTCTCCATTACCACTAATGTTAGATGTCACTGATCATTAAAGGAATCTCAGTTTCAGAGATTTCATGAAAACATACACCTTAGAATTTAATCAAATAGAGTAAACTAAAAGAGAAAAAGAAAGTTGATTCGGAAAAAAGTAACATTTCTGGAAGAACAGAATTTCTGGGTTTTTTTTCCTTTCCCTCTCTCTTTTTCTAGTGACAATTTCTAATTTCTGCTTTTCTTTCTCTTTTTCCCATCCTCCTGTTCTTTTGTGACAATTTCTTTCTTCCACCAAGGGAAGCCTATTCTAAGTAGATTAGAACTGGTGAACCTGTCAACTGGAATTATTTGGAAATTTCAAAATAATACATGTTTTGAGATTCTATCCAGGTTCAATAATTAGAACCTCCAGGATACATCTATATTAAACAAAGAACTCCCCAAATGCTATCAGTATAGCCACCTGGGTTTGAGGTTCACTGGGACAGGAAAAAATATCCCTAATAACTTCACAAATTGCACAAAATACTGCAATTCTCCAATTCTCCTATTTGCTGCTAAAAAAAAATATTAAAGTTCTTTGCTTCAAAATATTATATGATATAATCAAAATGTATCACACTGAAACATACATCTATTTTTATAGATCTCACAACTAATTCAAAAGGAGATATAACTCATAAATATTTACTATTTAATATCCTTACTTTGGAGGACTAGTAGATAAAATGTTTAAATTGTTGCAATTCTTCCTCCTCCTTTCACCCTAGCTGATCCTCACACTGTTAAGATGTCTGGTGTGTTTTCCTGAAAGTCTTTTTGTATCCTAGTTAGATAGAAGATATCTGTTTATTAACAATGTTAATACGGAATACTCAAGTTGTAAAAATTTCAGACTGTAAAAACTTTGCTTACAGGATAGCATGGGTATTTAGTGAGTTTTAAGTCTCTTACTTAGGTTTTTATTTACTATGATAAAGTCTAAAAGGTCCAAATTTGAACTCAAATTTCATGCAAAGGTGAGTACAATTTTTACCAGTCTTTAACTTCATTAGATTTATTTTCTGAATATGTTACCATTTAGTTCAGATAAACTATCCCTTAGCAAAATCAAGTCTGTATTTCACAATTACACAGTCATAAAGTCAGACTTCAGTTTACATGAAAAAAAAATAAACAAAAAGCCAATGGTGTAAGACACTGAACTGCTATTTTTAGTGCTTACACTAAACTATTTTCTTCCTCCCTCCCTCCCTCCCTCCCTCCCTCCCTCCCTTCCTTCCTCCCTTCCTTCCTCCCTTCCTCCCTCCCTCCTTCCTTTCTTCCTTTCTTTTTTCTGCAATGCTGGGGATTGAACCTAGGGCCTCATTGCATGCTAGGCAACTACTCTATCACTGAGCTACATCTGCAGCCCTCAGTTTTTGCTTTCTCCTTCATAAAACGGGATTAACAATAACAAACTATTATAGGATTATATGATATGAAATACCTAAAAGAATTTCACAAATATTAAATATAAGATATATTGTTCTTTTTGAGAAACATTAATATAAAAAATCAGAGCCTTTGTGGCTTGAAATTCTTAGACTTAATAAAATGTATTTCTGTTAAAAGTTTACAGCCTACATATAGATATCTTGAATAAAAGAATCAAAAGTAAAATGCATACTGCTATATATGTTTGTGTTTAAGTACATTAGTATTAAATGTTTTTATTAGCATTGCTTTTGGTTTCTGTCATCCACTTAGTGAATCAGGAAAAGATTTTAATTGGCACATTTGAATTAAATGGTAAATTTATTGCTCTGCTGCACAAGAACAAATTTCATATACAACAGCATTACTACTTATATAAGAGGAATTTAAATTGGAAAAAAATTAGGCAAAGTAAGATTAAAATGATCTATTTTATATATAACATTTTACATATGGAGTGAGACTACCCGGCTCAAATCTGACTTTGGGTGCTTATTGTGAACTTGGGCAACTTAAATTGATTTAAGTTCCGTGACCCAGTTCCCTCATCTGTATGTAAAATGGGAGTGATGGTAACAGGACCTTCTTCAAAGAGTTATAGAGAATGAAATCCAGCATGCAGTCCAAATGGCCTCCAACCATGATTAGCACACATCAGCAACCATATGTGAGAAGCTACAGTGGGGTTCTTCCAGTAAGAATGGCATTAGTGTGAAATTCAGTGGAAGGCTTGGGAGAATTTCCAGAAATGTTGGATGAACTACATTCACACATAAGCTCCATGAGGGACAGGAATTGGGTTCCATGACCTGAACCTTCAAGACAATATTTTAGGAAGACGGCTGAATACCAATTTAGTACACCATGTTGCTGAAAAACTTCAGCCAAACTAAAGTATTTTATGAGAATTTGGTTGAATTTCCAAAGTAATCATGGGTAGAATTCAGAGGGAAGGAGAGTCATATCTTAGTAATTCAGGAGTTTTAAGTGAGGATTTTTTAAAAATCCAAATTTTCCTCAAAAGCAATATGTGGACATGAGGAAAATAAAACAGAGCAATATGCCAATGGTTATACTGTTATGATTGTTCTTCCTTAGATAAAAATCTTATATTAGTATCAATTTAAGCATATATGCACACATATCATATATAATTTCACACTTTTGGATATATGATGTATAACTTACTGCTCTCTTCTAAAGAGACAATTTCTAAAGATGACATAAAAAGGAAAACTGGACTTTATGTTCTGACACATAAGCATTCAATGGAATGAGAATTTCATACCTTAAAAATCCCTATTACTAATGAAAGGTCTATTTATACAAAACATATAAAAACAATATTTCCTATTTCAACTAGCAAATCAAATATGGCTACCAGAAAAAGCATATTTAAGAGAGTTTTTATTTATAAAATATTTTTAAAACTATGCTAAATAGTAGAGTGATAATTTGTCCTTTTACAATAATCAGCACACTGCAAATATGACACTGCCTGATTAACTGAAAATATAAAAACTGACCTTGTGCAGATTAGACATATCAGAATACTTTCTATGCTACCAAGAGAACATTCTGTTCATCATCTTAAAAAGGGAAATTAAGCATGTGGTCTAAGCTTCCTATACCTGGATCCTGCAGTTCATCTATCAAGACAGTCTCTATTGGAACACTCTACGGTCTTCAGCACACATTTCTCTTAAAACTGAGGATTTCACATCTGGAGATCATAAAATATGAATTTTTCATTACTATTATGGTCACACTATAAATTAATATATAAATCTTAAACTTCCACCTATAATGTTTAATTATAAATTTTAATGATTAAAAGTCAGCTTTTCAACTTTATAGTTCTTTTCTTCTCCAACTCCATTTAAGATATAGAGTGCCAAGGGGCATTATTATAGTTAACAGCTATATTACTTACATATACTTCACTACCTTTTTTCCCTGAAATCAAAACTGCTTCCCATTAAAAATAAACTTTAAAAAGCAGACCTTCCCAAAGCTTCTTCCAAACTGGTGGTGGCTGCTTGCAGCTGATTTTGACTGACTGCTTCAAGAGACAGGCCCAGACGAGAGGACTCAGTGACGAATGGTGGCAGCCGTGCTTTGCTGGAGTGGCCTAACAAGCAGATAGTTGCCACAGTTTGAAATTCTGCTGAACGGCTTACTGCTGCCCAGGATCATTCACTGGTCAACATTTTTAGATCCAGTTAATTTTAAAATTGGGGATCCTTGGGAGGACTTATCATTAAAATCATTAAAAGAAAGATGGTAGCCTACTTGCCTCATATTAAAGCATGACAAGAACTTCTTCCTGGCTAGGTAAGCATAAGATGTGGACCATGTAGACAAATATGGGAAGAAGAGGCAAGTAATATGCTTGAAATCAATAGTTTTCAGAAAAAAAAAGTTAGTAGGGAGACAAATGAGATGGATTAGTCTTCAAACCTTTACAATAGCAAAATACATGTAGTGGACCGTAATGTATCCCGAGGGTTGTGCCATCATTACCTGAGGACAGTACACAGCTAGAATGAAACAAGCAAATGACATTTGTGATAGTATCAATAAAAATGCTCAGGGTTAGTTATTCTTATCTCTTTGTCATGCATTTATCTAAGCTTTAAGGAAAACAATTCACTTACCAATTGCTGTTAAAATAAATAAAAGCGTGGCGACACCTGATGTTCCATAAAACATGATGCTTATATTATAAGCCAGGAGATCTGTGTTATTTGGTGTGTTGGGCACTAAAACAGGTGGTAGTAAAAAGCCAACTGCAGTTCCAAGCTGTAAAATGAATAGTCCCGTTAACAGCTCACATCATTAGAGAAAAAGATAAATACTGGCATTTAACAGAACATAGAAGACAGCTGATAGTTACAAAGGTGCACTATAAATTCTAAAACTATGTTCTATCTCCTTGTTACTACTGTATCATTAAAGGGAAATTGCCAACAAATCTCTTTCCTCTTCAACAAACATTTGCTGAGTTCCTACTATCTGAATGATTCTGCGATAAAGTTGTGTAAGATACAGTTCTTATCCTTTCTATGCTTTCAATCAAAAATGGGAATATGTAAAATAGGACTGAGAAAAGACAACCCACAGAATGAGAATCTTTGTAAATCATATATTTGACAAGAGACTAGCATCCAAAATAAAGAACTCTTAAAACTGAAGAACAAAAAGACAAACATTCCAACTTTAAAATAAGCAAAGGACTCAAATAGACATTTCTCCAAATATACACAAATGGCCAGCAAGCATATGAAAAAATGCCTATATCTTTAGTCTTAAGGACAAGCAAATCAAAACCATGACGAGATTCCACCTCATACCCATAAAAGGGCTATAATAATAAAATAAAAAGTGTTGGCAAGAATGTGGAGAAATTGGAACCCCTGTACACTGCTGGAAGAAGTATAAAATGTAGCAGTCATTGTGGATAACAGTTTGGCAATTCCTAAAAAATGTAACATAAAATTTCCCTATGATATAGCAATTCCATGCCTAGGTACAGACCCTCAAAACTAAAAACAGGTATTCAAATAAATAATTATATACAAATGTTCATAGCAGTCATACTCACAATATCTAAAATATGGCAATAACCCAAATGTTTATCAATGGATGAATGGATAAACAAAATGTGGTATATGCAATGAAATATTATTCAGTTATGAAAAGGAATGATGTACTGACATAGTGCTATAACATGCATGAACTCTGAAAACAGGATGAATGAAAGAAGTTAGATACAAATGGCCATATATTGTATAATTTTGTTTATATGAAACATTCAGACTAGGTAAATCCATATGGAGAGAAAGCAGTTTGTAATTACCGGGGGATAGAGGGAAGGAGGGTGGGGAGTGATTACTTAGTGGTATTGGGTATTGGGAATGGCCCAAGAAATACTTCATGAAGGCTGAGGCAGGAAGAGTTAACATTTAACAACTACTTCACTTGCTTCTTTTCAAAAAGTTGGATAGAGACAGTCAAACAGATAATTCCTATAGAGTGTGGTAGCACAGTACCATGATGGAGAATTAGAGAGACTGGGGAGACTGTGCAATTTATTACCCAAATCAGAACACTGTTCAGAGTAAAAGGAACCTCAATAGTAATTGTGCCAAGCAACAGATGTACACACAGACTAATCCAGTCAACTGGGACATGTGCTCACTCTAGAATATTTTGTAGGAGCCCCTTGTACGAACTTGGGGTTCAAGAAAAGTTTCTGGAGAAACGAAGGGCTGAAAAAGAAATTGGAGTTAGGGCTGGGATGTAGCTCAGTGGCAAAGCGTCTGCCTTGCATTCGCAAAGCCCTGGGTTCAACCCCCAGTTCCAAAAAAAAAAAAAAGAACCCCATCAAGAAATTGGAGTTAGTCAAATGAAGGAGTATTGTTCTAAGCCAAAGGACATTATGTACAAAGGCCAGGAAGGGGAGAACATGACCTTGTAATAAACTATCATTATGCATGGTCTTTCTCAAAGCAGAGAAAGACTGTATGTGGAAAAGGGGGGCATGGAGAGAGATAAAGAGCTAGCAGGAGGCAAGTCTGGAGGGTCTCACAGGTCACATTAGTGGGGTTTCATTTTATCTCAAGGACAATGGAAGCCAGTGCAAGGGCCAAGGGAGGGCTCTGAACAGATGTGCACATTAGAGAGCAGGGAGGGTGACTGTGGAGAACAGAGGGAAGGTAGCAAGGGCTGGAGATAAGGAGATCAGTCAGCATCCTCTAGGTCAGTGCCATGGGTGGCCAAAATAAGATAGCAGCAATAGAGGTGAAAAGAAACGAGCTACAAGACAAGGCTAATTTTGAGGGGTGGGTTCCCACGAGATGTGGAAATACCCAGGTAGCAAAGAGTCTGAAGTTCCTTCATGCACTCATCATATTTTTAGGGAGAGCCTACAACATGCCAGGTGCTGAAATAAATACAGTAATGATAATGACATAGTAGTGTAGTGATACAGCTGTGTGTATTCAGATCATCTACCAATTGTCATGAAATCTACATTCTGTAGATGGACACAATATCTTTATTTACTTTTCTATGTGGTGCTGAGAACTGAACCCAGTGCCTCACACATGCTAGGCGAGTGCTCTACCACTGAGCCACGACCCCAGCCCATGAAATCTACATTCTAATGAAGGGGAAAGGAGATGACTAACAGACAACAATAAACGATGTAAGTGTATAAATACGTAAATAATAAACATGAGTGATAAATGTGATACGAAGAATGAAAATATAATGACGTGATAAAGTAACTGAGCAACTCTAAATGGGATTGAGAAGTGCCACTGGATATCAAAATGAATTTAAACAGAGAGCTGAGTGACACTAAGAATATAATCTGTGATCCTAAAACAAAGAACATTCTAGGCAGAGGGAACGCTTCTGCAAAAGCCCTTAACCAAGTGTAAGCTTAATGCTGTTTAAGGAACCAAAGACACATTAGTAAGGTGTTGTTTTTGTTGTTGTTGTTGTTGTCATTAAAGTAAAGAGTTTACATTTTATGTACTATGGGAAATCATTGGCAAATTCAAAGCAGGGCAATGACATATTCTGATCTATGTTTTAAAAAGGGTCTTTCTGATTAGAGACTTGTAGTATAGATGTAGAATTTAAAAGCCACAAATTCAGGAACTGGACAGACTTGAGTGTGAATGTCACCACTAACTAGCTGTGTGACCTTTATAAAATAATTTCATTACTTCAAGTCTCAGTTTCTATTATCTATCAAATAGGGAGACTAACAGTTCCAATCTTATAGTATTAAATTAAATGACACAATGCATATAAAACAGTGCAGCCTTAGGGAGTGCTCAACAATGCTGGGTATTATGAATGATTACTCCATGAACTAGGCTGAAAGTGCACACTTGGTAATAATGAGCAACTGCACAGCTATTGGAGCCAAGGAAGGAATGAGAACACAAGGAGAAGGTAGGAAGAAGATCCACAAGTGTAAAATTAAAAAGAAGTCTGCCTGCAACTAAATGTTTCCACTTATTATCCATAAAACGGATAATCCACATACGTGGAGTTGATGTTTTTATCATGTCAATTAAGTATTAATCTTGAATATAATTTTGTAAGTGTAAAATCCTTTAAGAAAACAGCTCCCATTCAAAGATGCAGATGCAACCAACTGAAGAGTCAGTCATAAATTATTTTGAATACTATGTTTCAAGCTACCCTTTCTTCTGCACTTGTAGGAAAAGGAAATAAAGCAGCAAGCATGGTAGAGTCAGTTTTTATGTATTTTAAATAAATATTCCTGTGATCTTGAAACAACTGTGAGACTTGAAGTAAGAAAATAACATTCTTTTGTTACACAGCTACATGAAGCAATATAACCTATAGTGAATTAAAGGTTTTGGTGTACAAATTTTTAACTAGATACCCTCAAGCTGAATGAACATTCAATATAATTTACGTAAAGTGTCATAGGACCCCATAGACATAATTTAAATTACAATGAGAATCAATCTGCAATTTTTAAAAACACAAAAATCATTCTACCTAGCAATGCTTCTGCAATGCTAATGTCATGAGATTCTATGGTATTGAGAAAGACTAGGTCATTTCTTAACCGAGACTTGCAAAAAAGTCATCCTTTTGCAATGTTTTCCATGATCAGTGATTTGTCTTGCATAGTCTTACTGTTGAAAGTTAGTAATTGGACTCAGCAATGCTGTGAAGTCTTTATCACCAGAACATTTATTTAGAAGTCATTTATACTTGGTCATTATGTGCCAGCTCTGTGCTGACTACGAATGTATAAGATTAAATAGAGACTGTTCACAATGACAGCTCTAAATGAAAACACACTTGCCAGAATCAACTACCTTCCTTTTGCAAAGAACACATTGGTGACAAACATAACACCTATGCAAGTCTAGTTCACTAATGCATTGACAAGTTTTCTATTACATTAAGCACACACAGGCCAATGCAGTTACTTTATAATTTTCAAAGCAAGATAACAAGATAGTAATTGTAAGCTGATTTTGAAAGTTCTGTCCTTACAAAGAAACTAAAAACCCTCTTTAATACGAAACTGCCTCTTACCTTGCAACTACTCATCTCTTCTTCATTTTACAGACAAATGTCTCCTGAGGCCCATTTATATGCCTAGCTCACATGGACTAAGGATTTTTCAGATCCTCTAAGGATCGACTTTCCCCTCTCACTCCAGTCCTTACCTGATTGCCCAGCACGGCAGTGGCACAAGCTGTGGACACCTCTTTGGGCCCAAACCAAACTGAGGCGATGTGGGAGGGCAAGCCCAGAATGAACACCTGGGCCACGGAGCATAAGCACTGGCCCAACATGGTGACCCAGAAGAGATGCTGCTGCACACTGCCGCACTTGATCCAGGCACCTAGGCAGTTGAGGCCAGAGCCCAGCAGGGCAGTCAGTCGCAGGCCTTTGGTGTCCAACAGCCAGGTGGCTGGGAAGATGAGGGGCACGTAGGCCAGCATGTACACCATGGATAGCCAGTCAATGTGCAGCAAGGAGACGCCGTAGAAGCCCTGGAACACGTTGCTAATGATGCTGTACTGGATCCACTGAAAGGCGTTCACCAGCGAGTACAGGCTGAAGATCAGCAGCACCACAAAACGCCGCGGGGAGAGCGCGGTCCGGGGCAGCCGGGTCCCCTCGGCACCCGGGGTCTCCTCTCCCGCGTCGGTGGGCAGCAGCCGGGCCTGGGTCTCCTCTTCCGGGGCCAGCAGAATCTGCGGCCCGCCTAGCGCTCCCGCGACGGCAGCAGAGCTGTCTCTGGGGACCCCATTCAGGAGCAGACAGCCGGCTCCGGGCCCGTTCTGCTTCTCCACGCCCACCTCCACGGCCGCAGAGTCCCTCGGGACCGGAAGGTATCCTTTCGCAAGCGGGTGCCCAGGAGCCACCGTCGCCCCCTCCTCATCGTCTGGTCGCGCCATGTCACTGCTCCCTGTCGCCGCTTCGCGCCCCTGCCCACCTCCCTACCTCTGTACCCCGGTCCCTCCCGGCACCCCAGCTCCCCACCCACTCGTCCCACCAACCACTCCTGCTACCCTTCCCGGGTGGAGTGGTGTGCACCCCGGCCCTGCCTGAGTGCGCAGGTGAAGGCGTCCTCCCCACGCTCCACCAGGCGCCGGTCACTCCATGTCAGGCTCCGCCCCAAGAGCGCCGCGTCTGGAGTGGTGGCGGCTGGCCGGCCAATCAGAGGGCAGCTTTTCCCGGCGCGAGAGCCAATCGAGAGTCTGCCGGGAAGGGCGGGGCGGGAGCAAACGTACCCGGAGGCTTTAGAGGAAGCCCGGGCTGGGTGTGTTCTCCTTCCAGGAAGGATGGGGAGGGTCGGGGGTCCTCTGCCTTGTGGGGCTGGGCGGGCAGGAGGTGGCCCGCGGATCGCACCGCTCAGGGAACGAGGGGGCGGGCGAAACGGGGGGAAGACCGGGAGGTGGGTACCCAGCTCACCGCCCCGAGGGTCTTCCCACGGTCGGAGGACCCACGTGGCCTCTCGCCCCGACACGGCTGTCCGAGTGGGACCCTGGCTTCAGAGCACACAGACCACGTTCTATAGGTTCGTGCTACCTCGGCAGCAGGGAAATACCAGAAAGCGTTCAGGCCAACTGGAGAAAGAGATTTCGTCAGAAATTTGTCCTCGCCCAGTTGGAATTCCCCCACTTTCACCACGCTGGCTTGAATGAGGCGACTGAGACGTGTTGTGCAGTGGAGACCCTGCCGCCTATTCCTTCTCTAGGACCAAGATCAGTAGTTAAGAGAGTAAGTGAACTCGCACATTCTGTGGGTTCTGTGGGCGCCAGATACCAAACTTGTTTTGAACGATGTGTGCCAGTTACAGGCTGTGGGGAATAAAAACATTAAAACGGGACATAGTCCATTTACTCCTAAGTAAACAGAGCCTTGGGGGCTTCCTGGTGTGGAGGAAAAGTGAATCCTACCACTCCTAAGAAAACTACATTTGAAAAAAATGATACCCTAAGTATTCACTATTAAAGTGAAATTAAAACTACGTGTATCTAGGATTTTTTTTTTATAGATTTAAAAAGTGCTGATATCTAGAGCCCTAAAACCTGTACGCTTTTTAATGCATCTTCCATTGTTACTTTGGTCACATATAAAAGTCAGTATGGGTGAAATGCTACATAGTCCTAACCTCTAAGGAATATGTGCATTATAATGCCATCCTTGGCCACCCTATTTACATTACCACATGCCCTCCCCCACCCATGACCTTTTCCCTGCTTTCTCTTCTTAGTACTCACCACCATCTAAAATGTCCTATATTTTACTTATATTTTTCTGATTATTTTCTTCCTCCCCACTAGAATGTAAGCTTCATAAAGGCAGGACTGAAAGTTTGTTGCTTCTTGCTGCTACTGTTTTCTGAGATTCTGTGACAGGACCTGGGACACCGTGCGTGTTCAGTGTTCATTGGATCAAAAACTTGGAATGGTACCATGATTTGACCTATTTGTTCCATTCCTGGCGTACACCCAAAGGACTGAAAATCAGCATACTACAGTGATGCAGCCACATCAGTGTTTATAGCAGCTCAATTCACAGGAGCTAAGCTATGGAACCAACCTAGGTGCACGTCAACAGATGAATGGATAAAGAAAATGTGACTATACACACACACACACACACACACACACACACACTACGGAGTATTACTCAGTCATGAAGAATGACTTTATGACGTTTGCCAGCAAATGAATGGAGACTACCATACTAAGTGAAATAAGCCAGTTCCCCAAAAATCAAAGATTGAATGTTTTCTCTGATATGTGAAAGCTAACCCACAATATGGGGGGAGGGGATAGAAGTACAATAGATTGACAATGGGGAATAAAGGGAAGGGAGTAGGGATAGGAAAAGGAAAGATAGTGGAATAAATATGACTTAATTTTTCCATGTACATATATGAAAACAACACAGTGAACTCCACCATCATGTACATCCGTACATGATCCTAACTAGAATAATGTATTCCATGCTTATATAATTTGTAAAAATGGATTCTGCTGTCATGTATAACTAAAAAGAACCAATAGGTAAATAATTAATTAAAAGATAAAAATATTACTGAATGCAGTTAATGAGCATTAAATTACTATTGAGTATTTTTTTAAATTGCTTGCTTTGTAAATGAACTAATATATATTTAAAATCTTATAAATCTACCCACCAGAATGATTTTCTGAGCATCTATTTGGAGATTATTTTAGATTACTGAGCAATGTTCTCCTAATGAATGAAAGAAAATAGCTAAACATCAGATCCCAGGGACTTCAGTCTCAAAAAGTTTATTTTATGGATTTTTGAAAGACTGTAATTACAGTGCTTAATATTCAGCACAAATTATCACAGATATTTTATTAATACTTTCATGTATCATGAAACTTTCTATGTAGCTTTAAAAAACAAAAAGTTGTGCAAGTTGGAGGCAGTGGCACCTGCCTGTTATAGGCCCAGCTATTCAGAGACTAACTCAGGAGGATTGTTTAGGACTAGAGTTTTGAGAAGAGCCAGGGGCAAAGGGATACACTGGGTTTTAAAAAACAACAAAAAAAACCCTGTTAAGAAAGGGAATCCAGCTGGTGCTGTGCACAAGCCTGTAATCCCAGTGGCTCCAGAGGCTAAAGCAGGAGGATCTGCAAGTTCAAAGCCTCAGCAAAATCGAAGTGCTAAGCAACTCAGTGAGACCCTGTCTCTAAATAAAATACAAAATAGGGCTGGGGATGTGGTTCAGTGGTTCAGTGCCCCTGAGTTCGATCCATGGTACCAAAAAAGAAAAGAAAAGAAATAAAAGCTAGGGAATCCAGCACTTGAATTTTTGTTTAAGAACATGGACACACTACCTTTATTTTATATATTCATTTTTTATGTGGTGCCAAGGATTGAACCCAGTACCTCACAAATGCTAGGTAAACACTCTACCACTGAGCTGCAACCTCAGCCCAGCAGCTTGAATCATAATGGACCTTTGTTTAACCAATCATAGTAAACATTCAGGTATTTGCAAACTTCTCAACTGCTTCCTGATACCAAAATTATATTCAATCTCATTTCCCTATTATCCAGTGAGAGCTGGAGATAATCTCTTGCCAGATTTGAAGATAACTTTTCTCTCTGCATGGGGCAGCTTCCTGCATGTACTCTTGTAGGGAGACCTTCTTGCTGATTGTTTAGAGATCTTTTGCCTTCTCTACATTTGGGTCGGGAGTTCCCTGGGTGTCCTGCACAGCCAGTCAACAGCGAATTTTCCTCCCTGTTTTCCCCATTAGTACCTACTCTACTCTTGCCTACCTTACCATTTGCCTTCCCTGCATTTGACAAAACTCTGTGTCTGATGCTATTATCATTTCTTTGAAGTCTACCATATAAGGAGTCTATAGTAGTGGGGAAAGGCATCAGATCTAGAGACTGAATCCCAACTTTAGTACTCATTAGCTGTATGACCTTGGGCAAGTTACTTAGCTGTTTGTAATAGGATAACAGAATCCTGCTTTGTAGGATTGCTATTAGGATTAAAAGATTGAACAATGGCAGGCATTCTTTTACAGTTAGTAAGTTGCTCTACTGTAATGGCTAAAGATCCAACTCTGAAGCCAAATGGCCTTAGTTCAAAATCATGCTCTTTCACTTTGTAACTGGATGACCTTGGACTAGCTACTCTGTGTGTGTGTGTGTGTGTGTGTGTGTGTGTGTGTGCTTGCACACGCATTCAAGCATGCACTTATAAGTCTGTGTGTGCACAACTATAAAATGAGGGCAATGTTCTTAATGAGGTCTTTGTAAGAAATAAATGTCTAATAAATATAAAACACTTAAACAGGGCCTGATTCCTTATCTATGCTAATAGTAAATCACTCATCACCATTATCAATTCTTATAACTCATACCTTTGTGTTTCTCATTCTCATTGTATTGACTCGGGTTCAATTCCCTGTCTTACCTATTTAAACCTGCTTGGATTCTTCTACAGTTGTTTGCTCCATGCTCTTTCAGAATGAATGTATGATTGCAGGGCCCATCTCTGGAGGGTACTCTCAGGATGCACCCAATGGGCCACACACAGTGGCTTATTCTAATGACCCTTGGTCTAACAAGAGATATTTTTCTTATCACAGATGATCAACAATTGGACCACCTTGTGACATATCTGAACAATTAGATGATCCTATGTCATCCCTAACAAACACTGCAACCAACTATTCAGAACAAGTATGTTGTGGATCGGATTTCTAAATTCCATGGAAAATTGAGCTATGTGAGATTTTATATTTCTTCTGACTTTATTGCCATGATGTATGAAAAATGAAACTAGATGTTTCTAATGGAAGGATTAGAAAAATTCATAAAATTCAACAAATTCCATAGAGTTAAAAATGGAGTACAGAAAAGGGGGAAATTCAGCAGTATTTCTTGGAATGCCATTCTAAATCCTTAAACTTGTCTCCTCTTCTTGTGGTTTCAGTGGTAGATATTTATTAACCAAATTAGGCATGAATCACACTTCGTATTATGTGTTTGGATATATAACATAACATGAACCTTAATCTCTGTTGGAAAGGACACTACTGAAAACGTCACTTGGCTAGGAATCAGGATGAGATTGAGCTATGAGTGTGGAATGCCAATTCCAAGAGATTTGAATAAGTAACAGAGTAGTGATAAGAGATCTGAATATCTAGGAGCCAAGGTTCAAGATGCTATTAGGAGTGATGTGGCTGTTCTAGAGCAAAGGTTTCCTACAATCCAAGAACTTCAGAGGATAAGATGCACACCAGGATAATACTATCATACATACAATCCATGATGCTGCACGGGGAGGTGGGTAGATTTTGGAAACCTGTCTTCATTTTGCACCACTAACACCGCACTCTGTCCTCCAAAGCAGCAGAGGCCATGCTGTTTGTGAAAATGTTAGGTTGGGAATGGAGGGGTGAAGGAGAGTGCTGGAAATCAGAATCCTCCGATGGGTGCTTTTTCTCCATGTTGAGACATTTTATTTATATGCATCTTTTGCTTTCCCGGGGGGAAAGAAGCCCCAGGATTTTCCCTCCATTGTGTTTTTGTTGTTGTTGTTGTTGTTTCCTCTTGGTCTCTGATGCTCGTTAAAGTTGTCAACACAATGGAACCAAACTGATGCAAGAGAATGGATTATTCTGCCATTTCGTAGATCTTTGTGTTGCAAAGGGGCTGATGACTTTGTGATGGCAAAACCAGACCTGGTTGTGAAATAAAATTACAACAACATTATGGTAAGAGTCCTGGGGAAGAGGTCAGTTCCCCTTCCCTCTCTCAGCCTTTCTCCAGGAAGCCTAATTAACCATGGGTCCCTTCCTTTTGCATTGTCAATAACTGCCCTAAGAGTCTGACTACTCCCTCCTGAGATGTAATAGATGTCTGTGAAAAGAGCTCTTTCTTCTATCTGTTCTATGAGCAGGCTTTATGTTAGAGACCCTGCACAAGGCCTTCAGCTGCATAGATTAGGAATTTTTTTAAAAAAGAGAAAAAGCCCCAATGATAGGATGGGTCTAAGGTGACATCAAATAACCTATAAAGATTGTGATAAACTGTGGATCAGGACTCAGAATTTGAAATTTTTGTTTTCCTCAGGGCCCACCAGCATAAAATAAAGTTCTCCTCCTCTCCCAGTGCTGCTTGCTGCTTCTTGATCAGTCTGTTTCCTACAACAACTTCACATTTATTTAACCTTCCTGGGAAATTCACAAGAAATTTTCCAGCCCTTAGGTCATTTAAGTTTAAATATACATATTTATTTCCCCCTGGTGATTCTGAAATATAGCATCTGATTTATAACAAGGCAGACTTACAAGTTGTGTATGCTGGGCCAGCTCACACAGGCTGGAGAGAGCTGACTGAATGCATCTCTTCCCAACCTCAGTGACATCACCCTTGGTAGCTTAAAATCGTCTATGATAAGAGTTTGCATACATGGAAATGGGCAAATGCTACGTTTACCAGTACAACACTGCTAAAATGTTAACAAAACAAATCATCTGTTATGGTTTGTGTCTTTAATGTCTCCCCAAAGATCATGGGTTGAAGGCTGGGTCCCTAGCAGATGGTGCTGTTGGGAGGGTGTGGAATCTTTAGGAAGTGGGGTTTAGTGGGAGGAAGTTAGGACATCCAGTGTGCCCTTAAAGGGGGTATTGGGACCCTAATCCCCTCCTCTCTCTTTGCTTCCTGGATGCCATGAGCAACTTTACCTCTGCTATGATGTTCTGCCTTGCCACAGACTCAAAGCAATGGGGCCAAGTGACCATGGATGGGAAACCTCTGAAACTGTGAGCTAAAATAAATCTTTCCTCTAAGTTGATTTTCCCAGGCATTTTGTTGCAGCAGTGGAAAGCTAACACATCATCTAAAGCACTTAAGACACTACTTAATATGTCAAAACTTTTAGATTGAAACAAATTTCTCTAAAACAACCAGATGCTGTTCATAAGCAAACTCAGAGCTTCCAAATAAAAGCTACAAGTGAAATTAAATATAATTTAAAATTAAAAGTCAAATCAGTCAGATTCCCCAATATACCAAGGTCTTTATAATGTTCAAACATCTTAGATAACAAAACAAACATGGATTAGCATGATGATTACAAAAATAATCAAAAGTATAATAACATTATATTCGATTTTCCTCATTTTCTTGTAAAGTTACTTATCCAAGTAAGGGAAATGATTTGCTCTCTCAGGTTGGTTAAGTGTGTGACCAGAAGATTTAGGTAGTGACCTGGGACCTGAGCATTGTATTTCCAAGTTGATTCCTCCCAAGTTGTAGGTTAGCATGAAAAGCCCTTTCTTAAAGTTGTAGCAATATTTAAACCCACACTTTCTCTTACTGTCACTTTCAATTTAATTGCCTCACTGGAATTGATTGAAACTTGCATTAGCCCTCTTACCCCTAACTCTGGGGTTGGGCCATGTTTTTAAATTATCCTGGAGGGAGTTCTTTTAGAAACTGACAACAAAATCAAAACACAAAGTGACATATGCAAGACTTGCAAAGGCACCTGAAATTTAAATTTTGTTAACTTCACAGCAAATCTGGCTCTGCTCACCCCTCCCACCTAAAGCAATTAATATCTTCTTTGTCAGAATTATGCTAAAAAAGATTGTGCAACCTCGTTTCCTGTTGCTTTACTACTTTAGAATTCATTTACTGAAGTAGCCATGAAGAAACTGTGTCAAAATAGACCTTCAGTCTCCCTCCCTCCCTGCACCTGGCCAGTGTGGAGCATCTACTCCAGAGGAGTATCTGCTTCCAGTTGAGAGAACAAATAGCTCATGGAAACTATATCTAGAGAAGTGCCAGATGGAGCGAGTCCACTGGAAGTCAAGCTCCTGATCCAAAGAGACCTGGACAAAGCAGAGAACACGCATGAGGCCCAGAAAGCAAATAAGTGAGAGACCAGGTCTGAAATGAATGTAGAGAGTGGAGTGAGCAATTCTAAGTCAATAAGCAAGTCATGGTAAACCCATGGGCATACACACACACACACACACACACACACTTTCATACAGCCTTCCCAGGGTGTAGATTCTTTTTGTGGTGAAGATTGTGGATCAAGGTCTCTGCAGCTTTGGGAGGGAGGGAGTGTGGTGGCAGAGGTGGAGTTGGAGGCCAAGCTGCAGCAAAGTAGTCAGTAGTGGACATTACCTACTTCACTATGTTAGCTTGGACTAGACCAGCCAGTGACATTTGGGATGGGTCATGGGAAGCAAAACAAAATAGGTTCAGTTGTTGGAGAGGAACTGGAGGACACTCCAGATGGTGAGAAAAGGAATCCAAGTAAGAGTGGCAATGACATGGGGGAGGGAAACTGGTATGATTGCAATGAAAACAGGGTGGGCTGGGGCCAAATCATGTGAGGCCTTGAATTTCAAGTTAAGGAACCTCAGCTTGATTCTCTAAACATTAAGAAGTCTTTGAAATTTCTTGTCTGGAGAAGTAGAATGATCAAAATATATTTTATTGTCCAAGATGAATGTGAAACTGGGTGAGGTGGCACATGCCTGCAATCCCAGCAACTCAGGAGGTATTGATCGAGAGTTCAAACCCAGCCTCAGTAACTTGGCAAGTCCCTAAGCAACTTAGTGAGACCTGGTCTCTAAAGAAAAAATAAAAAGAGCAAAAATACCTATTGGTAAGCAATATAACATTGTTGAGTTAAAAACTAATCAATGCCTAGGAAATTTTGTAGTGCGATGAGGTCTCTAAAAGAATGTGGTAAAGAGGGAAATGGGGAAGGGAAGCTGGCCATTTCCCTTATCTTCAGTCCTTGGGAGAGGATCTGATAGAAACACTCACCGGCCTTCCTTGAGTGATCTGTTGGAAACACTCACTTGCCTTCTCTCAGCTTAATCATATCCTACCCATCCTTTGTGGTACCGGATAGCTTAATTCCAACCTCCTTCCTTAGTCTTCTCCATGTCTGGAGTCCAGGAGGCCTCTACCTCTTCTCACCCTGATAGTACTCTCAAGACCACTCAGTGAATTTCTGGCAATGTGACTGCCTTCACGTGTTTTATTCCTTATTTAAATCTGAGCTTCTTGAAGCTAGGAATTGGATCTTATATTTTCTTCTATACCCCCCTCAGTATCTACAAAAGTCTTTCACTAAGCAGCTCATGCAAAACAGAATCGCTTGCACCTAATTCAGTAAATGTGTTTAGTGACTAAAATGAAGAGAATGGCCAGTCCCACAGGTGGTCAGGCTCAGTGGATCAGGTCTCTTGATAATCCTTTTGCATTTATCTGGGGACCTTGTTAAAAACAAAACAAGGGACTGGGGTTGTAGCTCAGTGGTAGAGCGCTTGCCTAGCATGTGTGAGGCATTGGGTTCGATTCTCAGCACCACATACAAATAGATGAATAAACTAAAGGTCCATCAACAACTAAAAATATATATAAAAATAATTTTTATAAAAATGCCCTCTTATCTTTGGAAACTGCCCTGCCTTGGTCTTCATAGTTACTGCATCCCAGGCTCATGATAGTTGGGTGGCCTTGTGCACTGCTGCTGACCCATCAGGTACTTCTCTAGGAAACGGATTTCTATGGCCTTGTGAAATGCTTTCTGCAATACTAATTTTCTTTACCCTATCATTACTTCCTAAAAAGAAATGATGACTTTTGTATTTTTGAAATTCATTTCTGAAGACTTTTTTTTTTAAACTGGGGACCTCCTCTTTGGAGAAAACAGATAAATGAATAAAATAATTCCCTGTGTAAAATAGTAAGCCTTTTTTTTTCTTTTTGAGATGGGATCTTACTATGTTTCCCAAGCTGGCCCCAAACTCCTGGGCTCAAACAATTCTCCTGACTTCAGAGTAGCTGGAACTCTAGGTGTACCACCATGCCTGGCTTGAGATTTTAATAAAATAAAATTAGCTACCTTTTATTGAGAATCTCCACTGAACCCTTAGATTAGAGCTACTGCCCATGGGGATAAGTATTTGTCCCTAATATCCACAATAGCACCAAGCACAGAAGAGGTGCTCAAAAAATATATAATTTCTTATTAAATTAAATTAATTTCTGTAATAAATTGATGGCAGACCTGTCTGCCTTATTTAATCCCAGCTGCCTCCCCATGATCGACCACACACACAAACACCCAACTGAAGTATTAATATTATCGTTATTCCCATTTTACAGATGAAGAAATTGATATTGCAAGATTAAGAAATGTATCCAAAGACATGACTGGTAAGTAAATAGTCTCTTTTACTCTAAAACTTTTCTTAACCAGGATTCTATGATTAGAACAAAGTTGGATGGCACAGATAAGAACATTCCATCACCTGGGTAACATCCCAGTGGGTTGATCCTCCCTGGTGGATTCCAAATAGGCATTGAATTGCTGTATGTAAAGGTAGTTGATTATAATGAATCTGTAGAAACAGTAATAGATTTTCTCTATATATGTAATCAATTCTCATTATT
The DNA here is from genome assembly GCA_020662805.1 of Glaucomys volans. Lineage (NCBI taxonomy): Eukaryota > Metazoa > Chordata > Mammalia > Rodentia > Sciuridae > Glaucomys > Glaucomys volans. The sequence continues at coordinate 294,167 of JAJEJO010000628.1, read as the reverse complement.
ATAGTAGTTATATTCTATAAAATCACTGAGAACTGTAAAATTAGCAAATGCTAAAACATTGTTCCTAGAAAGGTGAGGAACCTATGAGCCTCTGATCACAATATTTTTGTCAACCCATCACTATATAATCTTTTGTACATTTTGGTTATTTTTATGGTGGGAGGAATGTTGGAGAGGGTTCTTGCTTTGTTGCCCAGGCAGGCCCAGAACTTCTGGGCTCAAGCCATCTCCTGCCTTGGCCTCCTGAGTAGCTGCAGGCTTGCACAATCATACCTGGTTTCTGTTTCTGTTTAATTTAATATGTATTGTTGATTCATTAACAATTGATTAATTGAAGTCAACAGCTTACAGCACCGTAACTCATGCCTACACAAAGCTTATCTATCACAGACATTTCTCTACTAGGCACATGCCAGCCTTCTTGTGCTTAGGAACACTTGAGAGCACTTTGGTGCTATACGTAGTGCCATTTTAAACAGTGAAATTAATAAAAAATGTGAAAAATATGACAGTAAGTAGAGCACAAAAAGTACACTTGTTTAAAACACAAGAGCTGCAACAAGAAGGCAGGGAATAGCCTTATTTGACCTCTGCTGGGAATGTGGGAATTAGGAGATCCAAATTTCTCTGCTGCTCTGTACATGTCCTTGAATGACCATGAAAGTGCTGTAAGTATTAATTTGTGGTAACAAATTTTAGTGAGTAGGGAAACCTGCAAATGTGGACTTCATGAATAATTAAGGTCTACTGCATAATATACTTAATATTTTCCAATTCCTTTTCAAAAGGAATTTATGTACATAGTTTATCTTGATGTAAGAGATTGTAAAACTGGGTGAATTAGTTATGGAAATTGACCTGTTTTATAGACTTTGCAACCTGTGTGGTCATTCAGGGCCTCACACTTGACTTAGTGCTCTGCTGTCACCCCCATGGAATTCTCAGGGTTTTTGTTGTTGTTGTTGCTGTTGTTTGTTTGTTTTTTGGTACTGGGTATTGAACCCAGGGGCACTTACCCACTGAGCCACATCCCCAGCCCTATTTTGTATTTTGTTTAGAGACAGGGTCTCTCTGAGTTGCTTAGGGCCTTGCTATGTTGCTGAGATTGGCTTTAAACTCTTGATCATCCTTTCTCAGCCTCCCAAGCCCCTGGGATTACAGGTGTACACAACTGTACCCAGTTTCAGTTGTTTTTTAACAAAGGGTCTAGTATTTCCATTTTAACTAGGACTCACAAATTATGCAGTAATTTCTTGTCACAATACACAAACAGATTTAAGTGGAGAGACAAAGAAAATTATTTAATAAATTGAACAGATCCTTTTTTTCAAAGTGCCTAATTGACATAATAAAGTGACCATTTATTGAGGATGGAAGTAGTAGGCACTTCATAGATTTTAGCTCATTTAGTCCTTATGATACTTTATGAGTTGGATATTTTTTCCAGTGAATATATAAAGAAATTGAGACCCAGAGAAATTAATAGGTAAGACAGCATCTGAACCAAATAACTCCAAAATCCATGCTCTTACCACTAGACCCTAGAGCTGAGTAATTTTTTTGAGCTCCAGTTTTTAGACGATTTGTAATAAAAGTTCGAATTCTGTGATATTCTCAGTGAACTTTCAATTAACACATTCCATTTCATTTGCAGTAGATCTTGAAGATGGGCTTTTAATAAAATATAAATTAACTCAAAAGTACATAAAAGATAATTACCCTGTTTTCTTTTTACTCTCCTGTAGTCAGATCCCCATTTTTCATTTATAAATCCCCAGAGCAGACAATGAAAGTATTAATGGAGATAGAATTTTAAAAGTTTGATTTCTGATGAACTAGTATCTTTAGTAAAAGGGAGTTGAAGTTAATGTAAAAATCAGATATTTTAATTAATTGTAGATTTTTACATCATCCATATTATTCTTTTTTTTTTGAACCAGGGATTGAACTCAGGGACACTTGGCCACTGAGCCACATCCCCAGCCCTATTTTGTATTTTATTTAGAGACAGGGTCTCACTGAGTTGCTAAGGGCCTCGCTAAGTTACTGAGGCTGGCTTTGAACTCGAGATCCTCCTGACTTAGCCTCCCAAGTCGCTTGGATTACAGGTGTGGGCCACCACGCCCGGCTTATTATTCTTGATTTTCATTATACCGGATAATTCATTCATGGTTGACATCGTTAGCTTTGTGGAGGTCGATATAATTCTTGAATGTTGAGTGTGTAAATGTTTTGTCTTCCTTCAAGTTAAACTCACTAGATCCAATGTTGAAAAGGAATAGTCTCACTTCTTCAATTGACATCTAAAGATATCTACTTAAATCATTACTTGTGAACAAACATTATTGGATTTATATCTTTAAGAAGTCAGCTGCTTCTTATTGGGTTCCTCCATTATACTGAGATCACACTCCAAAAGTTATAGTGAAACGGGTTGTGTGTGTAGCTCAGTGGTAGAGCGCTTGCCTAGTATTTGTGAAGCACTGGATTTGATCCTCAGCAGCACATAAAAATATGTAAATAAATTAAATAAAGGTATAAAAATATAACAACTTTTTTAAAAAGTCATTGTAAAAGATATGATTCTAAGCTCAAGGATTTCCCAAGGGAGACCGAAATATAAAATGGGAAAAGTACACATGCCAGAAATACTGAGGTTCAGGGAAAAAAATTTTCTTTTCCTTTCATATTTTTTATTTAAAAAAACCCAAACAAAACAAAACAAAAAAATGTTTCTAGTCCGGATCCCCTGCAGCTAAATTCTGAGCTTGACATTTTTTGTACCCACCTTGGCTTCTCAATTTGATATTTCTGGTAAACGCCCTGATTGTGAATTTGGGCTGAAAGCACAATGCAAGGATCCTGGAGCACAATAACTTTCCCTGGAGGGGTTTTCTACTCTGAGCTGGTCTGGGTGCTGGGTGCTGAGTTTATTTCTGCTTCACCCTTGCCCTGAGGAGGTGACCACTGGGTCCCAACTTGCGGAAAAAGTCTTCTTTAGACTCCCCACTGTGCACAGGCCTTGGGCTTTGGGTCTGTGTCCCTTCTTATAAAGGCTGCAAAAATGCCTTTATGCTTGGGATGGGACGGTCTGCCCTCTCTGGTTCTTGCCTTCGGTAGTCTGAGGCCTGATAGTTCCTTGCTCTCTTGTTAGTTCTTTACTGACAAATTTGGAAAACAAAAAATTTCCTCTCATTTTTGGCAGTTTTCACTGGGAGGTACGTGTGAAGAGTTCATCACAGACACTTCACTGAAAGTTCTGTTCATGCTAGACAGAGGCACAGGCCTGTAATCCCAGTGGCTCAGGAGGCTGAGGCTCTTCAAAGCCAGCCTCGGCAATTTAGTGAGGCCCTAAGCAACTCAGGGAGACCTTGTCACTAAATAAAATATTAAAAACGGGCTGGTGATGTAGCTCAGTGGTGAAGAGTCCTTGGGTTCAATTCTGGTTGGGGGGGCCAGGGAGAAGAAAATCACCTTTTTGGTCCCATTTGGCGCACTCTGCCTTCTTAAGTTCTGTTCATGTATACAAAATGTTAACATGAGCTTGTCTTAAATGTCTGAGCACAGTCTTTGTGTGTAGAAAGGACTTTTTATAGTTACTTGGATTTCAAATTAATGCTAACTTTATAAAGTTAAAAACTGAACCACCTTTTTACCAACTTTTGATTTCAGCATGATTTGTTATTCTATTTATAAGTTGAGTTATTTTTGTTTAAATTAGGAATGATGAGCCTTAGCTGGGGATGTAGCTCAGTGGTAGAGCACTTGACCTGAATGTGCAGGGTCCTGGGTTCAAGTCCTAATACTGTCAAAAATAAAAAAATATATAAATAAACAAATCCTGTTTAAAAACAGTGATAACCCTTATTTTTTTCTGAAATTAATTTGTCCAAGTAACTCAAGTTGAGAAGACTAAATATCTTAATCAGTCCATTTACACACTTAATTAATACAAGTTCCTGATACCAAAAAAAGTGATTTTAACTTTTCTGCCTTGAATTTTTCTGCATTTCCTTAATTTTCTACAATGAATATATATTATTTTCATAATAAAAAGAAACAAAAATTTTTCTAAGAATAAGAACCAATGCATAATATTTTCAGAAACAATATATATTCTTTTACTATATCCTTTTTGTAAACTTTTTCTCCCTGAAGAAAACCTAAAAAACAAAGTCCTTAGGAGACAATAGCAAAAGCTGGGATGAGGTGTTGGGTTGGGGAGATGGTGGTGGTAGGAATATTTTGCAGAAGGAGAAAGAGGAACATAAATATAATTGTAAATACTGGCTTCTAGGTCAGGGAGGCAACTGATAGTATTTTTTCATTTGTTTGCAGGACAGCAAGAATAACTTGATAGTTGATTTGTTATAATGTCAGCCATAAACAGATCGAATGAAATGATTAAAAAACGTGGAGTAAGCAAACAACATCTCCTACAGCAGATAAATGAAAAGCGTGAAACCAACTGTTTTGTGGAAAGAAGCAATCAAGTCAGCTTCCTGAGAGTTCAAAAGAGGCACTTCAACAGTGCCAATCAGTCATGTGCTTTCACCCATTTCAAAGAAGGTATTCCTGAGAGTGGCAGGAGCTCCTGGGTCCAACCAAGTGTTTTTGCTCACCCAGAGAAAAGACACTTTCAACCAAAAAGTAAGATGTTACAGTTGAATTCCTACCCTTCATAGGAAGAACTTATAAGAAGATTTAGAAGGAATTTCTGGGGTTGAAACAGTTCCTAGGTATTATGGTTTGGATATAAAGTGTTTCCCCAAAAGCTCATGTGTTGCAAACATGATATCCAATGTAGCAATGTTCACAGGTAAAATGATTAAACATGAGAGCTGTAATCTCATCAGTAAATTAATCCATTTGGTAGATTAATAATTTGAATGGACTACTGAGTGTTAACTGTAGGCAGAAAGAGTGTGGTTGGAGGAAGTAGGTCACTGGAGGCATGCCCTTGGGATTATATTTTGTCCAGGCTTCTTGTGAGGTCCCCCACTCCCTCCCTCCCTTTTTCCCCCTCTCCCTCCCTCCCTTCTTCCCTCTCTTCTTCCCTCCCTCCCTCCCTCCCTCCCTCCTTTCCTGTCTCTCTCTCTCTTTCCCCTTCCTGGCTGCCATGAAATAGGCAGCTTTCTACCACCATTTCCTTCCACCATGATGTTCTGCCTTATCTTGGGCTCAGAGCAATGCAGTCAGTTGACCACGGACTGAACCTCTGCAACTGTGAGGAAAATAAACTTGTTCTCCTTTAAGTTGTTCTTGTCAGATATTTTGATCACAGTAATGAAAAACTGATTAACATGCTAAGTATTGCCCTGAGATAGTTTAAAGTTAATCTATCTGAAGGCAAAAGCATAAGTGAACTAGGCTGGTTATGTAAGATCCACCATAGATCAGACTCTCAGTTTCTGATTGCCTACACAGAATCCCAGGCCTAACCTGCAGGTTGACTCATTCATTCTGGGTCCTGGAATCTGGATTCTCAACAGACAGATGATTCTGATGCTGATGACCTTAGGACCACATCTTTTTATTTTTATTTTTTATTTTTTAAAAATTTTTTTAGTTGTGGATGGACATAATACCTTTGTTTATTTTTATGTGGTGCTGAGACTCGAACCCAGTGCCTCACACATGCTAGGTAAGTGCTATACCACTGAGCCACACCCCAGCCCAGGACCACATTTTTTAAAAAAGTTGTTGCACATAATTGTGATAGACCACAAAAACTTCAGAGACTCCCTATCTCACCAATTTCTGTTGCCTTTTGCAAACATTTCATTGTAAAATTAAAGTAAATAAAAATGATTCTGATGACAAATGTCACATAATAGCCCTCCATAGCTCTGGGCTTGAGGCAAGGCAGAACATCATGGTGGAGGAAAGAAGCTCAGGACATGGTTGCCAGGAAGCAGATAGAAATCTCCATTTACCAGGGACAAAATATAAACCGCAAAGGTACACCACCAGTGACCTACTTGCTCCAGCCACATTCTACCTGCCTGCAGTTACCACTCAATTAATCCATACCAGTGGATTAATCCACTGATTATGTCAAGTCTCTCATAATCATTTCACCTCTGAACATTCTTTCATTTTCTCACATGAGTTTTGGGGGGACACCTCATGTCCAAACCGTAACACTATGAATTTATACACCAAATGCCTCGCATTTAAATTAGGTCTATTCTTATTCTGTATCCTGTCATCATAACGTTAAGTTGCTGTTTAAGTCTGGTTAGTTAAAAGAGGCAAAGTGTTTTTCTAAAATATTGAAAGTTTTTTTAATGGTCTAAGATTATTGACTTATAAACTTGATACCATGAAAGCTGTTTATGGGGATTACATGTTTTAGACTCTGTATTGCAGAAAGCCATGCATCTTCATGTAAAGTTGTACACTATGTTTGTCTTGGAGGCAGACTTTTCCCTCCACCATCAAATTTGTGACAACTAACATACAGCTATGACTTAATTCTTCTAGTTCCAAATAATTCATCCAGAATAAAAGATTATGCTTTTTCTTTTAGAATTAGCAACACTAAATACATTCCTCTTTTTTTTTATTTTTTATATGTTGATAGACCTTTACTTTATTCATTTATTTATACATGGTGGTGAGAATTGAACCCAGTGCCTCACGCATGCTAGGCAAGCGCTCTACCACTGAGCCACAACTCCAGACCCGAGGCATTCCTCTTTGTAAAAGTATTTTTTGAGTAAAACAACACATGGCCCGGTGCAGTAGCACACACCTGTAATTCCAATGACTCAGGAGGCTCAGCAGGAGGATCACAGTTTCAAAGCCAGCCTCAGCAAATTAAAGCTAAGCAACTCAGAGAGACAATATCCCTAAATAAAATACAAAAGAGGGTTCAGTGGTTCAGTGCCCCTGGGTTCAATCCCTGATTACCCCCCACCCCCCAAAAAAAAACCCCACATGATTGTTACAGATTAATTTTAAGACACAATACAGCCTCTGACAAGAGAGTACCCTCTAGGAGACCAGCAGAGGCACTCTACAAATGAGGAGATGGTATGTTACCTCTAAAATTTGAAAAACATGTTACTTTGGTAGACTCTCAAGAAACATTTGCCAAGTCAAACAATAAACATCATTCATGATAAAATAACTCCTTTAGAGAAGCTGACCCTCTCCTGTCCTTTGAATGTTGAAGAACAGCAAAGCACAAAACTTCCCTAGGTGATCTTGACCTAGACAGCTAGTAGAACTTAACCGGTAAGAAGACTTATAATATCATCTCTATTCTGCTGACACACATTTTCTATATTTGGCCCTGACCTCTCTTCTCACTTTCAGACACTCATATCAGATTGCATCTAACAGACTGCCCCTGGCACTTGAGGCCGTCTTGTTTACCATTGCTAAAACAGAATTCTTGTTTCCCCGCCCCAAACTCACACACTCACTATCACTTAATCTCATCTTCCTCATCTCAGAAAATGGTCAAAGACCAAGGAAAACCTCTGATTCCTCTCCTTTCCCTCATGTCCCCTACTCAATTGGTTAGCAAGTTCTGTCAGCATCTTCAAAATCAGACCTGATGAATCCAACCACTGTTACCACCCTGATCCAATCCATAGTCATCTGTCTCTAGAAGCATAGCAGGGGCCTTTCTGATGGTCCCCAGCTTCCACTCCTGCTGTCCCCTCTCCTGTATTACATTGCACAACAACCTAAGTGACCTTTACAAGCCTTGTATTACAGACCACTTGTTCAAAACTCACCCAAATTTTCTCTCCACATTTAGGATAAAATGCATGCTCCTTTGCCTGTGCTCAGAAACAGTCCCAGAGTACCTTTTCAACCTCTCTCCGCTACTCACCTGGTCTCCTTCAGGCAGCCACCATGGCTTTGCTTTCCTCCTCTTCTGGGACATACCAAGTTGGTTCCCACCTCAAGAATGTAGCACATGCGGTTCCCCTCTGTCTTTATTTGGACCTTTGCTTGACATTGATTTGTGAGAAACCATCCTATCTAAATGGCATTCCTTAACACTCTACAACTTTCTAATGAATGCTAAGCTCCTTGAAAGCAGGGATCATATGTGTTTTTTTTCTGTTTTATGCTCATTGCCTAGAACAGTGTGTGGCACAAGGCACTCAGAAAATATTGGCTGACTGACTAAATACTGGGGTATGCCATATGCTTTTCTAGAAGTAGTGGTGGATCTACTCATTTCCTTAAGACCAATGGTCATGCTCTTGAGTGATGGCCCACAAACTTAAAATTTCCCATGGCAACCTGTTGGCTGCTGTAGAGGATTTGTTAGAAATGGAAGAGGAAAATTACAAGGTACATTTTGCTCAACATTTACAATAAAAATTAGAAGACATTCTACTCTTTTCCTTTGGATACCTGTGTAAGAGGAAGGAACATTCATTTATACTTTATTTAGTCATTCAACCTAGTGGTAGTCTAACCTGGTGAGGAGTTGTATTGGTCAGCTTTCTATTATTATAACAAATATCTGAGAAAATCAACCTATAAAGAGAAAAGGTTCAGTTTGGCTCACAGTGTTAGAGGTTCCAGAAAAAGGTCCAATTTTTTCTAGGTTTCTGGTGGAGTGTGTCATATGGCAAGGGTGAGGAAAACATTGTGGAGCAAACTTGCTCACATCATAGCTCAGAAGCAAAAGAAAGGAAGGCATGAGGGTCCCAAAATTCCCTTCACTGGAATGCAGTCAGTGATCTAAAGACTTTCCACCAGGCCTTACCTCTTAAAGGTTCTGCTACCTCCCAATAACACCACCTTGGGAATCAAATCTTTAATACCTGGGCGTTGGGTGGCATTCCAGATCCAAACTATAGCAGGAAGCCCTGAGGTGGAAGGAGAGGGAGGTCAAGGATTTTGCTGAAAGCATTCAAGAGTTCTGGGGGTTCCTGTCAATAGTGATGTGAGAACCAGGGAAGGCGATTTCTTGGACAGAGATCTCCAAGTTTTCTCTTCAGTCTTCACATGGAGATGTGGAGGCCAAAAGACTGGCGTCACTTAAATGTACAGCCTTAAAAACAGAAGACCTGGGCGGGGCATGGTAGTGCACACCTGTAATCCCAGTGACTTGGGAGGCTGAGGCAGGAGAATTTTGAATTCAAAGTCAGCTTCAGCATCTTAGCCAGGCACTAAGCAATTCAGTGAGACCCTGTCTCAAAATAAAATATGAAAAGGACTGGGGATGTAGATAGTGGTTAAAAACTTGGGTTCAATCCCTGGTACCAAAATAAAACAAAAGACTTGGGTTCAAGGTCTGCTTTTGCCATTAATTAGTCTCATGCTTTTAGTTATTTGATGTTTCTAAACTTTAATGTCTATCTGTAAAATGGTATTCATCCTCTCTGCCCTTTAGTTTATTTTGAAACTTTGAAATATATTATAATTTATATACTAAGTACTTTTTATTTTTTATTTTTCAGATAATGCCATATTTGGATAAAGTGCATCTCTAGAGACACACAAATACATTCTCTTTGATCTTTCTTCAATGTCTGCCTGAATTATTTAGAAATTAATTATAAAAGAAGCTAAACAGAATTATTAACTAGATCATCCAAAATTTTTGAGTCACATAAAACATGCTACATCTTCACTCATTCCATTCCATTACTTAGATGTTTTGAACAGAGGATCTGAGTTATTAAAGATACTTTCAAAGATGAATGACCTGAAGATAATAGCAATTTCCCCTTTACTAATCTAAAATATTTAACTATTAGTCTACATTTGTTTCTATAAATCAGAGAAATATGTTGACCAACTCCACAGGTAAAGTTGAAGGCTGACGTTGCTCAAAGTTAACACTTGTGTGTACTTACTAATTACCTTAACTTACTCTGTCAGACTTACAATTTCGGTGATTTGAATAAATGCATACTTGAGAAATAAAATATGGTGCCTATAGTTCAAGTTTTTGTTATATTTCATTGCCCATCCCTAAAGTGAGAATTCTTTAGAATCATCTTGTGGACAAATCCTATTTGGCTGCTGTCACCTTTGTCTCATTGCTTCTTGGATAGCGATATTTCAAATTTTAACTTGGCTATGTTGCTTTTTGTAGTTAAACGCCTATTCCAAATGGAAAGCAGACTGCTGACTGGCCTGGAACCCAGACTCTTCTTGGCATTGTTTATTTGGCTTCTCTCTGCCTCCACAGAAAGCTCAGATTCACAGAAAGTCAAAGCATTCTGACATAGGAAGGAATGTCAACTGGCATACCACCCTGCCATAGCTTAGACTTCACTAGGGCATGGTGTGAATAAAACTATGTAAAAAATTAGCCAGACCTAGATCTAATTTTTGCTTCCCAAAAGACAAATACGTAGTTTCAAGAATAATGAAGAGTTGATTTGCCAGGTTCATGGGCACTGATGGAAGAGATGAGACTCCTGGTTTAGAGCCAAAGAACTTTACAGAGGACAGGAAGCAGCACCAGCCTCATGCTGGGGCTAGAGTTGGATCTCCTTGCCCTCCCCCACCACCTCAAACAGGAGAGCTGTCCAGGTACACACACACACACACACACACACACACACACACACACACACAGGTTTTGCCACACAGCTGAAGATTCCTGAGCTTAAGAAACCTGACCCTTGGCCGGAAGAAGACATTATCTGCTAGAGACTGCCCTCTGCTCCTAAGGAAGACTGTTATCTCCCTTTCAAAAAGATAGGAACAAGGGCTATCAGTGCCTCTGCTCCCTAGGTGTACTGAAACATGAGAGAACTATGGGAAATCTCCTAACACTTACAGAAGCTCAAATAAAGATGATCAAATATAGCATAATTGTTTGGCTCAATCTAGGATGAATCAGAGAAGATAAGCAAATCAGATTACACCCAACACAATGAACAACCTCCCTACCCTCATTTCTCTGGCTTTTTGGAATTGCTTGTGGTTCTCTGAGCTCATCTTATTCTCCTACCTCTCCTTAACCATCTTCAACTTGTGCAAGTTTTCATTTAAATAGCACCTCCTTCAGGCTGCCTTGCCTCATTCCACCCCCACCACTACACATTTCTATTCCATCCTCCTCTAAGCACCTATAAGATCTTCGGGCTAAAAATCAGAAACTGAAAAGTCACAAAACAACATGTATTTTGGACTCTGACCCTATTTGAAATGGCAGGAAGTCCAGCCACCCGCTCCCTGCCTCCCAGGAGTGCCTCCCAGTCTACTAAGTTCTTGTGCTTCTTCAGTAAACACTTGGTGAGGACTTCCTCTTTTTCAGCCCTGGCTTCCTGCAGAGCTGCCTGCAGGGGAATGCCCCAGTCAATTCCACTAATGCAACAACAATGGGTGGCACTGAAATATTTTCTGAAGTCCTTGGGATGCCCAGAAAAGACCAGCTAGACCCACTATTGTAGCAGCAGCCATGAAAAGCCAATGCCTCTTTTATGTGCTTCCTGCAATGTGTTGAAAGGGACAACCAGGCAGAAGCCAAAAGTCAAGCTGCAATCGCCAGCCCACAACTGTTCAAACTAGGCTTTCTGAACAAGAAGGACATTTGAGGCCTGGATTGTGACAATATGGAATGAAGTGGTGTGGGTGGGCAGGTCGAGGATATTTAGGTATAAAATCCTTATCCAGATCTGCACTTTTCTGTCATTCCAGAGTGATGGGTGGGTGAAGTGGTCCACTTACCATCCTAGAGAAAGAGCAGAGACCAGAGAATAACTGCATGTTTCCCTTGGGGATTTTAATGAAAAAACTCTTTATATTATGCCCCCTTTGTACTGCAGGCATCTCTTCCTCATTCAGGTATTTCATGATAATGATTTTGGACTCTGAAAACTAACACACCATGCTGGTTGAACACCCCTGGAATTTATACTTCCTATGTTTTCACTATCTTCCAACAATGCTATCAAACTATTAACCCATTTATGGATTAATCCACTGATGAGGTCAGAGCCCTCACAATTCAATCACTCCCCAAAAGCCCCACCTCTGAACACTGCTGCAGTGGAGACCAAGCCTTCAACACATGAGACTTAGTGGGACATTCCAGATCCAAACCATAGCATTCACAGAGACAGGTCTTTCTACCTCCTTCCCCTTTTCCCACCCACAGAATGGGTATAAATTCCTCTTTACAACACTTGCTTATCAGCACAGAGACAGAGGCACCAGTGAGCCAACCTTCTGCCCATAAATTTACCTTCCCAGCTTTCCTCCAATGAAGCCTGGGATTGTTTTCCTTTGTCTTGTTACTTTTCTAAAATTTATTGTTCTTTGTGGAAATACTATTTAAGGCAGACTTCTAAGCCACTTCCTTGAGTGACTTTTCTCCCATATGATGTGCATTAATAAACTTGCTTGCTTTTATGTTATTAACCTGTCTTCTGTTACAGGAGTCTGTCTCACATACAGACTTGAGAGTTGAAGAAAATTTTATTTTCTACCTTTTACTCTTCATGTTTCTAGATAACCAATACTTTTTTCCTTAGGATAAAAATAAACCTCTCTTTACTACCAATTGTTGAAATTCCCTAAAATCTGTACTTTTGTAGCTTAAGGAAGATACAATTAATCAGATATATATGATATGAATAACAAAGTTCATTGATTGACTTTTAAAAGGCATTGCTGGTTAATGGATAGAGGTGGAGAATATCACACTAAGGAAAATAAGTCAATCCCCCCAAAACAAAAGCCGAATGTTTTCTCTGATATGTAGATGCTAATTCACAATAAGGTGGTGGTGGGGGGCTAGGGAAGAATAGAGGTACTTTAGGTAGAGGGGAGCAAAGCAGGGGAGGGGGCATGGGGGTAGGAAGAATAGTAGAATCAATCAGACATTATTACCCTGTGTGCATACATGACTACACGACTGGTGTAATTCTACATCATGTACAACCAGAAGAATGAGAATATACTCCATATATGTTTGATGTACAAAGTGCATTCTTCTGTCATGTATAACTAATTAAAACAATTTTTTTTAAAAGGCTGCTGCTTTGTTTTGGAAGTCACTGAGAACATTATTCTGTGAAGATTGTTTTAAAGGTTAGGGTAGATGTTTTACTTCAGATAGAATAATTTTGATTTTCTTCTCCCAGAGGTATTGGGATATATTGGGTGGACTTTAAATAGCCTACCACATTTGTGACCCCAAAATGCCTCTATTGAATAACTTGGGCATATCTATAAAACACTCCTCCATCTTCTACCTGTCTTTAGTTTTATTTTTAACTTCCGATTCTATTCCTTCCCCCTCTGGAAGTCCTAATTATTACTCTTTGTGTGAGCCTTTGTAGAATCAGTAGAGGTTGTAAAGGGTCAGCATTATGTTAGGGCAGCAATGATTTCTACACCTTCCTGGTCAGTGTCAAATAAAACACAATGAAGAATAATACAGCTGTGTATTAGCTGTATTAGAGTTCTTCAGAGAAATAGAACCATCAATGGTGTGTGTGTGTGTGTGGGTGTGTGTGTGTGTAGTTATTTTAAGGAATGACTCACATAATTATGGAGGCTGGCAAACCCCAAATCTGCAGGGTATAGGTGAGCCATAAAGCTAGAGATCCAGAGACAAGACATTGCAGTTTCGGTGCAAAGGTAGTCTGCTGGAAGAATTCCTTCTTGCTCGGGCAGGTCAGTCTTTTTTCCGTTAAGGTTGAAGTTGAAGAGTTGATTAGGTGACTCCTACCTACCTTATGGGGAGTAATCTGCTTTACTCAGAGTCCACTGATTTACATGTTAGTCTAATTTAAAACATTTCTTCACCATACACATCTAGAATAATGTTTAAATATCTGAATACTGTGGCCTAGCCAAGTTGACATACAAAATTAACCACCACAGATGCTGTCCTCTAAGGTAACCCTGTATCTTACCAGGATTCTCTGGCATTTGGAAGATCCTGGCCTGTGTGCATGAGTCCATTTTTCAGTAACCAAATTCCACTAGAATGGACATGGTGAATTCTAGCCACATGCCCTCTAGAACCAGGGAGGAGAAGAGGGGACCTGATATGAAATCCATTGGGGAAGCATTAGTAGGCTCCTAGAGATATTTAGAAAAGAGCAAGACTGACTGGTACTCTGGAGGAATTGGATGAAATTTGCTATCCATTTTCATTAAGAATTTAGATATTTCAATGATAGCTTTTAGACTTCTTAACTTATATTAATAATAAACACTTCCAATGGGCCCAAGATTAGAGTTAGCAGATTGAAATGGTATTTAAGAGTCCTTCTATAGAAAGCTGCTGATTTCAGAAGACCGCTGTTAAAATGGATTTTACCTGACAATATGTATTCACCAGTCCAGTAAATGTCTGTTTGGTGACAGTATTGTATTGACAAACTTTGTTGTGTTGGTGAGGACAGCCATGTGAGACACTCCAAGTCTGGAGAGGAACCTTGGGAAATGGGGTGAATGGAGAGCTCCTAAAAACTTTGGAGATCAGGGAGAATTTCCCTTAGGACTCATTTTGTATGATTTTTTGGGATACAATTTTATAGGCGTGATCCTTTGATTCCAACGTGTCTATTCTTTCTGGCCAAATTAATTCCTGACTTTCCTTCTGAGTCCCCAACTACAGTTTTTTTTTTTTTGTTGTTGTTGTTGTTGTTTTAAAATAAGAGAACTATTATATAGGCAATGGCTTGTGGCTATTAATGAATTGTAAGGCATAACCACGCCTCAGGGCTAATGCCTCACGACCATTTCTGGGTGGTGGCTAAGCAATTCCTAGCAAATTCAATGTGCTTATTCTATATCCTGACATTTCAAAATCAGAGCATTACTCTCCAAAATACTCAAGTGGCAAAAACAGAAAGAAGTCACAAAATAAACACAAAAGGTAGGAATGTTAGGAGAGGAAGGTAAGTTCTGGAGTGGGAGATGTTATGGTTTTGTGGCCCCATTATTTGCCTATTACAGCATGCAGAGTTCTTAGTTTCAAGAAACAGAAATTGACCGATTTCAGCAAAAAGGAATTTACTATAAATGTGGGGTAGCTCACGAACTCCAAGAAGCCTAGAAACCAAGTTTGTGGACTACAGAGCCAGAAACAGAAAATACAGGCCCAAGGCTGGTCCCTGAAGATTCACTGCTTTGGGACACTGGATGCTGCCACTAGGATCAATTCTACCACTGCCTCTGATGAGTGCTGCTCCTCCTTCCCACACTGGCCAAAAAAAGCCCACACAGTTTATTCCTTTACATTTACGGCTTCTGATTTGAAACCTGGGGTGGTGGCACTGACTGGTGTAACTTCAGTTGTGTATTTGCCATAGTTACAAGAAAAGCTGGGAAATCAAGCGTTTGGCATTTTCAGTTTCATACAGTGGTAAGCAGGCTCTGCCTCAAAGTGAGGGCATCCTCAGATATAGGAAAAGTGGACCAAAAAAATGAGAAATGTTTATTGCATTGTACCCTTTGGGCTTCCCCCCAAATCAGCGCATATCCTTCTAGCCATAAGAATGTCTTTAAGCAAGGCATGTGGCCCATACCTGTAATCCTAGTGACTCAGGAGGCTGAGGGAGGATGATTGCAAGTTAGAGGCCAGCCTGGGCAACTTAGTGAAATCCTGTCTCAGAATAAAAAATAAAAAGGGATGGTTTTTCAAGATAGCAGCCACTTTCCTGATTGCTCTGTGGAATGAAACCAAGTAAGCAGACAGGCAGATTCTCAGCAAGATGGGTGAACAACAAAAGCAGGGGACTTTAGTGGAATTTAAAACTGGACAATCAAAGTAGATCAGGGACTCAGGGGTTGGATTTAATAAAATAAGGAAGAAATCCCCAGCAGTATAACTGCTATCTGGGCTGGGCTGGAAGCACCAGCCAGAGCACACCTTCTATGAGCATAGTGGAGGGATAAGGGAATTAAAGGAACCTGCAATTTTGGGAGTCCTGAGGTGTGTCTGGGTATGGAGCATTTAGAGATCAATGACATTGCCTGACAAACCTAAAAGATGTGCTGCACAATATCTGTACGCCAGGAAAGAAGCTGTCATCTCTCCAGGTAGAATGTGAAGGACAAAGGAAGGAACCATTTTGCAGCCACTATGTGGGGGCTGGCAGCTGAGGAAGCTGATTCCTGGTAAACCTGGGTTTGGCTGGAAATATAAACCCAGTAGACACACACTGTATGACATAGAGTGTGCTTAAATGACCAGGAGAAAATCAAATGTGGAGAGAGCTTTCCACAGGGGATAACTGGTGGTGGAAATCCTCCCAGCTCTACCTCTCCTCCTCCAACCCAACTGCTTGCAGGACCCATTGGGAGAGATGAATCTGGCCTGGAACTCAGAAGGGTGGGGGCAGGAGATTGTTTGGAGACTGATCCTGAGACCAGGAAACAGGTGTCCACAGGTGACATAGGGGACTAAGAATTGGCTTCCCCACGACTCAAGTGAAACCCAGGGGAGATCCCTGAGGTATAGTCTTCCAGCATGGGCCAGCAAGTCCTGGGCACTGGAAGTGTGCTGATTTAAAATCTCTAGACCAATTGGCATTCATTTAAGAGCCTGAAGCCCATCTAAGCCTAAATCCTACCTTCAGGAATTCCACCTATGGGATTACTTCTCTCTCCAGCAATACAGAGGGTGGAACATCATACACCGCATAACCCCACCTAAAACTGCTGAAAAGAGAAACTGAGAATCTTTTGAACTCCAATGGAAAGAATTCTTTAATTTCATCAGGATTTTAAAAAATTATTTTTCTCTGTTTAATTGTGACCTTAATGGTACATGGATATTTATACATATTCATATTTGATTTTTCTAATTTCTAGCATTTTTGAAGCCAGTTATTTTTCATGGATTCATTTTTTGTGAACTAGGATGTTTGATTAGTATATTTTAGTTTTGTTTTGTATTTTTATTTTCAATTTTTAAAAAAATTTTTTTACTTTATATATACATATATTTTTTTCTCCTGTTTCCCTTGAGTCTCTTTTCTTCTGCTAACAGCCAATCTCTAGGGTTCTTTCACTCTTCCTGTAAATTTTACTTCTTCTCTCCTCCTCCCTCATAATCATCATATCCTATATCAATTCTGTTCTCTCCCTGTCCACCATTTTAAATTATAAACCTTTTTGCGAACTTTTGTTTTTATTGTAGGCAATAACTGATCATATTATTTCTGTTTATTGTGATAATTAACATTGTAGAAATCATAGTAGGAACTATTTGGTTTAATGCTGTATATTGTTTGTATTGGTTGTTGTTATTATGTCTCCCCTTAAACAATGAGGTACTGGGACACTATAAGTCCGCAGTGTAGAAACTACACTGCCTCAGATCCATACTGTTAGATGGGTATACACACAAACAACATGAAACAACAAGGGAACAAATCACCCCAAACCAACCAAGATACTTCAATAACAGAATCCATTGACACCACAGTGGAAGAAATATCAGAGGAGGAGTTTAGAATGTACATAGTTAAACTGATCTGTGAAGTAAAGGACAGTTATAAGAAATGAAATCAGAGAGAAAATACAGGAAGTGAAAGATTACTTCAATAAAGAGGCAGACATTCTGAAAAAAAAAAGTGGGGGACTTTCTTCTCAGCAGCACATAGTTCCTTCTCTAATATAGATCATGTTATGTAAGCTATCACATATGTTGGCATACAATTGTAATATTATCTTAATATTTATTTTTCTTCTCTTTTCTTTTTTTTTTTGTGTGTGTGTTGCTGGGGATTGAATACAGGGCCTTGTGCTTGCAAGGCAAACACTCTACCAACTCAGCTATATCCCCAGCCCCCTTTAATATATTTTTAACATCTGTAGGTTTGATAGTTTCCTTTCCGTTGATATTTTTTGTTCTTGCTTTTCTCTTGATTGTACTTGTTTTTTTCAATCAAATTTTAGCTGTATTTTTCTCTATTTCATGTATTTCTGCTCCTACTACATAATTTTAAAATAATTTGATTGTTATCCTAGCTTCTTTCCAATACAAGTACTTTAAGTCATAAATGCTCATCTGAGTACTGTTTCATCCCAGAGATACTGATATTTTGAGTTTTTATTATCACTTAGTTCAAAGCATTTTATTTACTTTTCTTGTGCTTTCTTCCTCAACCTCTGAGATATTTATAAGTGTGCCATTTAATTTTGAAAGAAGTGATGTGGGTGTGGGGTTCTATATATCTTAAGGTGATTGACTTCTAATAAAATAAATCATGCAGGAAACAGTCTGCATGATATCATATAGAAAGGAATAGGAAAGGATACTTTCTATCATATAGAAAGTAAAGGAAATGCCTTTTATATTGATTGTGTTGATTACATACATGTCAAAACTGATCAAATTGCATACTTCAAATATGTGCATTTTATTGTACTTCAGTCTTACCTCAATAATGCCATGGAAAAAAATTTAAAAAATAAAAAGGGCCAGGGATGTAGACTGGTGGTAAAGTGCCCCAGGGTTTAATCCCCAATACCAAAGAAAAAAGTCTTTTAAAAATGTTTTCAAAGTTTGATTATCATCTGTTATGAACTTCCAGTGTCTCTCATTCTTTAAATTAATTGGTATTCTGATGACTTGGAGACTTATTCAGACTATATAACCAGTCTTAAAGCTTCCTCTCTTTCATCTTTATTTCTGACATCTCCCTGAGGATCTCTTTTTTTTTTTTTTTTTTGGAACCAGGGATTGAACCCAGGGGCGCTTAACCACTGAGCCACATCCCAGCCCTATTTTGTATTTTATTTAGAGACAGGGTCTCACTGAGTTGCTTAGGGCCTTGCTAAGTGGCTGAGGCTGGCTTTGAACTCGTGATCCTCCTGCCTTAGCCTCCCAAGTCGCTGGGATTACAGGTGTGTGCCACCACGCCCGGCCCTGAGGGTCTCTTGATGACAACTACTTCAGAGTACCAATCTTCTCATTAGACAGGGTTCTCTTTTTTTGGTACTGGGAATTGAACCCAGGGACAGTTTACCACTGAGTCACATCCCCAACTCTTTTTGCTTTGTATTTTGAGACAGGGTCTTGCTAAGTTGCTTTGGCTCTTGTTGGCCTTGAACTTGTGGTCCTCCTTTCTCAGCCTCCTGGGAGCCACTGGGATTATAAGCATGTGTCACTGCACCCAACTTTAATCAAGATTCTTAAAGATACAAACAACAGAAACTAAATTTGACTGTTTTAAGCAGAAAAGGAATTTACTGGAAGATATTGGATTGCTCTTAAAATCTGCAGGAGGGGTAAAAATACAAACTCATGCCAGTAAGTTAGACCCATAATGAATTTCCTGCCACATTCACTGAGCCTAGACCAGGCAGCTAACACTGTCAGCCTTACCAAGATGGACTTTGCCATACTGCACACCCTCATTGGTATGGAGTAATCTTGTTTCTGGCTTCTGGAAAGCTGGGAAGTGATTGCCTAGCATTTTTAATTTCAAAAGTGGGAAGCAGGTTCTGTTCAATGTGAGGGATTCTCTAAAGAAGAAGATTCATATGTGGGATGTCTTGGAAAAGACTTTAATGTCCACTTTTTCTATTTTTTTCCCTCAGTTACTTCTTATCCATTCACAAACCAACTCCCCACCCTGCCATCTTCCACAGTTCTTGATATGCAATACTCATAGAATGACTTTTGAAGCCAATGGAGATATGGGGCTGGGAAGTATTGTGACATTTGGAAAAGAGTGCTGGGATAGAACCTATGCATATCACATATTAGTTGTGAGAATTGTATTATACAATTTATTTAAATTACTTGAGACTCAGAAGTAATACATGGAAAAATCCTGTATGCATAACTTTTAGGATCAAACTCTCTGCTTTTAGGGCCATAAACAGGTTTCAATATTCACTATAGCAAACTATTGAACTGGGAAATAAATTATTTGTAAGGTTTTTAAGACCTAAGTATAATGACTACTCAGACTGTTCATGAATTACAGGGAGGCTTACAAAATAAGTCAGCTTTTTAAAGAGATCTGCTTCTTTTAGAAATAGGCAAAGAGAAAAGGATTGGGAGGGTACTTCTGCTTTGAGCCCCATGTTTAAACTCGTAGCAAGATAATTCCTGAATTACCTCATTTCTTTATGTTTTATCCTTTTGACTTTTTAATCACTAGCATAGACTTTGTCAAATTTAAAAAGAACTTTAAAATTTGTTTGTGCTTGAAAGGCTAAGTTCTAACAAGCATAGAACTGTCTCCAGAAATTACTAAGATCCTGTAAATGAGATGTCAATTCACATTTGCTGCTTTGAAATATTCAGTCAAAAGACAAAAGGAGAAGAAAAGGCAAAGAGGCCTCTAAAGTATGACTGCAGCTCAACCATAGAAGAAAGGGAGTGTTCTTATGTTTAGTTCAGAAGGTGGGATCTGGGAGAGGAGAAGGAAACATGTGACAGCAAAGTAAGGATTATGATAGGGCAGGAGTGAGCAAGAGAGAACAAGTAGCAAAGTGCATGATAATGAAAGAGCTGACATTAATTTCTTCTTATAAGAATGATATGATTTCATCTGATTACTACCTAAAAAAGACAAAAAAAAAAAAAAGATATGAGCTGGAGGATATGGAAGACAACCCCCAAAGGTGTCTGACCTGGAGGAAGAAGAGGAGGAAGGCAATCATTAATCTTCTCCCAGTAAATCCTTTCCCGGTAACAATGGGCCCCAAGGCAAAGAAAGCAAACTTTCATCCCTTCCTGGATTCATTCATCCCCTGCATCTCTACCAAAAGCAAACATTCATCCCTCACAATCACAATAGGTCCTCAAGAGAGGAGGATACTGAAACTCTGGGCTCTGGACTTTTATCCATTACCATTGTCAATGATTCCTAGAAGAAGAAAAACAAATAGTGAAGCTCTGCGAAACAATGAATCCTGGAGAAAGAGGATAAGCAGTGAACACCAAGTTCTGAGCTTTCCCCAATGACAATGTATTCTGGGCTTTTTACAACTTCTTTCTGGACTGACCAAACCAACACATTATGGTTCAGTCTCCAAAAATTAAACCACCCTGTAAAACTCAAACTCCTTCTGTAACTGGTGTCCATTTTTCTACCCAGAAAATGAGCCCCTCCAGTGCCTGACTGATTGACTCCACTGCAGAATAAAGGAAAGCTTGCTGATCTGTTTGAGGTCTGCTTCTGTCCTGTTACTTGTATTTTCATTATGGTTCCTCTTGGGCACTCAGAGATATGAAAATTTGCTATGAAGAAGATGGAGACTCCAGATATGTGCATTGATATCAGGCTCAACAAAGCTGTCTGAGCCAAGGCAGTTATCCAGAAAAGGCAATGAGGATAAAGATTCTCCACACAAGCTCTATATACTTTGGTAACCATGTCTCTGTTAACACTTTCAGAACTAACCACTGATTGGCAAATAAATTTATAAAACTGCCCCAAAATAAAATGAAATGCACCATCTTAACCATTTTGAAGTGTACACATCAGGGGCACTGGGTACATTCACTGTTGTGTTACCTATTACCACCTATTTACAGGACTTTTTTTATAGTTAAGATTTTTAAAATGTAAAGACATAAAATATTGCATACCTAAAAGGTCAGATACCGTTTTAATAAAGCCATTTACATTTTAAATATGACAAAATTCAGATTGGAACTTAAAATTAGTTTATTAACTCAACTTTTGTGCCAAGGGGCACAATTTTTAGGCTTGCTATTTAATAGTGGCTGCAGAACATGGGCCTTGGAAGTCAAAATCTAGTATCAGTGTGAAACTGTGTACATTTTGCTCTTAAAGAAAAATAATTCACCTGTAATCCCAGCACTTGGGAGGCTGAGGCAGGAGGATTGCGAGTTCAAAGCCAGCCTCAGCAACTTAGCGAGGCCCTAAGCAACTCAGTGAGACCCTGTCTCTAAATAAAATACAAAATAGGGCTGGGATGTGGCACAGTGGTGGAGTGCCCCTGGGTTCAATCCCCAGTACAAAAAAAAAAAAAAAATTCAAAATACCAAGTATTACAAACTCAGAAAAGAGATTTCTAATGGTATAAAAAAACTATACTCTCCCTTCACTAGTTTAATTCTATTGAAGAAAAACAAGTAGTGAAGGATCAAACCCACTCCTTCCTCTTTGCCTTGGTGCTGATGTCTTACCTGTAGGAGAACCCCTTCCTAGAAGTGATGGTTTTGGTTCAGAAGGTGGTTCTATTTAGTGGGGCAAGATAAGCAGCAAATAGAGACCCCGTGAAAGGGTCTCTTCGGTTATTTTTTTTGTGTGCCAGGGATTAAACCCAGGGGCAGTTAGCCACTGACCACATCCCCAGCCCTTTTGATATTTTATTTTGAGACAGTGTGGCTTAGGGCCTTGCTAAATTGCTGAGACTGGCTTTAAACTGTGATCCTCCTGTCTCAGCCTCCCTAGCTGCTGGGATTACAGGTGTGCACCACTGTGCCCAGTTTCAGTTCAGATTCTTAATCTGTACATTTCTTTTTCTAAAATGGTGTCCTCTGCAGCTGATTTGATGATGTAATGAATGGTTCTGAAGCTATTTCTGGAGCAGGTGTTGAAGCTTGGGAAAGAGTTTTAATGCATTCTGTGTTGTCACTTCCATCACTTCTTCCACTGAGATCCCTTTCACTTGGGCAATATATTTTGCTGAAATAGAAATGTTGCAGGGCTCATTCCGTATCTGAAATGGAACAAAACACACACTAATTCAAACATGACATTCAAGGGAAGTAGGTCCTTGGAGACTGTAGATAAAATAGAAGAAAATGAGTTGGTAAAAAAATAACTGATAAGCCCTTCAATAGATGAATGGATAAATAAAATGTGGTATATATACACAATGGAATATTACCCAGCCATTTTCCAGTAAATGGATGGATCTTGAGACTATTATGCTAAGTGAAATAAGTCAATCCCTCCAAAATCAAAAGCCAAATGTTCTTCCTGATATGGGGATACAAACACAATAAGGGGTAGCGGAAGGAAAAATAGAAGCTCGGTGGATTAGACTAAGGGGAATGAAGGGAAGGGAGGAGAATGGGAATAGAAAAGACAGTAGAATGATCAGAAATAACTTTCCTATGTTTATATATGAATACACGACCAGTGTAACTTCACATCATGTACAACAAGAAGAATGGGATCCTAATTAGAATAAGTTATACTCCATTTATGTAAAATGTTAAATACACTCAACTGTCACATATATCTAAAAAGAACAAATAAAAATACTGGTATTTTTTATCTGATAAGATCATCTTGATTTTTCTTTTAAATTAATTTACTTTTTAAAATTAGAACCTTTTTTTAAAATAAGTGGATGAAGGCAGGAGAGAAGGTATGTCTGCAGTGTTGATTCTATCAGTCTCCTGCCTTGGGGTATTAAAAATTGAAGTCCCAAGTTCCTAGCATATGAAGCAATATGTAAACAGTGAAAACTTGGAGAGTAGCTTGCTGGATGGATTAACTGTGCTTTAGTTTGTTGCATAAGTGTGCTTGGCCCCTTACCTCACAGGTTATATGACAGTATGACTAAAAGAAAAATTCCATCAGGTGCATTGGAAAGACCAGAGACTATGTACTGGAATTTCACTGAATTCAAGATGCATTCCTCCCCACCCCATCTTAACGTCTCTGAAATGGATGTATATTTTCCTGACACTCAGTAGCATGTCTTAGTAAAACAGGCAGTGTTTTTTCTTTCTTAACATATTGTATCTATAATCAGTAGCATTTAGATTTGATGAAATAAATAATTATTGTTATTATTAATAAGCATCTACTCATGGTGATAATATTCAGAGGCATAAAATTATTTTTAAGGTTAAAAAAACCCTTAGTAATTAATGTAGCCTAACAAAACAATAAAAAATGAGCACAAAGATTTATGTTCAAGTATGTTCATATTTTTTATAATACAATCTAAATGCCCAATATTTAATTTAACACTGGAATATTATATAACTGTTAAACATAATAAGAAAGTATATTTATTAATACAGGCAGAGGTTCATCACATAAAAGGAAGTTAGGAAATACTACGTTCAGGCTAATCCTGTTTTTATGAATTATATGTGTATGTACATACATAGACATAAAGAGTCTGGAAGGACAGAGAACTTACATTTATTTAGTGCTTTTTTTATAGATGAGTCTATGTTCTAAACTTTTCATGGAGTATTTCATTTAATCCTCAAAATAACTCTAAGCAATGGGTATTATTACTAGTAGTATCTCTTTTTTATAGGTAAAAAGAAATCCTAAACAGCTAGCAAGAAGGCCAGCTGAGGTTAAACCCAAGCAATCTGACTTTAGAGTTTATGCTTGTAACTACTGTACTATAAGGGTAACTTGTGTGTGGCAGAGAGTTTTATATTCACTATCTTCTGTGTTTTTTTAACCTTCTGGAACAAACATTTAGGGCTGGGATACAGTTCCATGGTAGAACCCTGCCTAGTAAGGCTGTGAGTTTGATACCCAGCAACACCAAAACCAAAAAACAAAACAAAACAAAATATATATATACACACATATATATGTATGCATGTAAGTATATGCATGCATATACATATATATACGCACACACATATATATCTATATACACATACATACACAGACAACACATACACACACAAATAACATTTAACCTAACAAAAAGCATATTAGAAAATCTAGAAATTTTATTTATTACAAAATATTTATTGAATATGAACTTTGTATGAGGCACTATATCGCAAACTCAGTTTTTGTTAAATTACCTAAATACAAATAAAAAACTAAGTTAAAACAGTATTCAAAATTTATTCTTGTTTAGGAGAAAAATGCTAGATCCTTTTCTTCCATTGAATACAAGTCAGAACAGTAATTCTATACCATTCTGACAAATACCAAAATAGAAAAAAAAAATCATGGTACTCTACTTTCTCACAAGTAATTGTCTTTTGTTAATAATCACATAATGATCTCTGCTGCTTCCAGACCTCCAAATTTTGAGGGCCAATTCTCTGAATTTGGAGGTATAGAGACACAGGTCCAAGGCATCACAAGCACTTATCAAGTTGTACATTATGAGCTAACTGTAACAGACACTGTTTATAGCAAATAAAGCAGATGCTGTGACTTCCTTTCAGAAAATAATTTAAAACAGTAGCAATATAAAAGTATGAAATTTAAAAGATGAGTCTTTGTGGTCTACAATAACAAAATGAGATACTATAGCAAAGATCAGATACATACATCTATGATTCTATCAATACTTGAAAGGAATACATTATAACATGCTAATTAAAAAGAGAAAAATGAATATTTATTCATACCTACAATACACCAGCTGCTATTAGGTGGTTTTACATACCTTCATGTAGTCCTCACCATAATCCTTAAAGGATTTTATTATTTTACCCACATTTTATAAATGAAAAAAAAAAACAGTTTCAGAGAGATTAAAAAGCTTGCCCAAAGTCATGTAGTCAGTAACAGAGACAAAACTTGAATAAATCTTTCTGATTCTAGACACTGTGTTTTATTACACCATCATAATTGCACAAAACAGGGCTTTCTCCCTATCAAATAATATTCTTTGAAGCACAACAGCTTAATTTAGAAAAGAACTCAATAAAAACCCTCAACCTATCATTAGGATTCCATTGTATTTACACTATACTGAGAATCATAGCTGAACTGAAGCAGCTAAAATGAAAGATACAACCTAAATAATATCAAAATTGAAAAATCATGTACCTGTTTTTCTGGTCCGAGCACAGGTGAATCTGTTTCTAAGCAGATAGAAGTTAAAGGTAACTGTTTCAGAAGTTTCTGCTTCTTAGAGAAAAGAGAAAGCCAATACAATTAAAACATGAGAAATACAGATAAAATAAGGAGCATTAAATCCACATGCTAATGCATCATTTTAGAAGAAACTAAAATTCAGGCTTTAATACTAAACTGATAAATACTACCTGGATGCCTACTATGTTCATATCATTCCACTATTAACAGACAATATAAACACTGCAAACTTATCCAAAGCTTCCAGGAAATCAAGCTTCGTAATAACCATAGCAAAAATGAAGTATATCCATCAAAATATTCAAACATCTGATATCACATGTCTTCTGAAAGACCCAAAGAAGAGACTTCCGTCATTGGTTCACTGTTGCCACATTCAGTATTTCTTTCTATCTACCTTTAATTTTTGGAGGAACTACCAAACTGAGCAGGTGTGAAGTGGAATCTCACTGTGCCTTTGATTTGCATTAACACAATGGAGAATAATGTTGAGCATTTTTACGCACGAATGGCTGCTTGTATGTTTCCTTTAGAGAAATATCTTCGTAAACCCTTTGTCAATTTTTAAAATCAGGTTCTTTTAAAATTGTTGAGGTGTAATGGTATGTTACATATTCTAGATACTAGAACTTTATCCGATACATGACTTGCAAATATTTTTTCTCTTTATGTGGGTTGTCTTTCCACTTTGTTGACAGTATGCTTTGAAGTATAAAGTCTCTTCTTAATTGCAGAAGTTTTGAATTTTGATAATGTCTAATACCCATTTTTTTCTTTGGTTGCTTATGTTTCTGTTGTTGTAGCTAGGAAACCATTGCGAAACCCAGGTCAAAATATTTAGACCTGGGGGGCTGGAGTTGTGGCTCAGTGGTAGAGGACTTACCTAGCATGTGTGAGGCCCTGAGTTCGATTCTCAGCACCACATACAAATAAATAATAAATAAAGGTTCATCAACAACTAATAAAAATAAATATTATCTTTATCAATAACTAATAAAAAAACTATTCAATAACTAATAAAAATATTTAGACCTGTTTTCTTCTGAGAGTTTAAAAAATTTCAGCTCTTATATTTAGGTCTATAATCTAGTTTTTTAAAAAAAATTTTAGTTGTAGATGGACACTTTTATTTTTATTTATTTATTTTTATGTGGTGCCGAGGACAGAACCCAATGCATCACACGTGCTAGGTGAGTGCTCTACCGCTGAGTAATAACTCCAGCTCCTACAATCTAGTTTTAAATTAATTTTTATATATATGTGAGATAGAGACTTGAGATTAATTTTTGAAATGTCTAGAACAGTATCATAACCATGTTGTCAAAGCCTATATTTTAATAATTTCATTTAGTACATTTCATAAAGTGTCAGATGTTAAGTTTTAATGAAAGAAAGTTACCTGTCCACTTCTTATGACAGAAGGTGGAATTGAGAAGAAGTACCCAGATCTTACTCCTTCCATGGCTACAGATGGTCGACCATCAAATGCATGCAGCAGTACCTTGTCAGCACCTTCCAAAATCAAAGATAAATCAGAGTTCCATTCTGTTTCCTTAACAAGAGTTTTTCTCATTAATCAAATTGAATAATAGAGATGTGAAATTTTAAGTAAATCTTGGTCACTATGATATAAAGGTGAGATTCTATGACTTCAGGGTAGATAAATATAATGTTCAATGAATAGATCAAAAATATTCTTTTAAATAAAACTGAAACATAATTTTTAAAACAATTATTTTAACTTCCTATACCATCAGATATTTTTCCAGAAGTCTTTGTACTGTCAAATTATTGTCCCTAATAGAAGATTTTTAGGCAACCAAATTTATTTTCCTAAAAAAATGCTAATGGAAGAAGAAATGGAGCCAGATCATTCACAAATTAAAGTCAGAATGGCTTCATAAAACTAACTCTAGTTGTTAAAAGACAATTGCCTAGCCAGCATAAAAACCATGTTTTCAGTGATTTCAGAAGGGTTCAAGTATTCATCACTGAGAAATACAATGTTTTCTAGTTGCAAGCAATTACACAGACTTCATTATTTGACAGTGTTTTTTTTTCAAATGCTAAGTATGACTATTTATGGGTTATGACAATAAATGGGCTATGCAATCAATTTAGTAGGTGATAACCAATAAGCATGGGCTTGCATACACTTAAATATATTCATATACAAATACACATATATGTGCTGCTTTTTTTTTTTTTTTTTAAATTTAGAGACAGGGTCTCACTGAGTTGCTTAGGGCCTCGCTAAGTTGTGAGGCTGGCTTTGAACTCGCGATCCTCCTGCCTCAGCCTCCCAAGTGCTGGGATTACAGGCGTGCGCCACCGTGCCTGGTTTATGTGCTGCTTTTTAAACATGTTAGTTTTCTTTATGTGCATATGAGTCTCCAAATACAGAAAATTTCTTAATGGGGATGGCATTTTTTTGAAAAATAATGCTATAAGATTTGTTTTTACATTAGGGACAACTGTGAAGATGACAGTGCGTTTTATGTATTATGGCCACAATCTGTGTAGTACAATTTTGTGAAGCAATAGCCAGAAAACATACAAAACACTGACCGAAGGTGGTTGTTGCATGATTGCCCTTCCTTGTCCTGTTTTCTTCTTTCATGTTACTCAAGGTGATTTAGAAACTGGAGTTATTGACAGGTGTGGTGGCGCACACCTGTAATCCCAGCAGCTTGGGAAGCTGAGGCAGGAGGACTGCAAGTTCAAAGTCACCCTCAGCAATTTAGTGAGGACCTAAGCAACATAGTGAGATCCTGTCTCTAAATAAAATATAAAAAAAGGGCTGGGGAGATGGCTTGTGGTTAAGCCCCACTGGGTTCACTCCCTAGAACCAAAAAAAAAAAAAAAGAAAAGAAAAAGAAATTGGAGTTGCTAATTTTTTAAAAATATATTTTTCAGTTTTTGATGGACCTTTATTTTATTTATTTTTATTTGGTGCCAAAAATTGAACCTAGTGCCTCACAAATACCAGGCAAATGCTCTACCACTGAGCTACAACCCCAGCCTTGAGCTGCTAATTTGTAAAGTAAGGAATATAAATTACTTGATTCAAGTTTTCATTTGCTCTATCCTGTCCTGATAAATATAATTGTGTGAAACCCTTGTAAAAAGCAGCCCGACTTGCAAAATCACCTTAGTTGATTTCTATCTTTGCTTTTGACTCATTCCCTTCCCTTTAAGAAATCAAATTAAAACATGGCTTGCTCTATGAGATTATAAACTAGAAATGTCAAATTTGAAGATTAGGCACATTTCTCTCAGGACCCTAAATACCTTGTTCCTGTAAGAGGCTGATGGTAGGTCTTCCAGCTGAGCGTGAGTGAACGTTTCTGTTTAATAACAACAAAATTCCTTTTAATACTTGGAAATCTGAAAGTATTATTTTTATTTAATAATTCAGAGAAAAAGAGATGTAGAACTCCATTTCAGGAGGATTCTTTGATTATTATTTAATTTGCTCTATAGCTATTAATGTAGAAAGATAAGTAAACGTACAGAGGCAAATTTAGTCTTTTGGCTAATTGAACCTGTCTGATTAGGACTTGTCTTTGCTCTTCCTTCTGTTTATCAGTGCTAGCAAATCTGGGAGAGAAATCGAGTCCAACCTGTAGCAGAAAAATAAAGAAAATTACATATTTATGGTTTAATAAATCCCCAAAGAGATTCTATGAATCAGTGCTATGCAGTAGAAATACAATGTGAGTCATATGTGGAATTCATATTTTATAGTAGCCACATTAAAAATATTAACAAAAAACAAATGGAATTAATTTCAATAATAAACTTTATTTAACCCAATAGATTCAAATATCATTTTAACATGTAAAAAACCTGAGTTTTTTACATTCTTTTTTTGGGAGGGGGTACTAAAACTTTTAAATTCACTATGTGTTTTACACTTACAGCACGTCTCAATTTGGAGGAGTCATATTTCAAGTGTTCAACAGCTACATGTAGTTATCACACTGGACAGCACAGATTATAGATGACTGTTTCCTTTGATACTATTTTGGCATGCATTCTATAATCTATATTCAAAATTTGAGTATTATTCTTATCTTCTATCTTTAATAAGAAATGGACTTTATTAATAGGTGATGAAAACATTTTACCATTGTAAATAACTTGAATAAAAATGTTCTTCAATTACAAACTATAGCCTATTTAAAGCTTGCTTTTAAATTACTTATGAAGGGATATACATACACACACACACTACTTTAACTGATCAAAGCAATGACCCACATTTAAGCAAAAGAGAAAAAAATAGCAAAGTGCTATTGTATAGTTTCTCTCATTAATATAAGCCTATGATTTTCTAGTCTTTCATCCCCATGCTCTCTTGCTTATTGAGGAACTATCAATAAATTCAGCTGAATGAAGTGAACATAATTATTCAAGTCAGTTATAACCACCAATATGAAACTAAGGATTATTTTCACATATCATATATCATTTGGAGGTCTAGGTTAGAAGTTGTTTGATCAACAATCAGCAATGTGAAGAGAGAGCCTTCAGAGTGGGAGAAAACCTTTGCCACACACACTTCAGATAGAGCACTAATCTTCAGAATCTACAAAGTACTCAAAAATCTTTACACCAAGAATACTAATAACCCAATCAATAAATGGACCAAGGAAATGAATAGACAATGATCTACAAGCAGTCAACAGACTTATGAAAAAATGTTCAACATCTCTAGTTATAAGAGAAATGCCAATCAAAACCACCTTAAGATTTCATCTTACCCCAATTAGAATGTCTTTTATTAAGAATACAGGCAAGAACATGAGTTGGCAAGGATGTGGGGAAAAGGGTACACTCATACATTGCTGGTGGGAGTGCAAGTTGGTGCAGACACTCTGGAAAGCGGTGTGAAGATTCCTTAGAAAACTTGGAATGGATCCACCATTTGACCCAGCTATCCCACTCCTTGGCCTATACCCAAAGGACTTAAAATCAGATTACTACAGTGATGCAGCCAGATCAATGTTCATAGCTGCTCAATTCACAATAGCTAGATTGTGGAACCAACCTAGATGCCCTTCAATAGATGAATGGATAAAGAAACTGTGTTATATATACATAATGGAATATTACTCAGCCATAAAGAAGAATAAAATGATGGCATTTGCAGGCAAATAGATGATGTTGGAGATTGTCATGCTAAGTGAGATTAGCCAATCCCCAAAATCCAAAGGCCGAATGATCTCTCTGATAAGTGAATGATGATGCATAATGCGGGGTAGAAGGGAGGCAAGAATGGAGGAAGGATAGACTGCATAGAGGGAAGGGAGAGGTGGGGTTGGGGTGTGGGGGGGTAAGAATAATAACAGAATGAGACAGACATCATTGCCCTGTGTACTTGTATGAATGCACAGATGGTGTGACTCTACTTTGTGTCCAACCAGAGAAACAACAGCAGTACTCCATTTGTGTACAATGAATCAAAATTAAATAAATTTAAAAAATTTAAAAAATAAAGATAAGAAAATTGCTAAGCATATTTATAAACTTATTATTGAGCAATAAAGTTGTACAAATTCAATAAATAAAGGTCAATAATCAGTTGATTTTTGATAAACATACTTATGTGATAATGACTGCCATCATCTATTTAACTATAATCTATTAATTATAATGACACTTGCATCTACTAGAATATTTACAGTATTAAGAGAGTAAAATACATTTTTATATGATACATTCTGACTGACAAAACAACTAGATACAATAACCATAACATGTACCAAAATGAATTGATACCATCAACTACCCTGTTATTTATGGTTTGCTACATATATCAATAACAATATACACTAAAGATATGGTGTATATATACATCTATGTGAATGTTTTTCTTTGTTATACTAATGATTAATTATACCATATATACTATTGTAAGTATTTATGTTGCACTTGTGCAATGATTTTTCTAGGGTTTATACTTAACAATGAAACTGCTAGGTTATAATTTGGAAGTAAATTAAAATGATATAAGACAAAAAAAAAGAAGTTGTTTGATCAGCTAACGGGTCTTTACCTCTCCAATTGCCAACAACCGATCCTTATAACTCTCGATGATAGGCAAAGCTAAATCCAAATCCTGGGAGAACAAAAAGTAAATGTGTTAAAATGGAAGAAGGGAACTAATAGTTCATGAGCACCTATTCCGTGCTAGACTCTATGCTGTGCTGATACTTACTTATGCTGATACATACATTTAATGTATTTAACCAGTTAATAAACTAAGAATAGTAACCCTTCTATAAACATGTCCCATACCTACTCAGATTATACAAATATGACATTTCAATGAAGAGTCCCACTTAAACATTGCCTTCTGTTTACAGTCATTTCCTGGCAGTTAGTTAGGAAATCTAATCTGGTAAAATTTTGGATTTTCATAGCCAAGTGGATCTTTTAAAAACATAAATCACATCTTGTCACTCCACACTTTACATCCTCTACTGCATGTAAAACTAAAATTGAACAAGGTCTTTATGTCTGTCCAATTCTTCTGATTCTATCATTATCACTTTCTCCCTCCCTCTAGCCATCAGACTTCTTCAATTTCTTCAATCCCCAGTACCTCAAAAAACAAAAACAAAACCAAACTAAACAAAACAACAGCAGCAAAACACTATCTACAATTCCTATGAAATAATCATCTTTTATTTTTTTCAAAGCACTTAGTGCTATCTAAAGTTTTCTGGTTTCTGTAATTGTTGATTGTCTGCCTCATCTAAAATCTAGCTTCCAAGAGAGGGATTTTATTCATTGTTACATCTCTAGTGCTCAGAACATGGGCTGGTGCATAGTAGCTGCTCAGTAAACACTGGTTAACTGAATGCTTATGGTTAACTGAATGCTTAACTGAATGCTTATCTCTACTACATAAATAGTAGAGATCTTATAGAGTACTGTCCTGCTGTGGTTTCCAACATTTTGGGATTGTGATTCTCTGGCAATTTACCCAATTGTATCATACTCAACAACTCAGGAGAATAAGAGGATGAGCATTTTTACCAGAAGTGAATTAAAAGTAATTTTTTTGGTACCAGGGACTGAACTCAGGAGTGCTTAATAACTGAATCACATCCCTAGCCTTTAAAAAAAATTTTTAAAAATTTTGAGACAGGGTCTTACTAAGTTGCTCTGGGCCTCAATAAATTGCAGAGGCTAGCTTTGAACTCATGATCCTCTTGCCTTAGCCTCCAGAGATGCTGGGATAACAGGCATGTATCACCATGCCTCTCAAAGCACTTTTATTTTGAAATAAAAATATATGCTGTTATGGTTTGGATATGAGGTATTCCCCCCAAAGTTCCTGTTAATGCAGAAGTATTTACATGTAAAATGATTAGATTATGAGACCTAATCAGTCCAACCTGGCTGGAGGAGGTGAGTCACTGGGGCATGCCCTGAAAAGGCTGTTCTTCTTGCACTCCTTTCCTCTTTCTCTCTCTACTTCCAGATCTAACCATGAGGGAAGCAGCTTTCCTACACTGGGCCCTTCCCTCATGATGTGCTGCCTCACCCAGAGCCATGGAGTTGGCCATCTAAGGATGGAAATTTCTGAAACTTTGAGTCCCAAATCAACTTTATCCCCTCTAAGATGTTGCTGCCTGGTATTCTGGTCACAGTGATGAAAAGCTATCTAAAACATATGCCAAATTCATTCACTTCTCTATCTGTGCTACTACCACTCTGGTTCAACCCATCATCATTTCTTGCATGGACCAATGCAATAGTCTTCTAACTATTTTCCCTTCTTCCTTTATTGCCCTCTTCAACATTCATTCTTCATAATACAGACAAGGGGATCTTTTTAAAACATAAATCACATCTTGTCACCATCTTTTCTTTTTTTTGGAACCAAGGATTGAACTCAGGGGCACTCGGCCACTGAGCCACATCCCCAGTTCTATTTTGTACTTTATTTAGAGACAGGGTCTCACTGAGTTGCTTAGAGCTTTGCCCGTGCTGAGGCTGCCTTTGAACCCATGATCCTCTTGCCTCAGCCGCCCAAGCCACTGGAGCCACTGGGATTATAGGCGTGAGCCACCACACCTGGCTTGTCACCATCTTTAATGTAGGAATATACTAAATACATTAGCATAAAAGTCAATGGCCCCATAACTTATTCATAGGTAACTAAAAGGTAATTATGGGGCAGGGGGTTGTGGCTCAGTGGTAGAGCACTTGCCTAGCATGTGTGAGGCACTGGGTTCAATCCTCAGCACCACATAAAAATACATAAATACAATAAAGGTATTGTGTCCATCTACAACTACAAAAATATTTAAAAAAAAAAAAGGTAATTATGTCTTTAAAATGGGTCTATCAACTCTCTCTCTCTCTCTCTTTTTTCTGGTGGTGCTGGGGATTGAACCCAGTGCCTTGTGCATGCTAGGCAAGCACTCTACCAACTAAGCTATATCCCCAGCCCTATCAACTCTCTTATATAATTGTGCATTTTCACGATGCTGAGTCAGGAGACAAGCATGAAATATAAAATACGGATTACTGTGAGTCAGTGAGACCTTGTGGATAGGATGTTTTTAGAGAGAGTATAATGTCAATGTAATTTAGTAGATTGAGAGCAGTTCTACAGAGACGCTTCCATGTTCAAAGAATTCATCTGTTCCCTTATCACATTATACCTGTAAATCTTTATCTTTCTTTTTCTAGATAATCTACCACTTTTTTTGCCAAAGAAACATGAACACAAGACAAAAAATGAGAAAAAAATCATTTATAATTCTACCAGATCATCATGATTACTATCATTCGTTTTTCTTTCCTGTCTTTTCCTGTGGAATATATTTTTACATGGCTATTACTAATAGTAAATAAACTATTTGGTATTGTGCTTTTCTCCCTATTACAGTAAACATTTTCCATGCATTATTATAACATCATAATTCATAATTCTCATTTTCTATAACTGAATTATAATTAACACTCTACAAATTAAAGATTCCTTTATATCAGAACCTTCAGGCTTGTTTCCATTTTTCTCTATAAATAATGTTGCAACAAATATCTTTGTGAAAAAATGAATTATTTTCATAGAATATAATTTATAAAGAGGAGGATAACTGGGTCAAAAGCTATTACCAGGAGCTGGGGTTGAGCTCAGTGGTAGAGCACTTGCAGCGCATGTGTAAGGCACTGAGTTTGATCCTCAGCACCACATAAAAATAAATTAATAAAATAAAGGTATTGTATCCATCTACAACTAAAAAAAAATTTAAAAAGTTATTACCATTTTTTATGATTCTTGTATTATATGACTATTACCTTTAATGTAACACTTCTTTGGTCTTCTGGTGAAAGTCCTTGAACTGGGTGAATACCCAAGCATGGCATGATGAACCCACTGTATCTAAAAATGT
Organism: Glaucomys volans; assembly: GCA_020662805.1. Lineage (NCBI taxonomy): Eukaryota > Metazoa > Chordata > Mammalia > Rodentia > Sciuridae > Glaucomys > Glaucomys volans. The sequence goes on along the minus strand of JAJEJO010000628.1, from coordinate 259,030 downwards.
AGGATAAAGTAAGGAAGCAGGAATAGAGTAGGTGACTACAGTGTTACTCTAAAAAATAAGTAGAAAAGAATCTCATTTTAGGACTATGTTAATATGCTTTTTCCTTTCTGTTTTCTTTAAAAATAAATATTTGATGTTATATAACCGATATGTGTCCTTCATAGCAACTCTTTAAAATTTTAATTAGAAATAGCACCTTTCTGAAAGCTGCATAATCTTTTCAAATTCTCCTGAATGTTCAGCAACTGCAACAAGGGCCATAACATTGGCCTGAAAAAAAAAATAGAATAAGAATAAGATTAGAATATGAATAAGTTAAGAGTCCCAAACAATACACACATTTATTTCAAATTCAAATTTAAAATTTAGCTATTCTTATTTACCCCATCTTTTATTATTAATAAAATAAAAATGGCTATCACTGAGTACTTCCTATGTTTCAGGCCCCATATTCAGTGAATATAAATATTACCTCACTTAATATATACAGACCTAGAAGGTACATATTGTTATAATCCACTGTATGGATCCGTAGGCAGAATTTTGGATACAGTCAAATAGCTTCTGAAGGTCATTAGGCCTGTGGGATTCCAAAGCCCACCCACCTAATTAGGTTGAAAGTTGGCTGTATGTAAGAAGATACTGGCAGTCATTTCTGGTCGTACCACTCTCCCTCCACCCACCCCAGTAATAAGGATCCAACCCAGGGCCTTGTGCATGACAGGTAAGTGCTCTACCACTGAGCTGAATCCCTAGCCCTTTTTCTAAATTTTGTTTTGAGGCAGGGTCTCACCTAGGAGCCCAAGCTGGCCTCAAACTCATGATCCTCCTTCCTCAGCTTCCTGAGTACTTGGGATCACAGGCATGAGCCACCACACCCAGACTCTACCATTTTCTGAGAAGACCACAAAAGGCTAGTTATGATGGATTTCATAAACAAAATTAATAAGTCTTCTAGCAAATCAGAATGTTTTAGAAAACTTTTATAATATATCCCTAATCTCTAGAACAATGTGAATTTAAGAACTTACAGATGGACCAATCTGTTGTTCAATAGTGCTGGTAAGCAGGGTGGCTGCAAGAATATGTTTTGAATTCAGAGACTAACCTGTCTCTATCACTTCACTAGCATGTGTCTTTGGACACAGATCTCTAGGTCTTAATTGTCTCATCTATCACATAGGAAATGGTTGGCTACAAAATAGTAAATTCCTCAGGTTACGAAACATTAAGTGAGATAAAATTCAGAAAGGGCTTAGCTTGGTTCTGGGCATAGAGTAAGCATTTGTACAAATGCCACTTATTATTAACTACTGAAAAAACATCAACATAGTACATCTAAACTTAGAACTGTTTCAGGTTGAAATTAGTCACAGTTTGAGATTAGCAAGAAAGAAAAAAAATAGATATTGATTTACCTTCTTGGCTTTTTCCAGTACAACATCTAGATCCTAAAATAAGCATAAATTATCACAATTAGATGAATAAGTAATGGTTCCTTGACTGTGTATGTCCACGTAGTTGAGGCCCACAAAAAAAAGACAATGTTAGCAAGGAACAGGATAGTGGAAAGTGAAGAGCCTACACTGACCCACCTCCTGTTTACTCTCAAGTAAAGTCTGGCTTCTTTTCCCACTGCACTAAAATAGAAACCTCTATTGTCAAACATGAAAGTTATTTCTCTGTCCTCTTCTTACTCTACCCTTCAGCAGCTCTAAGAACCCCTCACTCAGGGGCACTTGGCCATTGAGCCACATCTCCAGCCCTATTTTGAATTGTATTTAGAGACAGGGTCTCACTGAGTTGCTTAGTGCCTCACTTTTGCTGAGGATGGCTTTGAACTCTTGATCCTCCTGCCCGGGATTACAGGCATAGGCCACCATACCTGGCTTACTCAATCCTTCTTGAAAGAGTTTCCACTCTTGCTTTCCACAACCACCATTTTCTCACCGGCAGCTTTGACTAGTTCTCCTCCCATTCCTAACCTCAGGCCCCTCTGCTCTTCCCTCTGCACTAGACTTAAGGGATCTCATCTGTTATCAGTTTTAAATATCATTCTGTCGGAGGTAGGGCTGTAGTTCAGTGGTAGCTCACTTGCCTAGCACATGTGAGGCACTGGTGTTCATCCTCAGCACCATATAAAAATAAATAAAACAAAGGTATTGTGTCCAAGTACAACTAAAAAACAAATTAAAAGATCATTTTGTTGAATCTCCAGCTTTTATCTCCAGCTTATAACTCTCTCCTAAACCCATGATTCACATTTAACAATGACTATATGACCTCTCCACTTGGATGGATCAGGCTTTCCAACATGCTCCCAATATAAATCTTGCTTTTCTCCCCACAAACCAATTTCTTCTGCTTACCTCCCCATCACATCCCAGTAAGCAGCACCACTATCCTCCCTACAGCACAAGCTACAAATCTGAGACAACCTTGATTTTTCTCCCCTTTCCTTTCCTCTCCCCATCCAATTCCTCAGCAAGTATTATGGAGTCTATCTCTAAAATATTCCTTGAACACACCTACTCCTTCCAGACTCCTCCACTATCATTATAGTACTGTTACCAAAAGCTTGGTCCTTGTCCCTGATGCCAATTCCATAATGAGGGCATGGTTTTGAAGGAAAAAACAAACAAACAAACAAACAAGTTTTATCGCTCTGCTAGCAAAGGAGAAACACAGGGACTCCTGTCACAGGGGCTGTGATTCTGCTCATTGGGGGAAGGGGTGTGTATGTTTGTCTATTTATTGAGTGTTTTTTCATACTTCTAATAAAGCAGATAAATATTTTGATTAAGTAAAACAACAAAGTACCACAAAAAATCCACTCCAATTATTCAGAATTATTCAGAATACTAAAGCCCTTACATAACACTACATATTTTAATACCAAACAGTAGAAACTCATCAATATTCAAAAAACTCAAAATATTCAAAAAACAGTGTCAGGTACTCAGAAAAAGCTCAAGAATCCAAAATCTCAGAATCCACACATCAAAGTGTTACCCTAAATTGCAATTAACCACCCATACATTTTGTCAGAATTGACTTTTTCAAAATTTACAGACAAATCAATACATCTATTTAAAAAGACTACCCTTTATAGTTAAGAACTTTACATAACTTTTATATTCTACTCAGCAAGATGTCTGCTTGGAATAGTGGGTTTTTAAAGAGGTGATTCAGGGGGCTGGGGCTATAGCTCAGTGGCAGAGTGCTTGCCTAACATGTGAAGCACTGGGTTTGATCCTCAGCAGTACCACATAAAAATAAATAAATAAAAGTAAAAAAAAAAAAAAAAGAAAAGAAAAAAGGTGATTCAAAGCCTACATTCCAGATGTTTTCTGTCCAGAGTTGTAATTCACTTGTTAATTTGGGAGATAGTCATTTCTTAGATTTCCCAAGTCTGAATTACTTCTGAATTACATGTATCCTGTTCCTGTGGTGGGTTTTCAAGGCAGATAACTTGGCTTTGGAAAGTTAGGTATGGGAAGCTGGGCGTTGTGGCACAGGCCTGTAATCCAAGCGACTTGGGAGGCTGAGTCAGGAGGATCGCGAGTTCAAAGCCAGTCTCAGCAACTTAGCGAGGCCCTAAGCAACTCAGTGAGACCCTGTCTCTAAATAAAATACAAAATAGAGCTGGGGATGTGGCTCAGTGGCCAAGTGTCCCTGAGTTCAATCCCTGGTTCAAAAAAAAAAAAAAAAAAAAAGGAAAGAAAGTAAGGTATGGGAAAGTGGGAAAGATAGGTAATCCTGTTTCCCTGAAACTATGGAGGGGAAAATTATGGAGGGGACAATTACGGAGGGGGACAGATTAAAGGGAGAGGAAAGAATCATATCCATTTAAAAATGAGCCTCAGTGGCAGAGCAGCAAGGCCTGTATTCAAAGCATAAAGTGGACCACTGTTACAGTACTAAGCATCATCCATTGTCTAATACTGCAAAAGTCTCTTAATTGGTCTACCTTCCATTCCTCTCCTTCATCTATTTGACACAGCGGCAAAATGATCTTTAAGTGGATATTAGATCTTGTCAGCTTTGTTAACTCCCCCAAAGTATGGATCTGAATTGTGCATCTAATGCAATTCAAACTCCATACTGTCTTACCTTACCCACGTCCAACAAACCTCTTCAGTCTAGCTTCATTCCTCCTTCTAGCTCTTCAGGCTCATCCAGCCTTTTGATAAATGGAACATGCTAAATTTTATCCGGGGGCCCTGCAACCTGCTTGCTTCACTAACCACCATACACTCAGCCTCTTGCCTTGGCTGGCTCTTTTATTTTCCTAGCCATAAGCATCACCTCCTAAGAAGTTTGCACCCTGAAATAGACACCCGCTCTTCCTTCTCTGTTAGCAGCCTCTTGTTTCCAATGCAGCGGGCAAAACACTTTATAAAGTGACTGTGTGTATGTGTGTGTGTGTTATTCTTTTAGTTTGCCTTTCTCCCACATTAAAACTGGAGCATGCGGTGTGTCAGAGGGGAGGCCGTTTTTTGGAGAAAATGGAATAAGCCCAGGGAAGGCAGAAGAAAGGATTCCAAGAACCAGAAACGGCAAACATAAACTTGTGGAGAGTTTACTGTTATCCAGGATCAGAAAGGTCTGGGGTCAAGCAGGAAATAGTGCAGGTCTCAAAGGGCCACAGACAAGGCCTGAGGAGACTTGGGGGCTTCGTTCTAAACGGGGAGAGAAACAATCTGTGGGGGAAAGACAGGGATCTCCCCACTCCCCCGAGCCCCGCCCCGCTTTCACATACGCTGTCAAAGTCCGAAGCGGAAAGGTGGCAGTGACAATCCACCATTCCCGCGCCGACCGCCCCCATCGCCTCCTCTGCAGCCGCAACTTCCCTAAACACGCCCGCCAAGCAAAAGCCGGAACGTTCAGGCTGCGCCCCCTTGAGTTTCAGGCGGGACGTGTGCTCCTTCCACGAGTTGGAACGCGGACTTCCGGTCTGAGGGTCCCCGCCTTCAGATCAAACTGGAAAAATGGCGGGGACTTCTGAGTCAGTGGCCGTCGCCCCTTCGCAGGACCGAGAGAGAATGGCCAGGACAGACAGCCAGGCCTCAGTCCCAACCAACCCCCAAGAGGACTTCCGAGTGCGTTGCACTTCGAAGAGAGCTGTGACGGAGCTGGTAGAACTGTGCGGCCGCTTCGTGCAAAAGCTCGGAGACTCGCTGCCAGAGGAGATTCGGGAGCTCGCCCTGCGAGATGCGCAGTGGGTACGGACCAACTTTGCCACCCATTTATCACTCCGTTACTCCGCACTCCGGGTCTCAGGGCTAAGAAAGACCCTACTCCAGGCCTCCGCGGAGTTAATGCTGCCCAGGCGGCTGTAAAGCGTCCTGTGAAAGGCAAGAGAAGAACGAAATAGATGCTAGTGTCAGCAGGGCTGGGTATTATTAATTACTTGGACCAGTGCTGTCCGGTAGCAATGTAAGGCGAGCTGCATATGTAATTATAAAAGAGGAAACAAGCGAAATTAATTGAAATAAAATGTTTTCTTTAATGCAGTATATCCAAGGTACGATTTTACAATTTACAGTATCAATATACTGATACACTGAACGTGATATTTTACATTCTTTTTCATATTAAGCTTTTTAAACCTGATGTCTTATGTACAGCACATGTCCTTTAGGATTAGTGATGTATTTTCAGTGGTCAGTAACTCCGAAGTGGCTAGTGATTCCCCTGTTGGACGGCACAGGCATATAATACATTCTGAGGAATTCTCCAAGAAAGTGTAATCCTGGACGTCAGTCACCTGTCCATGGCCTTTTGCTGTTTTAGAATATCTTATAAATGGATCTTAAAATAGATGAAGACGGTACATGTGTTGGTTATAAACTTCACTAATTTTTAAAGTTATCCTTATAACACATTTCTCTTCCTTTTTCAAATATTTTGCAAACCCCTGAAGAGGGTAGTTTCTGGAGAAAGAAAAAAAAAATTGAGGAATTGGTGCCTATCATAAGGACACACAATCTATATGTAAGAAAAATAATTAAAATCTTATAATGCAGGACATTGGTGAATATGAATGATCACAGTGCAAAGAGTTAAAATAGACGTTAAATGGAAGAAGAATGAAGAAGAGTGTTTGCTCCCAGAATTATGGTGCTTGCCTATAATCCCAGCTACTTGGGAGTCTGAGATAGGAGGATCACAAATTCAAGGCTAACCTAGGCACTTAGTGGAGACCTTGTCTCAAAATAAAAATAAAAAGGATGGGGATGTAATTCAGTGGTAGAGTGCCCCTGAGTTCAATCCCCAGTATTGCTAGGAAGGAAAAAAAAAAAAAAAAAAAAAAGAGAGAGGAAACTCCTTAGGTTGTAACTCTGTATTCCAATTTTGTATGCAGTGGTTCATGTTATTCCCTCTTTGTAAGAAAGGCAGGAATAGAGGTATGCCTCAGAACATTTTTTTAGTAGTTTTTTGGAAGAGAACTGTAATAATAATAGGGTTTCTCTGATCCTAGGAAATGTTAAGATACTATAACATTTAATTACTTTACATAAAAAGAACATGGTTTGACATTTTTTATCCTCTTTAGTGAGATCTTAAAGTGAATTAATAGGACAAAGTTTTGAAGACTTAGACTAACTATCAAGGAAATTAACTTGTGTTTCATTTTAAATAAGGGTAGATAAAAGACAGAAGCCTTAATTATATTTATGTGTCTCTCTCTGAAACTGTATGATATAGTAGTATATATTCTACAAAAATAGTATTGGTAGAACTGCAATGAGTATTACAAAGACAATTTGTATTCTCAGATAATTTTTGCAAGTCCATACATAAAGTAAGGATTTTACTTAATATATTACTTAATATATTACTAAATATACAGAATATATATTTATAATTACCAGTCATTTGATTTATGCTTATTGTTAATTATAAAAGTGGTACAAAATACATACTCATTTAAAAAATTTCAAACAATTGCATAAAGCAAAATTCTTTGAATTTTTTTCTTCATCCCTCTTCAAATCTTTCTGGAAATAACTGTTTTGGAGAGTACCTGGTAGGGAGTAAACCTTACCTTTTTATGGTTTTACTCCCCATTCTGTTTTTGTTTGCTTGCTTGCTTGCTTACCTTAATAGTGTCATGCTGATGAATTGTTATTGACTTGCTTTTTTTTATTATTTTTTTTTTATTCACACAATTCATATAATCTTACATATACATAGGGTAATACTGTCTGTCTCAATCTATTTTTCCTTCCCCCATCCCCTCCCGTCCCATTTTTCTCTACACCATCCATACTTTCTCCATTCTTTCCTATCCCTCCCATAAACACGCCCCCCCCCCTTATATATCAGCATCCACTGATCAGAGAAAAAATTCAGCCTTTGGTTTTTTGGGCTTGGCTTATTTCACTTAGCATGATATTCTCCAACTCCACCCATTTACCAGCAAATGCCATAGTTTATTCTTTTTTATGGCTGAGTAACATTCCATTGTGTATATATACCACAGTTTCTTTATCCATTCCTCAATTGAAGGGCATCTAGGTGATTCCACAATCTAGCTATTGTGAATTGAGCAGCTATGAACATAGATGTGGCTGCATCCCTATACTTTGCGGATTTTAAGACCTTTGGGTATAAACCGGGGAGTGGGATAGCTGGGTCAAATGGTGGTTCCATTCCAAGTTTTTTGAGGAATCTCCACACTGCTTTCCAGAGTGGCTGCACCAATTTGCAACTGCACCAGCAATGTACAAGTGTGTCTTTTTCCCCACATCCACGCCAACACTTGTTATTGCTTGTGTTCCAGATAATAGCCATTCTAATAGGAGTTTGATGAAATCTTAGGGTGGTTTTAATTTGCATTTCTCTATTTACTAGAGATGATGAGCACTTTTTCGTATATTTGTTAATCACCTGTGTATCATCTTCTGTGAAGTGTCTGCCCAGTTCCTTAGCCCATTTATTGATTGGGTTCTTTGCATTTTTGGTGTAAAGTTTTGTAAGTTCTTTATAAATTTTGGAGATCAGTGCTCTGTCTGAAGTGTGTGTGGAAAAGATTTCTTCCGACTCTGTAGGCTCTCTTTTCACATTATTGATTGTTTCTTTTGCTGAGAAAAAGCTTTTTAGTTTGATTCTGTCCCATTTATTGATTCTTCCTTTTATTTCTTGCGCTGTGGTGGTCATGTTGAGAAAGTTTGGTCCTAAGCCAATATGAAGAAGATTTGGGCCTACTATTTCTTCTATTTGGCGAAGAGTCTCAGGTCTAATTCCTAGATCCTTGATCCATTTTGAGTCGAGTTTTGTACAGGGTGAGAGATAGGGGTTCAATTTCATTTTATTGCATATGGATTTCCAGTTTTGCCACAACCATTTGTTGAAGAGGCTATCTTTTCTCCACTGTATGTTTTTGGCACCTTTGTCTACTATGAGATAACTGTACTTATGTGGGTTTGTCTCTGTGTCTTCTATTCTGTACCATTGGTCTATCTGTCCATTTTGGTGCCAATAGCGTGCTGTTTTTATAACTATTGCTCTGTAGTAGAGTTTAAGGTCTGGTATTGTGATACCTCCTGCATCATTCTTCCTGCCCAGGATTGTTTTGGCTATTCTGGGTGTCTTTTGTTCTTCCATATGAATTTCATGATTGCTTTTTCTATTTCTATGAGGAATGTCATAGGAATTTTTATTGGAATTGCATTAAATTTGTATGGCATCTTTGGAAGTATGGCCATTTTGATTGTATCGATTCTGCCTATACAAGAACATGGAAGATCTTTCCATCTTCTAAGGTCTTCCTCAATTTCTTTTAATGTTCTATAGTTTCCGTTGTAGAGGTTTTTCACCTCTTTTGTTAGATTGATTCCCAAATATTTTATTTTATTTGAAGCTATTTTGAATGGAGTTGTTTTCCTCAATTCACTTTCAGATGATTCATTGCTTATGTAGATAAATGCATTTGATTTATGTGTGTTTATTTTATATCCTGCTATTGTGCTGAATTCATTAATTAGGTCTAAAAGTTTCTTGGTAGAGTTTTTTGGATTCTTTAAATATAGGATCATGTCATCAGCTAATAGTGACAGCTTGAGTTCTTCTTTTCCTATTTGTATACCTTTAATTTCTGTGGTCTGTCTAATGGCTTTGGCTAGCATTTCCAGCACAATGTTGAATGGAAGTGGTGACAGTGGACATCCCTGTCTTGTTCCAGTTTTTAAAGGCAATGCTTTCAATTTTTCTCCATTAAGAATGATGTTGGCAGTGGGCTTAGCATAAATAGCCTTCACAATGTTAAGATATGTTCTTCCCATCCCTATTTTTTCTAGTGTTTTGAGCATGAAGGTGTGTTGTATTTTGTCAAATGCTCTCTCAGCATCTATCGAAATAATCATATGATTCTTAACCTTAAGTCTGTTGATGTGATGAATTACATTTATTTATTTCCGGATGTTGAACCAACCTTGCATCCCTGGGATAAACCCCACTTGATCGGGGTGCACTATCTTCTTAATATGTTTTTATAAGTGATTTGCCAGAATTTTGTTGAGGATTTTAGCATCTATATTCATCAGAGATATTGGCCTCAAGTTTTCTTTTCTAGATATGTCTTTGTCTGGTTTTGGTATCAGAGTGATACTAGCTTCATAGAATGAATTTGGAAGGGTTCCCTCCTTTTCTATTTCATGAAATACTTTCAGGAGTATTGGTGTAAGTTCCTCTTTGAAGGTCTTGTAGAACTCAACTGAGAATCCATCTGGTCCCGGGCTTTTCTTGGTTGGTAGGCTTTTGATGGCTTCTTCTATTTCATTACTTGAAACTGAAGTGTTTAAATTGTGTATGGTGCTTTTTCAAAGAACCAACTTTTTGTTTTGTCAATTTTTTGAATTGTTTCTTTTGTTTTAGTTTCATTGATTTCAGCTCTGATTTTAATTATTTCCTGTCTTTTACTACTTTTGGTGTCGTTCTTCTTTTTCTAGGGCTTTGAGATATAAGGTTAGGTCATTGAGTTGTTGACTTTTTTATTCTTTTCTTGAATGCACTCAATGCAATGAATTTTCCTCTTACTACTGCTTTCATAGTGTCCCAGAGATTTTGATATGTACTATCATCATTCTCATTTACCTCTAAGAATTTTTTTATCTCCTCCCTGATGTTTTCTGTTATCCATGCTTCATTCAGTAGCATATTATTTAGTCTCCAGGTATTGGAGTAGTTTCTGTTTTTTCTTTTGTCATTGATTTCTAATTTCATTCCATTATGATCTGATACTACCTTGTATTCTATCAGATCATAATGGAGTTGAGTTTCCATTTCATTCTTCAGGTTTGGGAAATTTTCTGATATTATTTCATTGAATAGGTTGTTCATTCCTTTGGTTTGTATCTCTGTGCGTTCCTCAATCTTGATAATTCTTAAATTTGGTCTTTTCACGATATCCCATAGTTCTTGGAGGTTCCGTTCATGATTTCTTACCATCTTCTCTGTTTGGGCAACTTTATTTTCAAGATTCAATATTTTGTCTTCATTGTCTGAGATTCAGTCTTCTAAGTGATCTAGTCTGTTGGTGATGCTTTCCATTGAGTGTTTAATTTGGTTTATTGTTTCCTTCATTTCAAGGATTTCTGTTTGGTTCTTTTTCAGAATCTCTATCTCTTTGTTGAGGTGATCTTTTGTTTCCTGTAGTTGCTCTTTCAGCTGCTTATTGGAATGGTCAGTCAATGCCTGCATTTGCTCTCTTAACTCATCATTTGCTTCTCTGATCATTTTAATCATGTATATTCTGAACTCCTTCTCTGGCATTTCTTCTACCATGCTGTCATTGGATTCTATTAGTGTAGAATCTTGGTTTGTTTGGAACACTTTCCTCCCTTGTTTTTTCATGTTGTTCATGTACCTTCCCCTCTAGCAATGCAGGTCTGGGGTATTGCATTTTCCACCCTATAGGCTTATAGTGACCCTATAGTTTTCCAAAACCTCTTCTTTAAGCGGGGATCAATATTAGCAACACCCAGTACAGACAATATGCAGCTGTAAACCAAATAGCCCCTATGAAGACTATTGATACAGTAGTCTTTTTGTTATAATATTGTTAAAATATTGTCAATATTGTCATAATATTGTTATAATATTGTTAAAATAAACAAGAGAGGATGAGTACAATTATTGTCTACAGTATAACAAACAGATTTGCAATGAGGACTGCAGTTTCTAAAGAAGGACAAAGAGGATGGGGAGGGATGTAGGATGTAACTGTTAACAGTGTAAGAAAAGAGTATGAAGAAGTTCTAGATCATAGGAAGAGTGAAAGTGTAGTCAAAAGAAGTTGGTTGTTAGCATGAGAAAAGTGAGAAAAAGCCCTTGAGGAAAGAAGTAAACAAAAGGAAAGCAGAGAGCAAGAAAAGTAAAGAAATAGAGGTTTAAAAACTATCACAAAGGAGAAAAAAAAATCTACTCTATAACTGTCATATACTATTCAAATCTCCCAGTTTTTAGTAGCCTGAGGCATGAGAGGTACCTGACAAAGAGCTTCCAGTTTCCAGCAGACATCTCAGGATGGAATTTGCCCCACCTAATGACAGTTTCCACTTCCAGTATAATCCAAGATGACTGCACTGGCTTCCAAAGGTGTTGGCAAATGGGGAGATGCAGCATAGGGTGTGGGCACCGAGACTGTGGGGAGCAGGCGGTCAGGTTGGGCTCCTGGAAGTGGTGTGCTGTCAGTCAAGCTGGGGATCCTGGAGGCAGGGTGCTGTCAGTTGGGCTGGCAGTCCTGCAGCTCCTGGCTTTTTCCCCCCAAAATGGCAGCAGCCACATGTAAGCAAACCTGTGGGGACTGTGATGGTGGACTTCCAGGCAACAATAGGCAGCTGGTGATCCACTGATGGTCTTCAGGCTCCGCAGGCTACTGGCGGATGATCGGCAGATGAACCTTGGTTGGTGGGTGATGGGTAGGCCAGAGGCAGGCAAACAGGCAAGTAACAGATAGGTGGCAGCCAGTGAGCAATCTGCTGCTTTTTTTTTTTTAAACTAAATATGTCTTTGATTATTACCTGTCAATGTTATGTAGAGATGATAATTCTTTTTAAGTACCATCTGGTGTGAATACTTACCCATTTTCCTAATTTTGAATTTGGATTTTATTTTTTCCTTAATTTTTCATTATTTCAAACAGTACTGAAATGAACATTCCCTACCCTAAAGAGCCCATCCTCTTTAAGTTTTTTTTATGAATCTAGTCCATTAGGATACATTGCTATAAGAGAAATTATTGTGTAATAGGGAATATGCATTAAAAATTCCTTTAGTTCTTTATTTTGTATTGTGTGATGAACATTTCAACTTTATAGAAAATTGATTACTAAATGGATACCCATTTATTCATTATCAAATCCAACAGTTAAAATTTATTACATTTGCTATTTTAAAGCAAATTTCAGGTCTTTCTGGTCATTGCATCCTAAATACTTCAGTGTATATCTCTAAAAAGAATTAATTTTAGTTTCTTTTAAGGATGTTTATTTTCCCTCTTGTTGACAGTGGCATTCATTTTGCAGCATATATACCACTAGTACCCTGGGGTTCAATTGAGCCCAAATTTGTTAGCCTTTATTTTTTAATTTCATTTACATTTGTTTGTTTGTTTACAAGAATCTAAAAGTATGTGGCAAATTTTTTCACAGGTGCCATAATGGCTATTTTAGCTAAAACGGCTATCAGTCTATCTCAGTGACTAAAATGGAATTTTACTTCATTGAAAAGAAAAAAATGCACTATTAGGCTAGTCTGCTGCTTTTCTATATGCCCTGTCACAAATCTGAAATTATGTTGCCAAAATGTTTGGATTCACTATTTAAAATTTTTTTAATTACTTGACTCCTGTGAATTTATTGCAGACATTTGAATCAGCTGTGCAGGAGAATGTCAGCATTAATGGGCAGGCATGGCAAGAAGCATCAGATAATTGTTTTATGGGTATGTGTCTTAACCTTTCCTTCTGTCATTAATTTCTGTGTTTTTTGGCAACTAATTTTATTTTGAATGTTGTTTTATGATCCCTATTTTCATTATCACTTGTTTTTAATTCTTTATGTGATTTATGGGAATAAAAAGAGGAAACTAACATAGAAGACTATTGAGGTCATAATCTGGAGGAAACACAGGTACCTTGATCCATCATATATGTTCTCTAGTATTATAAACAGGATTATATCTGATTAATATTCAGAGTTTATTGGAAAATACAGTAGAATTATCCCCAGATGAAGAAACAGGCCCAGAGAATTTCTATAATTCCTTATAAAGCAAGGTTTATTTTTGAAGTGATCCTTAGAGTGGATACTGAAGTACCCTTAGAAGTACTGTACTAGTTTCAAGCAAAGGATAAGGTCATGTATTTGTAGAAGATTCCTTAAAAAGACAGAATATTTTCTTGGCCTAGAGCAGAGTTGATTATATCCTAACTAATGATGGTATATCTAAAGATATCAAAGTCTTAAAGAATGGTCAGTGTAGGAAAAAAAAAATAGTAGAAAGGGAATTATTAGTGTAAGAAGAGAGGCAGAATTCCCCTGGCCAGCACAGCCATGTCCAGAGAAGGGCTACCTTGACAAGAGAGCCAGCATGCTTAGTATATCCACATGGCATATACTAAGCATATACAACTCAGATATCACTCAGATATGACTAGCATAGCTTGATATCACTGCTTTATTTTCATATTATTGAGTTATACCCTTGAGCTTACTTCAGCTCTACCATGTAACTAACTCTCTGTGATTATAATTGTTTTTCTCAACATTGAGATAATACTTCACTCTGAAGACTACTGTCCAGTCCTTGGGATTGTAATATTTATCTCTTCAAAGTCACCAAAATTCACTTTTTGGTTTACATATTAAAATGAAAAAAACAATTGCTGAATGTGGTGATGCATGCCTGTGAGGAGAGGTAATTGAGAATACTACAGTATACGTTTACCTTCTTTCATGGTACCTGTTAAATGCCAGGTCTTATACTAAATGCTGGAAAATTGAGGAACAGACATAGTCCTTACATTTAGGAACTAATCATTCATGGAAGGAAATGGACATGGAATCACTGTGCTCTTTGGAAAGTGGGAGAAGACCTAACAGAGTAGGTTGTTAAGTAAAACGCATTAATAAATGAGTGTGCTAGATAGGAAGTAGCAAGGACATCTGAAACAAAACAGCATATACAAAAGCACACAAGAGAGATGTGTTTGGAAAATATCAGAAGTGAGTCGGAAGAACTAATGGCAGATGTAGCCAGAAAGAAAAGTTGAGGTTAAATCACTAGCACCCTTGAAGGATATGCTAAGGAATTTGTACTTTATCATGTAGGCAATGGTGAATCAGTGAGGTTTTTGGTTTTGGTTTGTTTGGTTTTGCAGTGCTGGGGATCTAACCCAGAGCCTGATCTGTTTCAGGAAAGCACTCTACAATTGAGCTACACCCCATCCCTCAGTGAGGTTTTTAAAATAGAATTACATGCAGAGGCTTGTGTTTTAGAAAACTAACTACTGGCTGTCTGAAGGATGAATTGGAGAAGGGAGAAATTTAAGGCAGTCAGACCTTAGGGAGTTTATTGCAATAGTGCAGCAAAAGATGATGAAGACCTGCACTAAGATGTAGAAAAAGATAGGTTCAAAAAATATTTAGAGCTAAGTGTGGTGGTACATGCTTATAGTCCCAGTGGCTCAGGAGTCTGAAGCAAGAGAATTGTGAATTCAAGGTTGGTATCAGCGATTTAGCAAATCCTGTCTCAAAGGGTTGGGGATACATGTGGTTCCGTGGTAAAGTGTCCCTGAATTCAATTCCTAGTACCCTCCCCAAAAGAGAGAGAGATTTAGAAAATAGAATTCATAGAATTTGTTTTTGATGTAGTACATAGAAGCAGTAAGTAAGCTTTACAAGAACAGAGGTTTCTATTTTATTTACTAAGATTTCTAAGAGGCTGGCTCTTGAGATCCTTATGTAAATGAGTGAGAAAACAAATGAGTGAATGAATGAATATAAGGGTGAAACCAATCTCTTCTTCCCTTCCTCTGTATTTAAATACCCTGAATGGACTTACTTACAGGAGAGTCAAATTTAAGATTTAGAACATAAGTTCCTTAAGAACAGGAACTATATTTGTTTTTCTCCTCATGTTTTCGACTCTTAGCTTAGCACCTAATAGGTACCTGTTAAGTGTTTGTTAATGAATAATTCTTTGTTCAGATTTGTTCATACATTTCAGTTTTGCAGCTTTTTATCCTTAGGTGGCGCTAAGAGACCATTTTCCTCCTTACAAAGAAGATTTAGCCAGGAGACCTTTTTTTTAAAAAAGTGGTTGTGGAATAGTACATTATTCTTTTCCAGCCAATGATTCAACTTTTTTTTTAATGAATATATTAAAATTTAGAGCTGCTTATTTATAAATAAGTATTCCAAAAAAGTCTCTCTCATAACACCCTCTAATTTAGCCAAGATTGGTGGTGCACTCCTGTAATCCTAGTAGCTCTGGAGGCTGAGACAGCCCAGCACTGCAAAAAAAAAAAAAAAAAAGAGCGAAGTGCTAAGTAACTCAGTGAGACCTTGTCTTTAAATAAAATACAAAATAGGGCTGGGGATGTGGCTTAGTGATTAAGTGCCCCGGTACCCCCACCAAAAAGTTATTTAGTTGGATTCAACAAATATTTATTATATGAATGAAAGAACATACCTGATATACTTCAGTCTTTATCTGATATGGATGTATATGCTGATGTACATCAGCAGTTTCTCAGAATGTTTCAAAAATACACATGTTTCAGACTTCCTAACAAAGCTTCTACTCAATAAAATAAATAGATCCATTTCTAGCATAGACTTTAACACCACAGAGCACATCTGATGTAAACTAAGTAAGGTTTTTAGGATTTGTAACTACTTAGTGTTTTTACTCTTAAATTATTTTCAGAATAAAGTTGTTCAGGTCACCTGCGTTCATTTCATCTATAGTGTCATTTCTGGGCCCTGTCTAGACATGTACTGAATCAATTTTTGCATTCATAAGAACCAGGTGATTATTTGTTCTGCTAAAGGTTTTTTTTTTTTTAATACCTTTATTTTATTTATTTTATGTGGTGCTGAGGATCAAACCCAGTGCCTTCTTTGTGCTAGGTAAGTGCTCTACCACCGAGCTACATAACCCCAGCCCTAGTTCTGCTAAAGTTTGAGAATCATTATTTGAAAACATAGGAAAGCATCTGAAAAAATAATTTTATTGAAAGAAACTCTATAAAGTCACCATGCCTTTCATTTTTTCCTTCCATCTATCCAATTGAGTATTTTTTCAAATTTAGCCACTCCATTCAATGCTACTGTCACAGCTTTGGTTTGGCATTAGAATAAAGTCAAAACTTATTAATATCTCTGATACTAAATGCCCTGTATAGTCTAGGGTTTTGTTTGTTTTTTTTTTCTTTTTGGTGCTGGAGATTGAACTCAGCGCCTTGTTCATGCTAAGTACTTGCTATACCCTTGAGCTATTCCCCAGCCCTGCAGTGTAGTTCTTAAATATTTTTTCATCCTTTTTACCTTTGTTTATTCTGCAGGCATTTGGAACTTTTCTGTTTCTCAAAGACTCTGTGTTTTAACAAATACTGTTTTCCTCTGCCAAAAATGCTTTATCCTATCATTTTTCCCCTACCATTTTGATCCAGTGGATTTCCAGTTGTATTTTGTTACCTTCTTTTTTGTATTAGGAATTGAGCCCAGGGGTGCCCTACCACTGAGCTATATCCCCAGCCCTTTTTATTTTTTATTTTGAGACAGGGTCTCACTAGTTGCTGAGGCTGACCTTGAACTCACAATCCTCCTGCTTTATAGTCTCCTGAGTTCCTGGGATTATAAAAATGTACCACTGAGCCAAGGTCAAATATTACTTCTTTTTAAAAGTTTTAAACTCTAGGCATAGTTAGTGTTTCATTATTCTGTGTCCTGATGACATTTTGTTCATACCTCTGTTGATTTATTGAATTACAATTATCTGTTTCTTGGAATCATATTAGGTTAATCTTTATATTTCTCTGGTTTAGGTCTCATTTCCTATTGGTGCTCAAAAATGGATTGTTCAATGAGTAAATGAATTAATCACCAGATTAGGGGTGTCTGTCATCTTGCCATATTTGTTTTTTTTAATTATTTGTGTTTTCTAAATCTAGTTTACTTGTAATAGTTTTCCATACTAATATATGGAGTGAGTTTTAAGAAATTTTTTAGATATTATTTTTTTCTGAAATAGATTCTGACATCAAAGTACTTGAAGATCAGTTTGATGAAGTCATAGTAGATATAGCAACAAAACGTAAGCAGTATCCCAGAAAGATTCTTGAATGTGTCATCAAAACCTTAAAAGCACAACATGAAACTCTGGTAAGATGATTTACCTTTAATTTTTATGTATATTTTACCACAACAAAAAAATTAAAGTATGTGAACTACATGGAGATAGATGACATTTTGTTCTCTTTGTCTTTCCTGCCTCAGTCAGTATTGTTTCTCTCTTTTAAGTCTTACTCCTGACTTAAGTCATACTAAGTGTAGAACACAGCTGATATTAAAATTGAAATTGAAGATGGAAGATTGATGATGACTTTATGATTTTGAGACCAGAAAGGGAAAGAAAATTATCTTTTAATTCTTTTCTATTTCTCATTTGTGCTTGGACTATTATTTGTATATGTTTGTGTATTTTGGAAGACCCTTTAGTTAAATTGGTGGAGAAAATGGTTTGAGTACCTGGAATTTAAAATTTTCTTCATGAATTGTGTATAATTTTTTTGCTTTCAAAGTCAACCATCTAGGTCATAAGATTGGGAAGTCTGCTCCTTCAGGATGAGTTCTTTATAGACAGGCAGAATGATAGGGTTGCTTCTTCCAGTTCCTGTAGATGTTAGTGACTGTGTTACACCCCTATCTTTTCAGATTTATTAGGACTGGAATAAATACAAAGTAAGTCCACAAAGCAAATTAGATCTAAATCGTCCCTTAGGAATTGTGGAGAAGGTTTGCTGAGAATGACAGTGCCCCTTGAGTAAGAAATTCATGCTGCTTTCAGATTATTTTATAATATTTGCCTTACGTATTTGAAATTAGCATACTTTCACATGTAAGTCTTCTAGTCATCTCCCTTTCAGGGATAGTTCTAGGGCATTAAAGACTGGGTTTTATACTTTAAAACACTTTGGTCATCATTCTATGAAAAAAAAAATTATAAGCAGATCATTTCTCTTTTTCTTCCATAGCAGTTATTCCTCAAATACTTACTCTTTAAAGTTTCTTTAGGAAAAACATTCCAAGTGTATTTATCTTCTTCTGTCTCTCTCCTTGGCTAGGTGAGGTACCACTGTACTTGCTTTAAAAATGAGATAAAATGGTTGGAGTAAAGATACTAAAGAATTCTTCCTTTCTTTTCTTTTTTCCCCTTTCATTTTTTAAACTCTTTGTGTTCCTTTTGGCTTTGGGCAGGAGTAAGAAAGAATATTTTCTTCTTACTTTTGGCCTGAATTGTGGAATCTGCCAACTCAGTGAATTTTGAGTTGTCCTAAATGAACTTGTAAAATGCAGTTGTTCATAATTTGGATACTGCCCTGTACTTTAAACACAGCATTCTGTCTCTGTGTTTTTAATTTGCTTGATTGGTTTTTCTGATTGTACCTTTTTTATGGTGCTATTTTTTAGTGTATGCAATAGGTGGCAGTACTACAAAAGATATAAATCGGACATCCAATTGAGACATTGTATGATTAGATTGTCTATTTTATTTATGCTATTTGCAGAAGCAATACCAACCTGCTGTGCATCCATTGGACCTAAAATATGACCCTGATTCAGGTAAGGCAATGTTTATTCATGGTAAAAATGAAGCATGAGTTTGTGATTTTTTATGAGTTCTTACTGTTCTTCTAAAGGTACAGCATCAAGGGTGTCTTCCTTTGATACTTCAACTTACTACTGGTCATTCATATTTTGCTCTTCATTTACAGTTATGAGAATTTGCTCTAAACCTGCTGATTTATAATCTCCAGGGCTGGACCCTGGGCATGTGGACTTTATAAAGCTTTTTTCCGACCTAGATTATTATAACACATGCCCATCTCTAATTTCTATTATAATACCCTTTATCTAACTGCTGTTATTGTCTATTCTTTGCATTACAGCAAAGCATAGCATTACTTCCTAGTGCAGAGACTTTCAGTGGTTTCTCCATGTTTACAAAATAAAATCCAATAAAAAAATTACATTGAACTTAAGAGATAAGTATTTATTATGCCTATGAACCTAGTTCTATTTTCCACTTAGATGTATCCCTTTAAACTCAGAGAAGTAAAGTTGATACAAACAAACATATAGAAATAGCATCAGAACTGACATTGCCTAAAATATGGGTCATACATATTTTTAAATGTTTCTATTCTCACATTTTAAAACTTTAGCAATTTTCCTAACAGACCTTTTGAAATTTCCTTTGGCACTCAAAAATGCCATTTCTGAACTATTAGTAAGGGGAAAAAAACTAACTAAATCCTTGAAGTATTTGTATGGAATATTTATGCTTGTGTCTTTAAATACCCTATCTTTCTTTCTGAACTTTATTTTAAAACATATCTCCCTCCCCTGCCCCAGCTTCCCAAATCTCCTAAGCCAGTGGGATAAACTGAGGACAAGTACAAGTATCAAAAACTGCTCTGAAGTTGATTAAAATCACAAAACTCACTGACTTTTAAAAACTAACCTTGGATTTAATGCTTATTCAATTATTATGGTTCACCCAAAATGGGTAGTTTCCAAATGTAGTGGTTGATATGTATTTGCTTTGATTTTGCACAGCATAAAAACAGTAATTGAAATTTGTGTCATCATAATATGTGCAAGTATTCCCTTTTAGACATAGTTAATTTTCATCTAAAGAAACTGGGTAACCTTTTTATCTAGGAAGGAATACAGACTTACTTAAATGATCCCAACATTCTGGTTATGTAGCATTAGTATAAAAATCTTCTGTATCATATGGTTCTAATCTCAAAGTAAGGAAAGGAATATTTAGTGTATATCTTTGGAGAAATTTATTGTTTTTCTTAATCATAGAAATAATACATGCACATTTGAAAACATTAACAAGCATAGAAAGGTTTAAAGCACATGAAAGTACATCTCTAAAGGTAATCACACTTAACATGTTTTAACATGTGACCAGAATTAGGATAAATTGTTTGATATTGTTTGATATCTACAGCCTTAATCCATCAGCAGATCCTGCAACCTTTATCTTGAGAACATTCCAAATCCAGCTACCACTCACCAAATCTACCTCGTAACACTCTTGTTCTGTTCCCCATAGACTTTCTCTTTCTCTTTTTTTTTAAACAGTGCTGGGGATGAAACCCAGGGCTTTGCGTGTGCTAAGCAAATGCTCTACCATGAACTACATCCTCAGGCCTCACCATATCCTCTTAGCAGGACCACCATGATAGCTTCCTTACTAGTCTTCTTTTTAGTCCTATTTTTTATGCCATCCAGAGAATTCCTTTTTAAAGCAAAATCTGATTGTCACCTCTTGCTTAAAACCCTCCAGTGATTCCCCATTATACTTCACCTGTTCTAGGAGGTCCCCAATGATTTGATCCCTGGCTGCTTCTCTGATATCATCTCTGACCCTGGAAATCTCATTCTCATCCTTGCTTACTGTGCTTCAGTCACAGTAGCATTCTTGCTGTCTCAGGATGTTCCAAGCACACAGTAGTCCTGTGGCTTTCATGCTTGCTGCTTCCTCTATCTGAAACACATTTCTGTCCGAAACTACCTGACCGACTCTCTCACTTCTTTCAATTCTGTGTTCAAACTCACCTATCAGAGGGATCTTCCCTGACAGCCTGTGTCAAATTCCCTAATGAGTCTTGGTCATACTCTATCCCCTTAACCTGCTTTATTTTACTCTACACTTACTGATACCATTTGTATTTATTGTTGTTGCCCCTTTCCTCCCTTTCCCATATTGTAAGCTCCCTGTGGGCAAGGACTTTGTTTTATTCACATCTATATCTCCTCTAAGGGTCATTACCTGACTTAGTACACTCAAGAAATATTAGTGCAAAAATTTTTGTGTAGATGAGCTTATATACTCTTTTTTAAAAATTAATGTTACTGGGCTGGGGATATAGCTCAGTTGGTGGAGTGCTTACCTTGCATGTATAAGGCCCTGGGTTTAATCCCTAGCACCACAAAAAAACAAAATAAAATAAAATAAAGGTTACTGGTTTTTTTACTTTTTGTTTTGGTGTCCTCTCTCTCTTCCCATCTGCCACTCCTTTAGATATTGAAAGTTAAGCTGGTATGAGTCCATTTATTCATTTTTTCTCTGTACGTATAATTTTACAGGAGTATGTATAAACTGGACAGTTTGGGGGCGTAATTTACTTTACATAAAAGTGATTCCTGTTATCTACAGTGTACTCTTCTAACTTAAATTTATGGTGACAATCCTCCAGTTGAACTGGCATAGATTTAACCTTGTTTTAAATTGTGATTGTATTTTAAATTTTGTTATTTTTGTAGTTAGGGATTTTTGTTTGTTTGTTTGTTTTTGGTTTTTGGTATTGGGGATTGAATCCAGGGGTACTTTGCCACTGAGCTACATCCCCAGCCCTTTTTATTTTTTGAGACAGGGTCTCACTAATTGCTGAAGGCCCCGATAAGTTGCTAAGGCTGACTCCAAAGACAATTCTCCTATCTCCGCTTCCAGAGTCAGTGGGATTATAGGCATGTACCACCGTGCCTGGCTCTGTAGTTATTGTGCTTTTAATAAATGCAAGCTTATTGTAAAAATTAACATTAGAAATTAAATTTCTAAATATAAATTTCTAAATTAAAATTAGATATTTTAAATAATTAGAAAATAATAATATACCATAGCCTCTTTTCCTAAGCCTACCTGATCCCACACACCTTCAAATAGGCAACTACTATTAGGGAGTTTGGTATTTCCAATTTTATGTCTTTGTCAGTGCATTTGTACACAGGCAGATAGGCACGGGGTTTTTAAGTTGCTTACTTATATAAATATCACACAATATATTGTATTCTGTCTTTTTTTTTCACTCAACAATATAGTATATAGTTCAACTCCGTTTTTTTTTTTTTTTTTTTTTTGCAGTGCTGGGGATTGAACTCAGAGCCTTGTGCTTGCAAGGCAAGCACTTTACCCACTGAGCTATATCCCCAGCCCCAACTCCATGGTTTTTATTGGTAATTTCTTCACCTATGGACAATTTTATTTATTTATTTATTTATTTATTTATTTATTTATTTAGGTTCTAGTTTTCTTTCTAGATCTATGACCCATCTTAATTTTGGGGAATATAATGAAGTAAGGGTCAAGGCAATTTTATTTAAATGGGGTTACATACCCATAGTTCTTGGGTTTGGGGAGAATTGTGTTTGTTCCTTGTTTCCTCTTCCTCCCATCTTCTGCTAACATCTCCTTATATACGTTCACAACTTCTAGAAAATCTTTACCCTAGTTCTTCAATTTTGCTTATCAGTTTTTCTATTTTTTTATTTTAATTTTGATGAACCTCAGTTTCTCAATTTGTTTTTTTTTGTTTTTGTTTTTTAATTGTAGATGGACACAATACCTTTATTTTATTTAATTTCATGTGGTGCTGAGAATCGAACCCAGTGCCTCACACATGCTAGGTGAGTGCCCTACCACTGAGCCACAACCACGGCCCCAAGTTTTTCTATTTTTATATTATTCTTGTTTTTAGTTTATGATTTATTTTTCTTTCATGATGTGTTTATGATTTCCTTTAGCTATTAGAGAATCCAGAACTTTTTTTTTGGTACTGGGGATTAAACCCATAGGCACTTTCTGAACCACATCCTCAGCCTTTTTTAATTTTGAGAGGAGGTCTCACTAAGTTGCTTAGGGCCTTGCTAAAGTTGCTGAGACTGGCCTCAAATTTGCGATTCTCCTGCCTTGGCCTCCCAAGTCTCTGGAATTTCAGGGTACACCCCTGCACCTAATGATCCCAAGCATTTTGAAGTCATCATCAGGTTGCTCAATTTTAATTTCATCTGCAATAAGTTCCTCTCCCTGACATTAGTTATATCACTTTCATGTTTTTAATTTTCATGTTTTTAATTTCTTCACATACATTAGAATTTTGATTTACCTTCTCTTCTTGAATAGAATTTTTCTTCTGCTTATTTTCCTGTCTATTCTTTCACCCCTCTCTGTCCAGTAGTTCTGTGGTTGCCTTCATTTGGCCTCAACGATCACAGGTAAGAACCATAATTTAAATTGGCCCATGTCCCACTGTAAATACTAGAGCTACTCACTCAACATGTGGCCTGGTCCAGGCCCAGGCCTTGAAGCATTATTTGCTTCTCATTGTTTCTGCTATTGATTTAATTAAACTTTAGCTCCTGACAGTGATTGATGGCAGGGTTTTTTCCAGTCTCTTTTTCAAGGTGGGAAAACTCACTTCAGCCCTTGGTTTCAAAAGTGAAGTGGATACTTTCTATTTTCTTCTCCTTTGGAGCACATTGAGCCCCTTTCATTTTTGCAGGAGACAAATTTCTGGCTACTTTTGCCTTGCATGGGCATGAGTGTGGTCCACAGCTGTAATCTCTGCAGCTCAGGAGGCTGATGCAGGAGGATTACATGTTTGAGGCCAGCTTCAGCAATTTAGTAGGACCCTGCCTCACAAAGGATTGAGGGTGTTGCTCAATGGTAAAGCGCCCCTGGATTCAATCCCCAATGCTGATAGATATATTGATTGATGATTTTTTTTTTTATCCAATATTGTTTGCAGCAAAGATGAGGTGTTTTGTGAACTTCAAAGACCAATTTGACTAAAAGTCTAGGATACTTTTTAAAAACACAAATCAATTTTTATTCCTCTGCTTAAAATCCCTAAATATCTGATTTAAAAATATACAGGCCGGGCGTGGTGGCGCACGCCTGTAATCCAGGCGACTTGGGAGGCTGAGTCAGGAGGATCATGAGTTCAAAGCCAGCCTCAGCAACTTAGCGAGGCCCTAAGCAACTCAGGGAGGGCTAGGGGTGTGGCTCAGTGGTGGAGTGACCCTGAGTTCAATCCCTAGTACCAAAAAAAAAACCAAAAACTCCCTAGATCTTTATCATAACATCTGTTTATTTCTTTAATAATACTTATTATAATTTGTGTGCTTCCTTGTTTATAGTCTCTTTTTCATACATACACATGCACAACTGAAAGTTCCATGAGCTTTTTTCCAATATGTTTACATTATATGTAGCCAGTATAATAGCACCATGCTTATAAAATACTTATGTGTGACTATTACTCATCTGTCCATTTAATCATCCATGTTGAATGTCTACTGTGTGCCAGAACTCTTCCCAATGTGGATAAAATAATGGTGAGCAGTACACAGAATCTTTGCTTTGTAGAGCTTACGTTCTACTGGAAGAAGAAAAGTATGAATACAAAAATAAGTAAGTGACATCAGTGCCAAGATGATGTATTTAGGTGATAGGAAACACATTTCTGTGGTAGTAATAGGAAGGAGTTTTATCTGGTGACCATCAGGAGGAAGAGCTCTCCAAGCAGAGGGAAGAGGTAGAACAAAGTTCCTAAGTCAGGAATGAGCTTGGGTATTTATGGAACAAAGTCCACTGAGTACAGTGGAGTGAACAGAGGGAAAGAACCTTACAAGGTAAGATCAAGGATTTGGCTGAGGCCAGATAAAATGAGCAAGGATAAGGGGTTTGGCAATGCCTTAGAGAGACATCACAGTCCTGAAGGAAGTGGCAAGGTGCATGTGGGAGTGGGTGCAGAGGATTATGTCTACCTAGCTGATCTCTTTAAGTTCTAGAAAATCATAAATCCCTGCTTAATTTTCGTTCTCATTTTTATCAGGGATGCTGTTTTTCTATTCATGGTTCTAATTCATGATTTTAGTTATATTCTCAGAAACCAGTACAAACTAGTCATCCTGTGCTATGTGATCTTTCTTGTTCATATGCATAACATACATTGGAAATAGAAAGGAAACACTCAGTTAATACATTTTTTGCTGAATTCCTGAATTTGTGCCTGCTTTGGAAGTTCATGTTTCCTACTTTAGTCATTGCAATAACCCAAAAGCAAAACTAGGCTGATTACTCAATCTTTCATTTCTACTTTTTCATTTCCCTGTGTTTTAGACAGCAGGCAGCTAGGGAAGGCAGCATTCTCAAGGGTGCTTAACTTCCACATTTTTAAGGGCAAACTTTTTTTAATATCCTTGCAGTAATCTGCTGATTAACTGTCTACCAATAAAATGTGGTTCTCATTTGTCAGTAACAGCCTTTTGTAATTCTATTAGTATAATGAATAATTGCCTCTGTCTTGTCTTCTTTTTTAAAAGAAAGTCCCTGACATTAATTTGAAGAGATTCTCCCTCCCTCCCTCTCTCTCTCTGTCTCTCTCCTACTTTTTTTCCTTTATTCTTCATTAAACATGTGATAGCAAGGAGCTTTTTTAATTTTCGTACAGCAGCCTTAATGATACTTCACTTCTTTACTAACCCTACAAGCAGAGGACTTAAAGGCATTCCTCTTCTTAATAATGCTGTCTTTCTTAGGCCACTGCTACAATATGTATAAGTAGCCATGTACTTATAAGTAGTTTTGTTTCATATGTTCAAAGTCTGAGCTTTAGAATTAAAAATGCATTTTCCCTTGACAAAAAAATTGTGAATTATCAGAAATGAATGAATTTATAGGTTCCCCCTAAAAGACTTGTTGAAGCTACAATGTAGCTGAAATACTACACATTTGTGATAAAAAATAATTAGGAATATCACATTTCAGGTGCATAGTTCTACTATGTGATATTTAAGTAGGATTTTACAGGGCAAAGTCTGAATTCCTAAACTTTGGATCTCACCATTGATTGTGGTGAAGAGGATAAATAGTGGTACCATGAAGAAGATTTTGTTTTTTGTTTTGGTACTGGGTATTGAACCCAGGGGTGTTTTTACCACTGAGCCACATCCCCAACCCTTTTTATTTTTATTTTGAGACAGGGTCTTGCTAAGTTGGTTAGGGCCTGAGTTGCTGCGACTGGCCTCAAACTTGCTATCCTGTGTCAGCTGCTGGAGTCATTGAAATGATAGGCTTGTGCCACTATGCCCAGTAAGATTGTCTTATCAAGGCTATTGAGAATGCTTTTGCCTATTCCATCTTCTTTGTGGCCTGGGCCAGACATCTACATGTGAGACATTCTTAAATTAGATTTTAGATTGGGTGTACCTGTATACTCTCACAGTTAGAAAATGTGAAAAATTCACTTAGAGTAATCTTGAGTGAGAAGTTTGTATATTTTAAAATTTTCTAAACAGATATTAATGTAAAATTATTTATTGCATTATCAGACAACATATTCACATATGTAGTGATCATTTTAAATTGTGTGTCCTCCCACCTTGTCTCTTTTTAAAAATCTTTGGTTCTGACCTTAAAATTATTGATACTGCTTAGTTTTTTAAATGCAAAGGATTTAATTTACTTAATTCAAAAAATATTATAAAATTGATAGTTAAAACATTTTACTCCATAAATTGCTCTATTTTAATTCTTTACCAGGCATAATTATTTTTATTTTAAGATATTTTTTATTATGTTGGAGCTAATTTTCTTTTTGCAGTGCTAGGGATCAAATTCAGTGTCTTGTGCATGCTAGGCAAGCTCTGTACCACTAAACTGCATTCCGAGCCCTGTTGGAGATAATTTTTAAACATTTCTTAACTTCTATTCTTATGAGGATAGTATAATTCCTGGCAAAGCAGTATTTGGGAAAGTTACATATAAAATGTGGAAGAGCACATGCTTTGGATTCTAGGAGATGTAAATTCTAATTCTATTCAATTGTAGATTTATTTCTCACCATCTTTATTTTTATCTATAAAAGGAGGCAAATGAAATCTGCTTGCCTCACAGGGTTACTAAAATTACATAAGATTGATTGGCATGGCAACCCATACTACTATAGGAAGGGGCTAGCAGGAACAAGTAGAGAAAGCCTTCATGTTGTATTTCTTCCCTGAAATCTTTCCTTTCATTGTCAGATTTCGTTTTTGGGTGGGGTGGGGGGTGAGTACTGGGGATTGAATCCAAGGGCACTCAACCACTGAACCACATCCCCAGCCCTATTTTGTATTTTATTTAGAGACAGGGTCTCACTGAGTTGCTTCTTTGAATTGGCAAACCTCCTGTCTCAGCCTCCTGAGTTGCTGGGATTACACGCATCCACCACCGCACCCAGCCATTGTCAGATTTCTTTTTCTTTTTCTTTTTTTTTTTAATTTTAGGTCATTGTACACAAATGGAGTACAACTATCATTTTTCTGGTTGTACACAAAGTAGGATCATACAATTTGCATATTTATACATATACATAGGGTAATAGATGTTTGTCTCATTCTATTATCTTTCCTTCCCTGCCCCCTCCCCACCCCTCATTTTCTTCTATACAATCCATCCCTTCTCCTTTCTTCCCGTGCCTCCCCCCACCCCTGGTATGTGTCATCAACCACTTAGAGATCATTTGGCCTTTGGTTTTTTGGGATTGGCTTATTTCACTTAACATGATCTTCTCCAATTTCATCCATTTACCTGCAAATGTCATAATTTTATTATTCTTTATGGCTGAATAATACTCCATTGTGTATATATACCACAGTTTCTTTATCCATTCCTCTATTGAAAGGCATCTAGATTGGTTCCATAATCTAGCTATAGTGAATTGGGCTGCTATAAACATTGATGTGGCTGCATCACTGTAGTATGCAGATTTTAAGTCTTTTGGGTATAGGCCAAGGAGAAGGATAGCTGGGTCAAATGGTGGTTCCACTCCGAGTTTTCGAAGGAATCTCCATAATGCTTTCCAGAGTGGCTGCACCAATTTGCAAGCCCACCAGCAACGTATGAGTGTACCTTTTTCCCCACATCCTCACCAACACCTATTGTTGCTTGTATTCTTGATATTAGACATTCCAATTGGAGTGAGATGGAATCTTAAGGTGGTTTTGATTTGCATTTCTCTTATTACTAGAGATGTTAAACATTTTTTCACATATCTGTTGATTGCTTGTAGATCCTCTTCTGTGAAGTGTCTGCTCATTTCCTTAGCCCATTTATTGATTGGGTTATTTGTATTCTTGGGGTAAAGTTTTTTGAGTTCTTTATATATTCTGGAGATTAGTGATCTATCTGTCATGTGTGTGGCAAAGATTTTCTCCTACTCTGTAGGCTCTCTCTGCACATTGATTTCTTAATAGAATGATCTCATCAGCATTACTTTTAACCAAATCTGTCATTCTTGTAAATAACCAGTAGTATTTAGTGTTTATATTGTTATGACTATGTATATGTTCTTCAATCTGAGTCAGGTAATAATTACTATGTATTTCTTTCTTGAACAGCTTTTTACTCCCTTCTGGAATAATTGCTTTATTTTTCTTTTTGTTTTGTATTCTGTTGTGTCTATCACTGGTTCTTTCCTAAATACTTCAGGTTATCCATCAAATCCACTTTAAATTCTTTTTCTTTTCTTGGAAATACTCCTCTGGGAACCTCCACCTTCCTATTCCAATCTGGACTAGCTGCTCTCTAGGCCTACTGCAGAGCTTTCATTCTGTCTTTTCCTTTCATCATTATTCTGGGAATTTCCTTTACTTATCTCCTGTTTTGGATCACATTTCCTGGTTCCTGTTTTCTCCTGTTTCTTGATTTATTCCCTTGTTTTGGTATAGCACATCCTCTACCACCCACCTCCTATCTCTACTCTCCCCAAGCCCATACAGCACCAAATCCAATTTTAAGGCAGCTTTCTTACAATGCCTGTGATTTTGTTTTCCCTTCAATTTTCTTGTTGGATTGACCTCACACTTTTGTGCCTACATAGCACCCTCTGTTACATAGCCTTGCTCCATCATAACTATTGAGCATTTCTACATGTCAGGTGTTCAACACCAGAGATCATAAGATTAGAGAATGAGATTCCTGTTCCCAAGGTAGTTCTGGAAAATAAAGAATACTGGAGTTCTCCTTGGAGCAGGTACTGCCCCCTAGTGGTCCTTTTGAAAAAATTGGGGGACATTTTGGGTTACCACAGTAATGGGAAGGGTATAGCTGGCATTTTGTAGTTAGGACAGGGATAATAAATATCTTATATTTCCTGCACAACTTTAGAATATCCCTTCAGACATTCACATGTGGCAGTCTATAATTATTCAAACTTAGGATCTAACTTCATTTTATATACAAACCCAAACTACTTTTGCATTGCCTGGGCAACAGAGGAAAAGTGGCTGTTGTTCAGCAATAGAAGTTTATAAAGATCAAAAAGTAATTAGGTGTTTTAGGAATTCTTTACATTAGTCATTGATAGCACTTAGTCTCTAAGAATCCTTCCAATTCTTAGAGAATCCTAGTGAAGGCTTCACAAATTGATGAACATAATTATTGGTACTATTAATAAAACATTAAACAGAATCTCTCAGGTGATAGATCATTTTGTAAACCATGTAATAAACAATGAAGATGATGATTGCCTTACTATGTAAGTAAAAGTAAGATAACTTTCTACAGTAAATGCTAAAATATATTTTGTTCAGTGTGTGTGTGTGTGTGTGTGTGTGTTGGTATAATGTGCAGTGCACAGCTTGAAGAATTTATGCACACATACATATCTGTGTAACTGCCACCTTGATTTAGATACACAGTATCTGCATAGTTGGAAAGCAGGATAAACTTATGTTTAAGCGCTACATTTTCAAATAATGTGCCCATTGTGTTTTTATTTATACAACAGATATAATCTAAAGTATCCAAAGAATCTGAAAGCATAAGGAAAACAGAGTATATATTGTATTTTTTTCAGAGAACAATAGGTTCTCTTGCTTTAAACTTAGAAGTATTTTACCTAAAAAAGTATATTGAGGTTGAAGAAAAAGATATTGAGTGTATTATTTGAAAATGGAACCAACACATGCGTATCTTGTTTCCCAACTTTATTTGTTCTTCCATTGATTGTCATTTGGATTGTTTGAAGATTTTGACTCTATGAATAATGCAACTATGAACATTCATATGTTGTTTTTACACTCATTTCTTATGGGTATAAATCTAGAAATAGAGTTTTGTGTCATGTGATAGGCATATATTTTAATCTTTATAGCTACTGCAAAAAAGTTTTCCCAAGTGGTTGTTTTAATCAGCTTTTTCACACCTGTGACTAAATGACCCCACCAGCACAATTGTAGAGGAGGAAAAGTTTATTTGAGGGCTCATGGCTTCAGAGCTTAGTCCATAGAAGGCCTGCTCCATTCCTCCGGGCTCTAAGTGAGGCAGAACAGCATGGCAGAAGAGTGGCAGAGGGAAGCAGTTCACGTGGTAATCAGGAAGCAGAGTCTCCACTTGTCAGATAGAAATATATACCCCATGGCCACACCCCAATGAATCACTTCTTCTAGCCACACCCCACCTGCCTCCAGTTACCACACATTTAATCCCATCAGAGATTAATCCACTGATTAGGTTAAAGCTATCACCCAATCATTTCTCCTCCAAACCTTCTTGCATTGTCTCACACATGAGATTTTGGGAGATACCACATCGTTTTTTTGTTTTCTGTTTTTGTAGTTGTAGATGGACAGCATGCCTTTATTTTATTTGTTTATATTTATGCTGTGCTAAGGATTGAACCCAGTGCCTCACACATGCTAGGCAAGCACTCTGCCACTGAGCTACAGCCCCAGTCCGAGACACAACATCTTAAACCACAGCAGTGGTCGTATCAGTTTACACTTCAATCTGCAGGCATGGTAGGTAGTTCCACTTGCTTCATATCCTTACCAACACTTGATGTTGTTAGTGTCTCATATAATATTTCCTCAGTCAAAAACCGAAAATTTAATGATCTCATATCTTTAGATATATTTGAAATTTAAATGAGGGCTGTTATAGTTGCAAAGAAAATTATATGTCACGTTAAAGTGAAGGGATTATAGTATTTCTCTGTGCATATTTAAAAATAAATCTCTGTGTTACTCACCAATTACTATAACAAATACCTGAGATAATCAACTTATAAAAAGAAAAGGTTTTCTGATATTTGGATGCTAATTCACAGTAAGGGGGCAGATAGGGAGGAATAGAGTTACTTTATATTAGGTAGAGGGGAGTGAAGGGTGGGGAAGGGGGTGTGGGGGTAGGAAGGATAGTAGAGTGAAAAAGACATTATTACCTCATTGTATGACAATGTGATCCTACAATATATATAATCAGAAAAATGAGAAATTATACTCCATTTATGTATGATCTATCAAAATGTATAAATGCATTCTACTGTCATGTACAACAAATTAGAACAAATAAAAATTTTTTTAAAAAGGTTTATTTCAACTCACAGTTTTAGAGGTATCAGTCCATGATCAGTTGCCTCCTCATGGCACATCGTGGCAGAAGCATGCAACAGAACAAAACTTCTCACCTCGTGGCTGGAAAGTGAAAGAGAGGAGGATGGTACTGGGGTTCCACAATCCCCAGTGACTTGAAGCCCTCCTGCTAGGCCCCACCTCTTAATATTTTCACCATCTCCTAATAGTGCCAAGCTGGGGACCAAGCCTTTTAACACATGGGTTTTAGGGGACATTAAAGATCCAAACTTTAGCACTTGCTGAGAATTTTAATTTACACCTAGGATAGACCTTAATATGTTGATTTGAAAATTGCTCTCGCGTTGTATTAGTTATCAGTTGCAACCTAAAAAATTATCCAAAAACATTATACTAAAAATGTACAGAAAAAACAAACAGTACATTACAAAAAAATCAATTAAACAAAAAAGAAGACAGTAACAAAGGAACTGAGGAACAAAAAAGTTTTAAAAAAGATTTAATAATATATGAAAAAACAGATACCAAAGTGGCAAAAGTCCTTCCTTATTGGTAATTGCCATAAATATAAATGGATTAAAAACTCTAATTAAAAGTAGAAGTTGGCAAATGGAGAAAAAAGACATGATATTCCATCTATATTCCATCTATGAGAAAATCATTTGAGATCCAAAGGCATGAACAGGTTGAAATTGAAAGAATGAATTAAGATATTCCATGCAAAAAATAACCAAAACAGAGCTCTTGTTGGGTTATATATAGTTTATAATTGATAGAGATTCTGAATTGACTCACCTCCTTTTATCAATATAGTCTCTTTGATAACCTTTGACTTAGTTTATTTTGTCTGATATTAGTATAACCACCATAGCCTCAATAAAATGTGATTGAATATCTAAGTTCAAAAAATGTTTTAAGTATTAGTCTGTATTTATTATAAAATGTGATGATAGTGTTCAGAGATGTTAGATATTGTGGTAGAAAATATATAGAACAAACATTGGACTCTCTTTTAGGGGCACACACTGTTAGGACTGCTCATAATAGAATCTTATCTACTATCTTATGCCTCTAACTTTTAGTTTTACTCTGCTGTTTTAATGTTCTATAGTCTTTTCATTTATCCAAACTAACTTACTAGGATGTTTGTTTTAATAGATTACAAGGCAATCTAAGGAAGATTAAGCTTTAGCTTAATGGTGCTAACAGATTTGTGTCCAGATAGCATCTGAATGTCTTTATGGTTTGCTGTTTGATTAAAAAAACCTAAAATATTGCTTGGTGATTTCTTTGTAGGTTCACGCATGGAAGGTCTGAAATGCAGAGGGGAAACCATAGCTAAGGAGATCAGTGAAGCCATGAAGGTAAAAGCTATGTGCATGCTAAAAAATTATAAAATGAACAAAATGTATGGGTAGTTATTTACTCTCGACCTCCATATGTGATTTAGTGTACTATAACTGTAATTCTTAGACTTTTAAATAGATGTTTAATAAACTTATCAAGCAACAGTAAAATTCAGAAAACCATTAATTAGGCACATACTACGTACCAGGTATTATGGTATATTAAAGGTTGATTATCTTTTTGGATTCTGAGTATTAGCAGTCCATTAGATGATTCTGCATAATAGTACTAGCTAACATTTATTGCATACTTGGAATGAATTAGGTATCATCTGACTGCTTACATTTATTCATTTAATTCTTACACTAACCCTATGTGATAGGTACTCTTATTTCCCCTGTTTTATAGATGAGGAAACTGAGGCACCAAGATGCTAAGGTTACCCAGAGAAGTAACTGAGCCAGGATTTAAACCTTGACTGTTGGTTGGGGATATAACTCAGTTCTTAGAGTGCTTGCCTGTGAAGCACAAGGCCCTGAGTTTAATCCCAGCATGAAAAAAAAAAATTTAAAAACCTTGTCTGTTTGACTCTAGAATTTATATTTTCTTTCTCTCTCTTTCCTTTTTTTTTTTTTTTTTTGTTGGTGGTGGTGCTTGTCTATTGAACCCAGGGTCTTCCACATGCTAAAAGGGCATAATCTACACCAAGTATCCCACACACCTCACCCAGAATCTATACTCTTAACCACTATATTATACTACTTGTCCAACTGGGGATTCTTAATATTACTGTAATGAAAATGTAGTTTGATATTTATTTTATCCAAACAGGAAAACATTTGGATTTGAAATGTATATGAAATGTATTTGAAATGTATTTGAAATGTATTTTGTATATGAAAATTAATTTTAAACTCCTTCAGAATCTCCCCTGTTCTAATGTTAATTTTCTATAACATTCTTTTGAGGTTTGGATTGATTGTGTAATTTTCTAACAATTATTTCTCTCTCAGCATGTTCTTGATAGGGTATTGGCAAATTAAGG
This sequence comes from Glaucomys volans, assembly GCA_020662805.1. Classification (NCBI taxonomy): domain Eukaryota; kingdom Metazoa; phylum Chordata; class Mammalia; order Rodentia; family Sciuridae; genus Glaucomys; species Glaucomys volans. Next base: position 225,187 of record JAJEJO010000628.1, on the reverse strand, counting down.
TAGGCCAACCTACAATTCAACCTGCCCCATTTTTGTAAATAAAATTTTATTAAAATAACATAACTATGACCATTCATTCTCCCATTGTCTGTGGTTTCTTTCACATTACAACAGCAAAGTTAAGTTCTTATGATACAGATGCAAAACCTCCAGAGCAAAACTATTTACTGTATGGTCCTTTACAAGAAAAATGTGCTGATCCCTGTCCTTGATTTTTAAACTTTGTAAAGTATTTCTTAATCCTAAAATACAGAATTTCAGGCATTAGATCCTTAGCTGTAATATTCTGTTATTCCTGTTCTGTTGAATTAAATTTTCATACCTGGCATTGTAGGATAAGAATAAATTTTTCCATTCTTAGATTTTAGTAAAAATTCTTCGTTTGAACAGTTATTTTGAAGATAAAAGATGAATATTCATGACCCCAAGGAAAGAAATCTCAAAAAAAAAGCCTTGATCTGAAGATAGTGCTGTGTCTACCTGTTTGTGTTCAACCTGAGATTAATGTTGATTGTTACTTATTTAAGGCTTTGCCTGCATTGATTGAACAAGGAGATGGATTTTCCCAAGTTTTGAAGATGCAGCCTGTCATTCAGCTCCAGAAGATCCATCAAGAAATCTTTTCTAGTTGTAGAAAACCAGATGCTAAACCTGAGAGCTTTGTAACACAATTGGAAACCACACCAATGGAGACTGCTTCCAGGAAAACCTCTGATGTGGTGCTGAAAAGAAAGCGAACTAAGGACTGCCCCCAGAGAAAATGGTATCCATTGCGGCCAAAGAGAATTAATCTGGATACATAAGCTCTTTTTGTTTGAGAATACAGGTGCTGCCAATGTTTAGATTACCATCTACTGCCTAGACAGGACTTCATTTAAACAACAAATAACTTTTACTTAGTGAGTCATTGATGCAAATATAGTATGTCTATACTGGGATATGATGTAATATTGTATTATTTCATTTCACCTGTAGTAGGTGAAAAGTGTTTTTAGGTTGTTTTTTTTTTTAAGTTGTCACAAAACACACCAGTGGATATTAAGAGTGCAAATTTTTACTTTCCTTAAATGCCATCAACTCTTGGCTGCCTTGTAGCTTTTGTGGAATTGTGTAAGTAATGTATTCTGTTGGATTTCTTGATGTACATGTATAGGGGACGGCTGTGTGATGAATCCTTAGGTGCTGAAAGCAAATCAGTTCTACATAGGAGAGGGTGCATTCTTTTTTTTAGATGTAGGATGTTATTTGTTTATTTGCAGTGCTGTGCATGGGACCCAAGGCTTTGTGCATGCCACACATGTGCTCTTCCACTCAGCTACAACTCTAGCCCTAACTGCAGTTTCATTTATCAACTTAATGTATAGATGACTAACTGGCTTTGAATTTGTTATTCTAAGATCAGCTAATTTGTATTTGTGGGATTAATTTTAGGCTTTTCGGTTTTGTTTTCAATGACAAAGATGGCTATTATTTGTGCAAGAATTACTCTTCAGAAAAAACATTGGCAGGTTGCCAGTGTTTTTTGCCCATAATTTTGTTTTTCAAGGATATTTAACATAATTTGACTTGGAAACTAATAGTTTTTTTGTTGTTTTGTTTTTTTTAGGATTCCTCATTTATTTCTTTATACATAAATCCTTCCTGTTCAAAGAATACATCAGATTAATTGGCTAATTGTCATTGTACAACAAATGCAATAATACTGAACTATTTTATATTTAAGGATGTTTATATGTCAAATATATAATCATTGATAGAAGCCCAAGAAAAATGTATTACCTATATTTCTAACATTTAACTACAGTTTCCTATAGCTCTTATGGTGTTTCTTATAATATGCAAAGTAGGCAGGACCATATAACTTACCATGTTTCCCCTTTTGATGCCTATAATACTTTTCTCCATTTCCAAAGGAATTTACTAATCATGGCTTAGATAATTTATACATCTGTTACTCATAATGCCTTCATAATCATATATGTCTAGATTTGTGAGGGCTGTCTCAGTGAAGAAAACTTATAAAGCCACTTTATTGCATTCTTGCATTCTATGTTTTAATATTATAGTTTGATATCTGTATATTTGTATATAGTGATATTTTTAATTAAAATAATATACAAAGACTAAGATCTTGATACTGTGTATTTTTAAGAGTTATCTTGGGTATTCTTGAGCTCAGCTTTAGCCAATACCCTGCGTTTCAGAAGATACTAAACTTCATTTTAAAATTATTCTGAAGCTACAGAATATTGCTGTTTTTACAATGCTAACTTTTTCATAGTATTGTTGTAGGGCAGAGGTCTGCTGCAAAACTGAGGCAGCACAGAGACCCTCCTTCTTGCAGTCATGTTAGAAAGATTGCAGACATGTCATTCAGAGTAACAGGCATGAGTTTCTATTTAGGAACTAGATAGTAAAAAAATAAAATAAAATAAAATAAAATAAAATAAACTTCCTAAAACTGGAAAAAGGAACACTCTCAAGGGAGAGAGTAGGTCTTCTCAGGAAAGGGATGGCATGCCCCTCTAGTTCTCCAGTTTTATTGGGGGCGGAGGGTCCTAGGGAAATTTCCAGAGAGTCATGCCCATGTCCAGCTCTTGACTTTTGACTGAAAGCAGGATGATGTCAGACTTCCAAGTCCCCACTGCTGTGACATCTCTAGGTCACTTTGGCCCATGCTGACCTAATTACAACCTTACAGATTTTATTGTTAGAATTATCCTGATCTCCCTGAGTTCTGGGATCTGGTCTGTGTAAGGGTCATAAAAGTCCTCCCCATCCCTTTCAGGGTAATTTGTACTCTTTATTGGCATTTCAGACCTGCATTTCTCCTGCAGATACAGGTTATTTGCTGAGGAATGCAACATATCCTACCAACTTAAGCCAGGCAGGAATGCAGGTAAATTGCTTTTTAAAAAGAAATATATGAGGCACAACATGGTGGACCTCATTTATAGAATTATTTTCTTAATCTCATGTACCTACCACTCACATCTGGCTATTTCCTATCAGTATTCAAATTCTGTATGATTGGTTCCACTTCAGAAATGCCCAAACAAAACCAAAGATTGTTAACTCAGATTATATAACACAATTTCATTTTAATTTTATAAGAAGATGCCCCCACCTTGTAAGGGATGCATATTGAGATACATAGAGTTAAATGACATGATGTCTTAGATTTGCTCTGAAATTTTTCATCAAAGAAAAAAGGAATAGATTAAGCAAATGTGGCAAAAATCTTGATAATGCTGAATCTGTGTAATGGATATGTTTAATCTTTCTAGTTTTGTTTTTGGAGATGTTTATAATTATTTTATTTATTTATTTATTTATTTATTTATTTTACTATCTAGTTCCTAAATAGACAGATCAGGCTTGAAATCTTGAGAGCCCAAGGTTTACTATACAGTAACAGCAGCATTTAATATAGAAATGCCATTTGAAAAAGAAAATATTTTAGATTATTAACTAAAATAAACATTCCTATCAATAATATTGAAGAAGTATACATTGTTAAGAAGAGAAATCAACATACAAAAGTCAATAACTTTCTGCTGAGAAGGAAATCAGATAAACAATTCCATTCACAATAACTTCAAAAAAGAAAAACAAAAGCAAAACAAAACAAAAACCTCTAAAATACCTCAGAATAAATCTAACTAAGGAGGTGAAAGACCTCTACGATGAAAACTATAGAACAACGAAGAAAGAAATTGCAGAAGACCTCAGAAGATGGAAAGATCTTCCATGTTCATGGATAGGCAGAATTAATGTTGTTAAAAGGACCATACCACCAAAAGCAATATACAGAGTCATTGCAAACTCCATCAAAATACCAATGACAAGCTGGGTGCGGTAGCACATGCCTGTAATCCCAGCACTTGGGAGGCTGAGTCAGGAGGATCATGAGTTCAAAGCCAGCCTCAGCAACTTAGCAAGGCCCTAAGCAACTTAGTGAGATCCTGTCTCTAAATAAAATACAAAATAGGACTGGGGATGTGGCTCAGTGGTGGAGTGCCCCTGGGTTCAATCCCCAGTACCAAAAAAAAAAAAAACCACAAAAAAAGTACCAATGACATTCTTCATGGAACTAGAAAAAAAGAGTCCTAAAATTCACTTGGGGAGATCCAAAATGGCAGACTAGAGGGAGGCTGCATTCCTTGTCACTCAGTAACTTTGGATTCAAGCAGAGGAAATACTGTTTCTCTGTGAGACAGTCTTGGCTGTTCACCAATCCCCTGCTGTTTACCCCATTGTCTACCACAATCACCCATCATCTGCCAGCATATTGCCTACTTTTTGAGTGCAAATTGCTCACTGCTGGCTATCATCCACCATTTGCCCATTTGCCTGCCTTTTGCCTACCCATTGCCCACCTACCCATCAACCCACTGCCCAATGTTTACCCACTGATCATCCACTGTTAGCCTGTAGACTGCCTGCAGACCACCAGAGGATTGCCAGCCTGCTATTGCCTGGAAGTCCATTGTCACAGTACCTGCAGGTGAGGTACTGGAAGCCTTCAGGGACACTGAAAGACTACAGGGTAGAATCTGTACTGCCTCAACTCTGTACCACTAGATGAGAATACATACAACATGAAAAAACAAGGGAACAAAGTGCCTCAAACCAACCAAGATGTTCCAACAAGAGAATCTATAGACCACACAGTAGAAGAATGTCAGAGATGGAGTTTAGAAAATACATAATTAGATTGATCTTCGAAATAAAGGATGGTATTGGAGAGAAAATACAGGAAGTGAAAGATCACTGCAATAAAGAGGCAGAGATTATAAAAAGAAATCAAGCAGAAATCCTTGAAGTGAAAGAAACAAACCAAATTAAAAATTCAATGGAAAGTATCACCAACAGACTAGACCACTTGGAAGATAGAACCTCAAACAATGAAGACAAAGTATTTCCTCTTAAAAATAAAATTGACTGCATAGAGAAGATGGTAAAAAACCATGAACTTCCAAGAAATACAGGATAACATGAAAAGACCAAATTTAAGATTTATCACAATAGATGAAGGCATGGAGTTACAAACCAAAAGAATGTTAAATCTTTTCAATGATATAATATCAGAAAGCTTCCCAAATCTAAAAAATGAAATAGAAAATCAAAGAGACTTACAGGACCCCAAATGTACAAAATTACAGCAGACCCAAACCAAGGCACATAATGAGAATGGCTAACATACAGAATAAGGATAGAATTTTAAAGGCTACAAAAAAAAAAAAAATCAAATTACATATAGGGGGAAACCAATTCGGATTTCAGCTGATTTCTCAACTCAAACCCTCAGTGCCAGGAGATCCTGGAATAACATATAACAAGCTCTGAAAGAAAATGGATGCCAACCGAGGATTTTATATCCAGCAAAATTAAGCTTCAGATTTGAAGATGAAATAAAAACCTTCCATGATAAACAAAAGTTAAAAGAATTCACAGCTAGAAATCCTGCACTACAGAACATTCTCAGCAAAATATTCCATGATGAGGAAATTAAAAAAAAAAAAAAACACAAGGAAAATCAGCAAAGGTTGAAACTACACTAAAGGAAAGGTCAAAGGAGAAAAAGTCAAGTCAAAAACCAAAAATAAATCACAATGACCAGGAATACAAATCATATCTCAATAATAACCCTGAATGTTAATGGCCCAAACTCATAAATCAAAGACAGATGGCAGATAGGATTGAAAAAAGACCCAACAAAATGCTATCTTCAAGAGACTTGACTCCTAGGAAAAGATATCCACAGACTGGAGGTGAAAGGTTGAGAAAAAACATCACTCACATGGACTACGTAAACAAGCAGGGGTTTCCGAGACAAAGTGGACTTCAAACAAAAGAAGGGATAAAGAAGGACATTTCACACTGCTTAAGGGAATTATACAACAACAAGACATAACAATCATAAACATGTGCCCCAAACAGTGGAGCATCTATATACATCAAACAGATCCTTCTCAATTTCAAGAATCAAATAGACCACAACACAATAATACTGGGTGATTTTAATACACTGCTCTTACCACTGGATGGATCTTCCAAACAAAAACTAAAAAAAGAAACTATAGAATTAAATGATACAATCAATGATTTAGACTTAATGGGCATAAAGAGTATTTCATCCATCATCAAGCGAATACACTGTCTTCTCAGCAGCAAAGGGATCATTCTCTAAAATAGACCATATATTATGCCACAAAGAAACTCTCAGCAAATACAACAAAATAAAAATCCTACCCTGCATTCTATCAGATCATAGTGGAATGAAACTAGAAATCAACGATAAAACAAAAAATAGAAGCTACTCCAACACCTGGAGACTAAATAGCATGTTATTGAATGATGACTGGATAAAAGAAGAAATCAAGGAGGAAATAAAAAAAATTCTTAGAGGTAAATGAGAATACCAATACAACATATAAAAATCTCTGGGATGCTATGAAGGCAGTGCTAAGAGGAAAGTTCATTGCATTGAGCTCATACATTAAAAGAATAAAAGTCAACAAACAAATGATCTAACATTACATCTCAAAGCCCTAGAGAAAGAAGAACAAATGAACACCAAAAGCAGCAGAAGACAGAAAAAAATTAAAATCAGAGGTGAAATCAATGAAACGAAATAATTCAAACAATTGACAAAACAAAAAGTTGCTTCTTTGAAAAAATAAAATTGATAAACCCTTAGTCCCACTAATAAAGAGAGAAAACTCAAATTACTAAAATTCAAGATGAAAAAGGAAATATCACTATAGATACTACTGAAGTACAGAAGGTAATTAGAAACTATTTTGAAAATTTATACTCAAATAGAAATGAAGACATTGACAAATTTCTAGAGACACATGATCTACCCAAACTGATACAGGAGGACATACACAATTTAAACAGATCAATTTCAAGCAAAGAAGTAGAAGATGCCATTAAAAGCCTACCAACCAAGAAAAGCCCAGGACCAAATGGATTTTCAGCCAAGTTCTACAAGACCTTCAAAGAAGAATTAACACCAATACTCCTCAAATTATTCCATGAAATAGGAAAGGAGGGAATGCTTCCAAACTCATTCTATGAAGCTAGTATCACTCTTATACCAAAACCAGACAAAGACACATCAAGGAAAGAAAACTCCAGACCAATATCCCCCATGAACATAGATGCAAAAATTCTCAATAAATTTCTGGCAAATTGCATACAAAAATATGTTAAAAACATAGTGCACCATGATCAAGTGGGCTTCATCCCTGGAATGCAGGGTTAGTTCAACATAAGGAAATCAATAAACATAATACATCACATCAATAGACTTAAAGACAAGAATCATATTATCTCAATAGATGCAGAGAAAGCATTTGACAAAATACAGCACCTCTTTAAAACACTAGAAAAACTAGGGATAGTAGGAACATACCTCAACATTGTAAAAGCTATCTATGCTAAGCCCATAGCCAACATCATTCTAAATGGAGAAAAAATGAAAACATTTCCCCTAAAAACTGGAACAAGACAGGGATGCTCTCGTTCATCACTTCTATTCAACATTGTCCTTGAAACCCTAGCCAAGAGCAATCAGACAGACAAAAGAAATTAAAGAGGTATGAATAGGAAAAGAACTCGAACTATCACTCTTTGCCAACAACATGATTCTATATTTAGAAGATCTGAAAAATTCCAAAAGAAAACTTCTAGAACTCATAAATTAATTCAGCAAAGTAGCAGGATATAAATTCAATACCCATAAATCAAATGCATTTCTAATATATAAGCGACGAATCCTCTGCAAAAGAAATTAGGAAAACCACTTCATTCACAATAGCCTCAACAAAAATAAAATACTTGGGAATCAATCTAATAAAAGAGGTGAAAGACCTCTACAGTGAAAACTATAGAACACTAAGGAAATAAATTAAAGACCTTAGAAAATGGAAAAATCTCCGATGCTCTTAGGCAGAATTAATATTATCAAAATGGCCATACTACCAAAAGTGTTATACAGATTCAATGCAATTCCTGTTAAAATCCCAATGACATGCTTCATAGAAATAGAAAAAGCAATAATGAAATTAATTTGGAAAAATAAGAGACCCAGAATAGCCAAGGCAATCCTTAGCAAGAAGAGTGAAGCAGGAGGTATCACACTACCAGATCTTAAATTATACTACAGAGCAATAGTAATAAAAACGGCATGGTATTGTCACTAAAACAGACATGTAGCCCAATGGTACAAAATAGAAGACACAGAGATAAACCCACATAAATACAGTTATCTCATACTGAACAAAGGTGCCAAAAATATACATTGGAGAAAAAAACAACCTATTCAACAAATGGTGCTGGGAAAACTGGAAATCCAGATGTAATGAAATAAAATTAAACCTCTATCTCTCACCCTGCACAAAAATCAACTCAAAATGGATCAAAGACTCAGGTACTAAAACAGAGACCCTACACCTAAAAGAAAAAGTAGGCCTAAATCTTCATCATGTCAACTTAGGTCTTGACTTCCTTAACAAGACTCCTAAAGCAGAAGATGTAAAATTAAGAATCAATAAATGGGATGGATTCAAACTAAAAAGCTTCAAAGGCAAAGGAAACAATAATTTGAAAAGAGAGCCTACACAATGGGAAAAAATCTTGACCACACCCACCTTATCTAGAGCACTAATTTCAAAGATATATAAAGAACTCAAAAAACTTAACTCCAAAAAACCAAATAACCCATTCAATAAATGGGCTAAGGACCTGAACACTTCACAGAAGAAATACAATCAACAAACATGAAAAAATGTTCATCATTTCTAACAATTAGAGAAATACAAATCAGAACTGCTCTAGATTTCACCTCCAGTCATGATGGCAATTATCAAAAATACAAGCAATAATAAGAGTTGATGAGGATATGGGGAAAAAGGTACACTCATACATTGTTGGTGGGACAGCAGATTGGTGCAGCCACTTTGGAAAGCAGTATGGAGACTTCTAAGAAAACTTGGAATAGAACCTCATTTATACCCAAAGGACTTAAAATCAGCATGCTACAGTGACACAGCCACATCAATGTTTATAGCAGCTCAATTCATGATAGCAAAACTATGGAACCAACCTAGATGCCCTTAACCAATGAATGGATAAAGAAAATGTGGTATATATACACAATGGATTATTACTCAGCCTTAAAGAAGAATGAAATTATGACATTTACTGGTAAATGAATGGAACTGGAGAGTATCATGCTATGTGAAATAAGCCAATCCCAAATAACCAAAGGCTGAATGTTTTCTCTGAGAAGCAGATGCTGATCCATAGTGGGGAGTGGGTAGGGATGAATGAAGGAACTTTGGATTGTACAGAAGAGAGTGAGGGGATGGGAGGGGAGGGGCAGTGGGGATGGGAAAGATAGTAGATTAAGTCAGACATTATTACCATATATATATTATTAGCATACATATATTATATATATAAATATATATTTTATATATATATATATGAAAAAATAAAGAAAATATTTATCACTGTCAAAAACAGTTAATGAAAAAAAAATTCACTTGGAAGAATAAAAGACCCAGAAGAGCCAAAGCAATTGTAAGCCAAAAAGGCAATGCCAGAGGCATCACAATTTAATACCCTACTGCAAACTATACTACAGAGCTGTAGTAACAAAAAGTGCATGGTACTGGTATAAACACAGACACATAGACCAGTGGTACAGAAAAGAAGACACAGAGACAAACCCACACATCTACAATCATCTGATCCTTGACAAAGGTGCCAAAAATACATGGGAGAAAAGGCAGCCTTTTTAATAAATGGTGCTGGGAAAACTGGTTATCCATACGTGGAAGAATGAAACTAGACTCTTATCTCTAACCCTGTGTAAAAATCAGAATATCAAAGACCTCAGAATTAGAGCAGAAACAGCAACTCTTAGAAGAAAACATAGGATCAGTGCTCCAGTGTATAGGCACAGGTGATGACTTTCTCAATAGTACCCCTAAAGCTCAAGAAATAATGTCAAGAGTAAGTGGGCAGATGAACTAAACAGATAGTTCTCAAAATAAAAAATACAATGACCAGCAAATATATGAAAACATTTTCAGCCTCATTAGCAATTAGGGAACAGATCAAAGCTACACAGATTTCATCTCACACCAGTCAAAACGGAAGTCTTCAAGAATACAAATAATAAATGTTAATGAGGATGTGGAGAAAAAGGAATATTTTTACACTGTGAATGGGATTGTAAAATAGCACAACCACTGTAGAAATCAGTATAGAGGTTCCTCAAAAGACTAGGCATGGAGGGCTGGACTCAGTGGAAGAGCACTTGCCTAGCATGTGTTAAGCACTGGGTTCAATCCTCAGCACCATAAAAAATAAATAAGGGTATTTTGTCTGACCACAACTAAAAAAAAAAAAAATTTTTTTTTTAAAAACTAGGAATGGAAACTCCTTATGACCCAGCTATACCACTCCTTGATATTTATCCTGAAGAATTAAAGTCATCATTCTACAGTGATACATCCCTACCCATGTTTGTAGCAGCATAATTCACAGTAGCCAAACTATGGAACCAGCCTGTGTGTCCATCAATGGAAGAACAGATAAAGAAAATGTGGTATATATACACAATGGAGTTTTATTCAACCATAAAGAAAAAATGAAATTATGTCATTTGCCAGAAAATGGATGGAACTAGAGACCATCATAAAGTGAAGTAATTCAAATTTTGAAGGTCAAGGGCTGTTTGTTTTCTCTTATATGCAGATGCTTGACAGGAAAAAGGAAAAGAAAGGTCCGGGTGGATCTCCTAAAAGTCAAAGGGAGATCAATAGAGGAAAGGGACCAAGGGGTGAGAGACTGCTGAAGTGCTGGGAGTAATATTGGCCACATTATATTGTTATATTGTGTGCACATAATCATATGTAACAACAAATCCCATCATTATGCACAACTATAATGCACCAATAAAAAATGTGGGGGAAAAAATAAAAGGTAATAATCAGTGTTTGAACACTCAAAAAAAGGAGCAATTACATTTCTGCATAGACCAAAAACTAGCAAGCTAAGAGGAGTAAAAGCAAGAAATTCAGTAGTTATGGGAAGTGTTGGAAAGGTTGAAGGAAAACATTGAAAATTAAAAATTTTTTCTCTTTGTTACGAAAAGTAGACTGGACTGAATAAAGCCTTAAAATTCTCTTTCAGGACTAAGACTGTGGCTTAATGGTAGGTTGCCTAACCTGCATGAGGCTCTGAATTCTATCCCTAGCACCACCATCACCAAAAAAATAAAAAAATAAATAAAACACAAAAAGGTCAAATCTACTTGAGAGGAAATGCTATCAAAGAACTGATGGAAATGCTCTAAAATGAGTGAGTGATGGTTGTTTGGTAATTATACTAAAACCCATTACACTTTACAAAAGTGAATGGAATGACATGTAAAGGGTATCTCAAAAAAGATAATACAGATGGAATTGATAAAAGAAACATTCCCAGAACTGAGAAATATCAAGTGCTATAGTTTGGATGTGGTTTGTACCCATCAAAACTCATGTTGAGGCCTGATCCCCAGCACAACACCACTCAGAGATGGTGGGACAGGGATTAACATAGTTCTCTTGAGAAGGGGTTGTTATAAAGAGAGTTTGACTTCCTTGACTTGCTCTTTTGCTTCCTCTCTTGCCATGAAATTTGTTTACAGAACCCTCTTGCACTTCCAGTTTTACCACCATGCATGGAGAAGCATGTGGCCCCCATCAGAAGCCAAGCGGATACCAGTGCCATACTCTTGGACCTCCAGAGCTGTGAGCCAAAGTAAGCTTTAATAATCACTCAACCTCAGGTGTTTTGTTATAGCAACAGAAAGCATACTAAGACAGCATATGTCCATATGGAACGACCCCCTCCAGTATTCAGTGCATGAAATGGAAAAAGACAAAAATAATAATAAAATCACCCCACCAAGGCAAATCATTAAGAAATGTTAGAGCACTAGGGATAGGCTGGGTGTGGTTGTGCACACCTGTAATCCCAATGAACTGGGAGGCTGAGGCAGGAGTATAGTGAGTTCAAAGCCAGCCTCAGCAATTTGGCAAGGCCCTAGGCAATTTAGCATGATTCTGTCTCTAAAATATACAAAAGACTGGGGATGTGACTCAGTGATTAAGTGCCCCTGGGTTCCATCCCTGGTATAAAAACCAAACCAAAACAACAACAAAAAAACAAAAACATTAGGGATAAAGAGAAGTTCTCAAATTTCCAGTGGGGGTGGGGGTGGGGGGAGATCATGAAGGAGAATTGAAATGGTATCAACTGGATTCCTATCTTAAAATCTAGACGACTTTAGAGTAATACAATCTGGAAATTCTCAGCATAAATGATTTGTAACCTAATATTCTATACCCAACACTAATAACCAAATGTGACTTATGGAATGTTCCAAAAACCATTCTCAGATATGCAAAGTCTCAAAGGAAAAAATTACTTCCACAACCTCTTGTCTGGGGGCACTATTGTGGGTTGTGGTGAACTACAAAGGGTAAACAGAAACAGCCATGGGATCTGGGAAATGGAGGCCCCAAAAGGGAGACACAACTACTCAGCTGAACTGGAGAACAGTCATGAGAAGCCAGGTTGAATGAAGAATCTATAGGACTCCAAAAGAGATTTTCAGAAGGAGAAAATATAACTGACAGCACAAAGTAATGGTATTGACCCCTCAAAAGACTGTATAAAGGAGATATGCTCAAGGAAACAAACAAAAAAATCAGGAAATAATTTACTACAGTAAAACCAGAAAGTTATACAAGAAAAGAAATTATGATATAATAAGAGTTGGCTCCATGGTGAACAGAATTTATAAAGACATAATTAAAACCTTGAATCTGAAGTCAATAAAGAATTGGGACAGTTATACTGGAAGACTGAGAAGATGGGTATTAGCAGTCAGTACAGCCCTGGCACCGACAGGCAAATGAACATTGGTCAAAGACGGAAGCTGGGTTTGGAGGTTCCTGTAGCTACCGGGCCTCAGGATAAACAGAGTGTTCCAGATGGGCTGGAGCAGCTGCGGGTAGGGGTAGGGCACAGAGAAGTCTCCTTTACCAGTCACTTCAGAGTTCATATTTCAATGTTTGAACAGTTCATATGATTGTCCCTGTGTGACTATTAAATATCAGCCCTGAAATGGGAATGTTGGGAGTGAAACCTTCATCCACCACCACTGGATGTCAGTGGATAATCTCTAAATAGCTGCTCAATATGGATATCATTCAGTAAATACCAGAATAAACAGTTAAGAATAGAAAGTGTTAACTCTGTAGATGAACTTAGGTAGGGGGAGGTAGGCCAGGGTCTCTCTCTATGTATTTTTTTTATGCCTTACAGATTGATTTTTGAAACTATATGCAAATATTACTTTGGTATAAATATTTGATTTTAAAAACTATCACAAAAGTGAACATGAATTATCTTCTATACTATCTTCTACTCATCATATTGTTAAGAAGAAATAAAGCATCCTCCAGAGACTATTTCAGGGTTTCAGTTATCAGTTATTCAGTTATTATCTCCATATATTTCTGGTAAGATTTGTACTCTCTGTTAGTGAATGAGGTTTAATTTTGTTTTCTGTGGGGTGTTCTTTTTTTTTCCTACCCCTGACTACTTGTTTTGCAAAAAGATTCTCTTATAAAGCCTTTATATGCAAAAATGAAGGGGAAAAATCTTTCTAGAGAACCACAGAAACATTCTTGGGGATTTTATACAAAAGGATTTGGAGAAATTAATATTCAGTTGAAGTTTCAAGAGTGAAGAAACTTCCCGTAATGCATTGTCTTTCTGTATTGCTTGCACCTCATGGGCCCTTCACTAATATTAGTTGAATGGATGGTTTCATATTGTCAATTTTTAACCTGTCAGTTCCCCTAGATCACAATCTCATATTCATTATTAATGGAGCCTAGAAGATGAGCTTGTTTTCACCAAGGAGGGAAGGGAGGTGTAAAGGACTGAGAGCAAATTGCTGGGAAACTCACCTGCAAGAGGACCATTTTGGCTCCTAGAGCTGAAGTCTACTTCCTGTCCCTGCAGAACATCAGAGCAGAGGATGCCACTGGCACCCCTCAGGTGACCACATAGCACTAGAAGGTGGCTACCTTCCCTTGACTTCTGGGAGGTCTGGGATAGCCAGATAAGAAAACCCACTCCTGCTCTTCTACTGCAGCTGCTTCCTCAGTCTTGAAGGCTCGAGCGCCTGTATGATCACCTTGACTACCTCATTCAGAGAATGGCTCCAATGCCTTTGGGCACATGCCTAGTGGCAGATTTTAAGACTTCTCCTGATGCTTACTCAGGTGGCTCCCTGGCCTACACCTTCTGCTACAATGGCATTGGAGTTCTCTGTCCATTTCTGCCCCCATGCCACCTTGATCTCCTCCACGCACCTCTTCACTGGTCCATGAGTATTTGAGACTTGAGCAGTTGATTCTTCTTCCTTAGAAACTCTTTTGGAGGTTTGGTTCCTTCATTTGGCAGTTCTGACTATCCTCCACATGGGTCCTTGCTGCCTGGATCTCCTCTCCAGCCCCTTAGTCCTCCCATCTCTGCTTTTTGCAGTACCAACTGAATCTGGTGCTTTTGTCCATAGTATGGCTCCTTTGTTCCTATTTGTGAAACTTTCTTTTGAGCCATTTTAGAGCAAAGCAACTCTGTCACAAGAGTGGGTAGGGAAAAGAGAAAAAGGGGAATCTTTGACCTTGGATAAAACTGGGTGAGCTGGTTAAAGGTTAAAATAGGTGTGGGTCTGAATCCTCTCTGATTTGCTGTATTCTCTACATGCCTGTCTGCCCATCTCTGATTCTGTGAGGGGGTGGAAGGGAGGGGGCCATTGGCAGAATAATACACTTGTAGGACACCTTTGTTCCAGGCCCTATGTGTCTCAACTCTGGAACCTCAAGATCCTTCCCAACTGCATTCCAAACAATATTTGAAAATCATTTTCCATCACCATGCCTTTTTTTTATTCCACAAATACTCAGTGACTCCAAACAGGGTGTGCTCACAGGTGTGAGGCTATACTGTTCACATGTAAACCAAGGCACAGACTTTGCCCTCGAGCAATTTACCATCAGTCACAGAGATGTCAGTGAGAGTTGCTGGCAATCACATTGCTGAGGACACTCAGAGACCAAGTGCCCTGCACTTTTGCTCCTAGGGGGAACATGAGAGTGAAACTCAGGGTTTGGAGAGTTCTGTGGAATTAGCTGCTTGCGAGAAACAGTTTTGTCTGTTTGTGAAAACTGTGATGGAGCATGAAGAAATTCCTGTAATTTACTGGGAAACACTTCCTGCAATTTCATTTTGTTAAGTCTGACCCAGCAATTCTTTTTAAAAACTTTCAGATTTGACAAATGATTGCTTCTTTAGAAATATCCCTTACTAAAATTACTTCTCATTTCTTTCGCCTTTTGTACTCAAAGGAGACAAAAGTTTCGAAAGGTAAACAAACACTACTCTCTGCCCTGGTGAGGGCTGCTGGACTCTGTGACCCCAGCCCAACCCCCCAGGCCTGCCCTCCCTGAAACACTGGACTTCATTTCTGAGAGGCTCTTCCCTGGAGGGCCCTGAGCTGAGTCAGACTGAGAAGAAACCGAGAGGGACACACTGAGATGTGGCTACAGAAAAGCAGACATGGGAGGACAAAGGGGTTTTTAGGTGTCCCTGGTTGTTGGTCGTGAGTGACAACCACCCTCCAGAGGGCTCAGCAAGTGGTGCTTGTGACGTGCAGGTCAACCTGTGGTTCCCTTCACTGCATCATCTATCAGAGCCTCTGAATTCTCAGAAACTGTTTTTTCCCTCTAACAAAACTCCTTTTCTTTTACATATCTCCCTATAAATCTGACTTGAAAAAATTGAAACAAACCCACAAGGTCAGATTTGTTTTAGCTACATGAGGTCATCATTCATTCCACGCTTGGATGTTCAAGATAAAAAATTACCCAAAGAAAAGGAAGAGATTAAAAGTCACATCTGTAAGTGCAGCAAAACTAGGTGAAAAATCATTAATAAACAGTATGAATTATAGAACTGTGTAAAGCAGCACATATACTCTATTATACATTATAGATTAATATTTCATAAATATGTATATATACATATATACGTATTTATTTATTTATTTATTTAGATGTAGTCTTGCTGTTGTCCAAGCTGACCTTGAACTTCTGGACTCACATGATCCTCCTGCCTCAGCCTCCTGAGTCCCTGGGACTACAGGCATGTACCATTACTCCCAGCTAGAGCAGCATATAGAGGATCCACTATTTGTCCAGAATTGTACAGAAATTCTTTTTATAACTATTTAAGTATAATTTTACCAACTAGTTTGCTGGATGTCATGGCAAATTCCATGTGTTGAGTGCTTCCTATGTGCTAAGAGCTTCAATGCATCATCTCATTTGATCCTCAAAACAGCCCATGAGGTGTCACCTCCATTGTCAAGATGAAGAGATGGAGATGAGAGCCTCCCCTTCCCAGCAGTCTGCAGACCACAGGAGAAGGACAAGGCCTTCTGGCTCACAGCACAGGCCCAGACCTCACCATTATGTCACAGCTACCTTGTTCTTTTCTTTTCCCCCCAATGACATATACCATGAGATGGTATCAACAAACATTTCTAAATTTCCCAGGAATTCATGAATAGCTAATATTTCAAAGTAATAGCAGCATCTAAGCTAGTACCCAAAGTTGTTAAGACCCATTATCTCAGTGAGGTTAAATATGTACTTTTGCTCTTAACTGCTTGGGAAATATCAATCATCATCACTAACCATCCTTTATTATGGGACACTAACAGTCCTCTCTGTTCAGGATTATAATCATAAGAAACTGTCAATTGAACTTTGAATTAATAAGGTTTCAAAGCAACCTCCAGACAACTGAGTCAGAAAGTTTTTAAAAGTACATGTTTCACTGTCCTTTGGAGTTATTAACATAAATTATCAAAAAAGTTTTTTAGTGGGTTACTGCTAGATATTAGTTTCCTAAATGTATGTGGCACCTGTTGTAAGGATGTTTTGAAAACAGTAAAGTGATACACACACACACACACACACACACACACACACTTAGCTGCCATATATATATGTACCCCCTATATATATATATAACTGCCATATATATATATGTACCCCCAAGTACCCCCTACATATATATGGGGGGTACTTGGGATTGAACCCAGCGGCACTTAACCACTGAGGCACATCCCAAGCCCTTTTTTGTATTTTATTTAGAGACAGGGTCTCACTGACTTGCTTAGGGCCTCGTTAAATTGCAGAGGCTGGCTTTGAACTCTCCATCTTCCTGTTTCAGCCTCCTGAGCCACTGGGATTACAGGCGAGCGCCACTAAGCCCAGATAAACTGACATATTTATTTCTCTAGTTAAACTTTGTTCCCTCCTGACTTCAGAGTGTGGAGGCCTACTGACCCTCAGGAAGGGGAGCATGGGCCTACCTGGATCAAAGGCAATGGAACAGCTAGAAGTCTCAGGGCACATCTTGAGAGCCATATATTGTTTATAGAGAAAGGGATTCTCTAAATTCCATTAGACCATGTAGTACAGTAAGACCCAGGCCTGCCGGACTAGTTCTAGGGACAGTAGAGAAGAGAAGGGGGAATGTAAAACCTTCATCCCTTCTGCTCCTGTTGAACTATAGGAAGATGGTGAGGATGAGGCTGGTAGACTCAGAGCCTGACCTCCTCTCTTTGGGGACTGGGGACTAGACCAGAGGGACTCTGAGAGGACTCATCCAGAAAGCACACTTCCCAGTGACACTCATCCACCATGACAACACAGGACATGCTGATGCTGATCAGGGAGAGGGCCAGCATCTAGCCTTTGAAATCTGCCTGTTCACAGAAGACATTTAGAGATGTCCACAGTCAGGGGCAGGACTGTGGGAGGAGCCAATTGAGGGGAACAGCAGTCTTTCCAGGACATCAGGGAGAGTGACAGAAGTACCCTGCCATCTGAGGGCTACAGAGTGTCCATTAGTCTAGACATAGCATTTCAGTCACAGCCACTTTAAGGTAATGCAGTGCCACTGGGAGCTTGGTTGAGTCAAGTGGTCAGTGGGGGCCACAAGCCTGGATCAAATCCAGTAAACCAGCCACACATCATCTGATATGTCCAGAGACTAGGTGGACAGGGACATCACTGTGGAAACCAGAAGGGCCAGAGGGCACATAGATAGTCCTGCATAGATAGCTCCAACACTCCTTCCCCTTACAATTGCTACATTGGTGAGGAGCAAGGAATTCTGAACAATACTGAGTCATTCAACAGAGCCAGAGTTGTCTCCCCAAAACTTGCTTAAATAATTGGATTGTCCCCACTGATTCGAGGTGCCACGGTTTTCATCTAATAAAATCTAATATATATTTGGTCTGCTTGTATTCTATTTTTTATGCCCATATCATACCACTTTAATTTTTAAAGCATCATGGTATGTTTATTTTCTATTAAGACTATCCTTCTCCACTTGCTATTATTTCCCCACAAAATTCCTGGCTCCTTTTGCTCATTAATTTCCCCATGTGAATTTGAACAGCAACTTGTCCAAGATGTCAAAAAATTCCTATTGGTAATTTATTGGGATTACATTAATTTTATAGTTTATTTTAGGGAAGGTGGATGTATTATTTCTTACATAAGAACATGATATAGGCTAATTTTTTAAAAAGTGCTATTGCCGCCATGAATTAGCTTGATTTTAGATTTCTAAACATTTGGTGTACCAAAGTATTTTGAAGCTATTTTCAAAGATTGTGTATTCCTCTCTTGTCTTTAGGAACAATGAGCTTGATTTTGCTTTTGTTTTTCATTGTTGTTATCAATTGCTACATAACAATGCATCCCCCAAATAGTGGCCATAAACAACAACCAAATGGTTGTTTGCACACAATTCTGCCATGTGAGGTGGGCTTAGTTGGTCTTGTTTCCTTGTTTCTTGGTCTGTGGGACTTAATGGTGGTCACCCTTGTGGCTTCATGCAGTTGAGGTGGCTGGAAGCTGGGTTCTGCAGGGATCAGAAGGTGGCTGAGCTTCCCTTCTTTCCCTCTGCCTCAGGGCCTCTCCCCTTCCAAGTGGCCACTCCACATGGTTTCTTCAGCAGAGTAGCTATGCTTAAGTACATGATAGCTCAGGGATTTCAAAACTGCGAAAGCAGAAACTGCCAGGCCTCCTGTCTTAAGCCTGGGATTGGTATGTTGCTTCTACTGTACAGTATTAATTAAGCAGATTGCAGCCAGCTCAGATTCAAGCAGGGCTGAGATAGGGGACTACAAAGGATATGAATACTTGGAGGACTTGATGGTGCACCACACTGCTTGTAGGCCCTTTCAATGGGACTATACTCCAGTACCTAACAGTGCTTGACTCACACAGGGCTCCCGGTAAACATTTGTTGAAGCATCTGGCTAATGATGCACATACAAGACGCCCCAATGGAAATGTAGAAGTTCAGGTTGTGAAGCCAAAGTCAAAACAGCTCCTGGCAATGTCACACCTAGTGCAGCAACCTTTGCTGCTCTGATATGCTGGGGTCTTTCCATACCGAGGTAGATACCATCCTACTTCTCAGAAGGCATCACCTACAATCTTTTTTTTTTTTTTTTGAGAGTCTATTCAAAACCCCTGATGAACTAATAAATTGCAGAATTTATAAGAAAATTCTCTAGGGAGAATGGTTAGTGTGGAGGGAGGCCATTAGAGAAGTCTTTTTCTTTCAGAAGAGGTGATTTCAGGAAAGTTTTGAAAGATAGGAGAAGACAATGGTTGACCAGCAGTACCGTGGGCAAGCATTAGGAGCTTTTAAAAATGTTGGAGGTACAAGAGGCAGATGAATGAAATGGGGTAGTGAATAACCCATCTTTTTACCAAGAATGGAGGGCCAATCTGGGCCAGTGTTTGACAGAGTAGCCCAGGCACCTCTTTCAAAAGTTTGGTAGTGCCTCTGCCAAGGTTGAGCGTTTGATGAATCTGAACTCAGAAGATTATTTTGTCACTGTCACTCCACGCCTAGTGTTCCCTCCCCCCTGAGGATTGCTGGTTAGGTTGAGTTTGAGGCACAGGCAGAACATGGCTGTATCTCTTAGGTTCCTGGGTATTCAGGTGCAGCAGTGCACAGTCTCAATGCCACCACATTTAAAAGTGACTTCCTTGGAAAGAAACAAAGAAATGGGTGATCCCCAACTACCTAGAGCTACCAAGTGGAGTAAAAGCAGTGACTAAGAAGTGGAGTTCCTTGAGGTACACAGTCCCTAGGACATGTCCCTTGCCAGAGGAAATACTGCCAGGGGCCCTGGGCCCCTCACAGTATTCTTTGTGACCACCCCTTTCAAGACGTACGTGGGGAGAAGTGACTGGGAAATGGGCAGGAAGCCTCCATTCTTTTCCCTGCTTGATCCACCACCACTGAGTAACCAGCAAATTCCTGGAACTGTCATCACTGTTTTTTGTGGCTCTTATTAGGAACCACACTCTTGAGTCATACAACCCGTAAAGCTCACTAAATATTTGCCAAGTGCACAATCCTAAACCAGGTCTGGAGAGAAGGAACATCAAGTCCAGAACTGAAAGGAAGTCCCCAAAACCAATCTGACCCAGCTCCTGGCTTTCAGGGAGATGAACTTTAAATAACCAAGGAAACTAGTTGTTAGAAAATACGCCTTGCTCTCAGCCTCAAGGGCTGCTGGGAAGGGATGAAACAACTGGAAAATGGGACTCGAATGCCAAGATAGACACTTGGTCCACTGGCCCCTGAGAAGAGAGGGTTAAGATGTAGTGGTTCTGTTCTGTGGAAGATTCTTAGGCGGAGGTGAGAGGCCACCATTTCTTTGCCTCTGCTGGAGAGCAAATAAGAGGAAATGGGTTTGAAGAACAGCATGTGGAACCAAAAATAAACACAAAGAACTGCTGACCACCAGCACTATTAAGTCTGGAACACTAAAGACAGTTCAGAGTCGTAATAAAAAGGGCTTGGAATGTGGCTCAGTGGTTAAATGCCCCTGGGTTTAATCCCCAGTACCCCCCACCAAATATATATTATCGTGGCTGTTTTCTGAATCTTCTAGTTTCCTATAATGTGTTTCATTTTAATAGTAAGTTAAGAATATTTACTTTTTAAAAATCCCTCTTGTCTTCTGTGGCTTAAAAATTGATAGTTCAGGTTTTAATCAAGTCATGCAGCCCCCACACGCAGATGCTTTGGGAGTTAAGGATAATCACTTCCAGTGGGATGATCAAGAAAGCCTCCACAGGGGCTGGGCTGTGGCTCAGTGGTAGAGCACTTGCCTGTCACATGTGAGGCATTGGGTCGGATCCTCAGCACCACATAAAAATAAATTAATTAAATAAAGGTATTGTGTCCATCTACAACTTAAAAAAAAAAAAAAAAAAAACAGCCTCCACAGAGGGAGCATTTGAACCATATTTAGCACAAAGAGGATTTTGATTGACAAAGAGCATTTTAGGTAGAGCGTGTGTCGTGACCCAAAGGACCTGCTTAGCTGGGAAATAGACAGGCACTGACATAGATGGATAAAGTAAATCAAAGTATCCCAGCGAGGCCTTGAATGTCAGGTTAAATTTTAAAACTCTATGTGTCAGAAAATGGAGCATAAATAAAGTTTTTGACCTAAGTGTGTGTCTAATTGCTTGTGGCCCTGTGTCACGTGGAGACACACAAGGAGAATTATGCAGAGACATACCCTGACTTCTCTATTCAGATGAATCAACAGAGGTCATCACACATGCGGAAATGAGAACAGAAACAAAACAAAAACAGAAACAGGGAAAAAAAAACAAACATTAGATGCCGGGTGCAATGGTGCACGCCTGTAATCCCAGAGACTCGGGAGGCTGAGGCAGGAGGACTGAGAGTTCAAGGTAACTTAGCAAGGCCCTAAGGACTTATCAAGAGTCTGTCTCAAAATAAAAAATAAATAAATAAAACGGGCTGGGGATGTAGCTCAGTGGTTAAGTGCCCCTGAGCTTAATCCCTGGTACCAACAACAACAGCAACAACAAAAAGCCCCAAAACATTAGATTTGAATGATTGATAAAGATTCAACTACATGTTTTAAAATGTACAATTAGGAAAGAAAACATTTGATATGATGATCAATTTCACTAGAACTCAGGGAAATGCAGAGTAAGATGACATTTACAAAGTACTAGACAGGCAAAGATGAACATATCTGACAGTGATAGAACCATGAGGCAAAAAGGCAGCGAGAATATAGAACTCCCCACCACTAACCGAAGGGATCAAGAGGGTTTGATAGAACACTGCGCTCAGCAACAAATGAACACAAGTGGCTGTGGAGCACATTTTTAGATAGGCTTGCCCAACGAGGTGGCCCATGCCTGTAATCCCAGCAGCTTGGGAGGCTGAGGCAGGAGGACTGTGAGTTCAAAGCCAGCCTCAGCAACTGCAAGGCGCTAAGCAACTCAGTGAGATCCTGTCTCTAAATAAAATACAAAATAGGACTGGGGATGTGGCTCAGTGGTGGAGTGCCCCTGGGTTCAATCCCCAGTACCAAAAAACAAACAAACAAACAAACAAGACAGATTATATCCTGGGCTATAAAACAAACCTGAACGAATTAAAAAGAATTAGAACATCCTGAGTGTATTCTCTGACCAGGATGGAATCAAACTAGAATTCGGTAACAGAAAGATAGCAGGAAAATCTCCAAACAATTAGACTAAACACTCTTCTAAATAATTCATGGACATCATAAGTTTCAAGGAAAAATTTTTTAAAAATCCTTGAATGGAAGGTTTGGAAATGAAAACATAGGATATCTACATAGAAAATCCCAAGGAATCTACAAAAAAATCTCCTAGACCCAGTAAACGAGTTCAGTAAGGTCACAGAATACAAAAGAAACCTACAAAAATCAATTATTTCTTTACATGCAACACTAAAATTAAAAATACCATTTGCACTCAGTGGGAAAAATAATTAGTTGTAAACCAAATGAAAGGTAAATAGGACCTGTATGCTAAAAGCTATACAATGCTGACAAAAGAAATCAAAGAAAATAGAGACACCTACTGTGTTCTTGGATTGGAAGACTCAACTTGTCAGTTCTCAGATTTATATACAGTCTTGCATTGCTTAATGATGGGGGTATGGTCTGAGAAATTCAGCGTCAGGCAATTTCATCATTGTGCAAACACCACAGAATGTACTTACACACACTTGTGTGGTCTAGCCTACAATACACATGTGGGGTAATTGAGATATATATACATACCTATGTCTCAGATATTAAATATCATGCACACATGATTAAGTCAATCACAAGAGAAAATAATGCAACCAACACAAGATGTGGGAGGCTGCTACTAGTTAACACCGCACACTGTGGAAGAAATGCACTCTAAAATAGTGATCAAAAAGTGTAGTGTTCCCAGGTATCCCACTCCTTGGTTATTTTCCTAAAAGATCTACAATCAGCATGCTACAGTGACACAGCCACATCAATGTTTACAGTAGCACAATTCACAATAGGTAGACTATGGAGTCAACTCAGATGCTGGTCAATAGATGAATGATTAAGAAATTGTGGTATATACATACAATGAAATCCTACTCAGCCATAAAAAAAAGAGAGAGAGAGAGAATGAAATGATGGCATTTGTCAGTAAATGGATGGAAACGGAGAATGTCATGGTATGTGAAATTAGCCAAACTCAGAAACTCAAAGGTTGAATGTTTTCTCTCACATGCAGAAGCTAGAGTAAAATAATTGAAAGGGGAAAGGAAAGATAAGATAACCCAAGGAACCAATCAAATACAAATTAAATTAATTAATACAAAATAATTAATAGGTAGAAAGAAAGTCTAGTAGAGTAGGGGAAGGAAAATGGGAGGGGGAGGGAATACAAGAAAGGGGCAGGAAAAGGGGGGAATCATGAACTGAAATCAATTTCCATGCATGTATGAGTTTGTTGGGATGGACCCAACTACTATGTGTAACTATAAAACTCTAATAATAATAATTATAATAATATAGTGTTATAAATACATGAACCAGTAACATAGTCATTTATTATCAAGTATAATTTACTGATATGTATTATCAAGTATGTGCTATATATAATTGTATGTTGCACTTTTATACAACAAACAGCACAGTAAGTTTGTTTATACCTGATCAACACAGACACAGGAGTCATGTCACATGCTGTCATGACGGCCACAACTCATTATGCTATTTTCTCATTCTAGTTACATTTTAATCTTAATATCTATGTTGGAATGATTTTTCTTAAAGAGGGTGCCCCTGTGGTATCACCTCCTTCGAATCTGATGGGACCACTATCGTAGATGCAGTCTGTTGTTTACCGAAACACCACCGAGTGGTGCATGACTGTCCACGTTAAGCAAAATTCCTGTTAAAATCCCAGAAATGTTTTTCTGTAAATATACACCTGATTGTCCTGAGATTTACATGGAAAGACAAAGGAACTAGAAAAGCTAAAATAATCTTTTAAAAGAAGAAATCAGACTATCCCATTTGAATACCTTATATAGCTACTATAATAGAGATTGTAAAGTCTTGGCATAGAAACAGACACATAGATCAATGAAACAGAATAGAAAACTCAAAACTCCCACAATTATGGATACCCGCTTTTTCACAGTAGTCCCAAAGCAACTCAAAAGACGAAAATAGCCTTTCAACAAATGGCACTTGAGTAATTGGACATCTATAGGTAGAAGAAATGAACATCAACCTAGGTGGCACGGCTTATAGAAAAATAGACTTTTTTAAAAAAATATTTTTTAGATGTTGATGGACCTTTATTTTTTATTCATTTATTTATTTATATGTGGTGCTGAGAATCAAATCCAGTGCCTCACACTGGAGCCACAACCCCAGCACACAGAAAAACAGATTTTTATACTTAAAAATGTTTAAGTATAAAAAGAAAAACTATAAAACTTTTAGAAAAAACAGGAATGCACAAGACCTTGGCTTCAATTCCCTGAACCACTGGAAAAAACATCTTCAGGGCATAGTGCTTGGCAAAGAGATCTTAGATTTGGTACCAAAAGTATAATCCACAAAAGGAAAAACTGATAAATTGAACTTCATCAAAATTAAAAATTTTGCTCTGTGAAAGACTTCGTCGAAAGGATGAAAAGACATGCTACAAAATAGGAGGCAATATTTGCAAACAATACATCTGACAAAGAACTTGTTCCTAGAATATAAAGTACTCCTGAAACTCAACAATGAAACAACAAAAAATCCCAACTATAAAATGCACAAAAGATAGAAACATTTCATGGAATAGCATATATGGATGACAAAGATGAAAAGATATTCAACATAATTAACCATTTGGGAAATGCTAATTAAAACCTTGAAGAGATATTACTAAAAACCTATAAGAGTGACTAAAATATTATCTAAAAGTGATAACATCAAGTGCTGGAGAGCATGCAGAGAAATGGAATCACTCATACATTGCTAGTGAGAATTTAAAGATAGAGTCTGGAAAACCTGTTGACAATTTCTTTATAAATTATACATTCGGGACTGGGGTTGTGTCTCAGTGGTACAGTGCTTCCCTAGCACGTGTGAGGCACTGAGTTCCATCCTCTGCACCACATAAAAATAAATAAAATAAATGTATTGTGTCCATCTACAACTAAAAAAAAAAAAATTTTTAAAAAAACTATACATTCAACTATTCTGTGAACCAGAAATTGCACTCCTGGGCATTTATCCCAGAGAAATGAATACTTATGTTCACACAAAATCCTGTATTATGAATGTTTGTAGCAGTATTATTTGAAGTAACCAAGAACTGGGAAACCATCCTTAATAATAAATGATCAACTTTGGTACGTTTATTGCATGGAGAAGTATTCCAAGGGTAAAGGTAAAAGAGACAATCTCAAAAGGTGATGCCCTGTAAGCTTACATTTATATGCAACATTCTTGAAATGACAAAATTACAGAAATGGAGAAACAGGTTGGTGGTTGCCAGGGGTTGAGGAGTGGGTGGGGCAAGCATGGAGAGAAGTGGTTGTGACTGTTAAAGGGCCACACGAGTGCTCCTGGGGTGATGGAAAGTTCCGTATTTTCACTGTCAATATCCTTCTCAGTTGCGATACCAGCCTATGATTTTGCAAGATTTTCCATTGGGGAAAACTGGGTAAAGGGCACACAGGGTCTCATGGCAAGAAAATCTACAGATATCTCAAAATTAAAAAGTTTAATTTTTAAAAAGCAACAAAACAATCATGATGTAGATGTATATTTATTTTCATGGAAAGATATTTATGATGTTCTTAAGTGAAAAAGTAGGTTTGAGTATGATTTCATGCACATAAATACACACATGTGCATATGCATGTGAACAGAAAAATGTGGAAAAGCAAGGAAGTACCAAAATGTTAATAGTTACCTCTGTGTGGGTGGTTGGATTATGAGGAGACTTTTTCTCCTACATTCTTTTCAATTGAAGAAATGCCAAAATGCTAATACTTATCTCTGTGTGGGTGGTTGGATTGTGAGGACCCTTTTTCTTTTTTTTTTTTTTTTTTTTTGTACTGGGGATTGAACCCAGGGGCACTCGACCACTGAGCCACATCCCCAGCCCTATTTAGTATTTTATTTAGAGACAGGGTCTCACTGAGTTGCTTAGGGCCTCCCTAAATTGCTGAGGCTGGCTTTGAACTCGCGATCCTCCTGCTTCAGCCTCCCAAGTCACTTGGATTACAGGCGTGCCCCACTGCGCCTGGCCCCTTTTTCTTATATTTTCTTTTCAATTGATTCTAGATTTTATTATCGTATATGACCAAGTATCAAAAATATTAAAGGTTATAAAGTTAACTAGCTAACTAACTAGCTACTAGCTATTGCACCAACTGTCACTGACTGTTGACTAACAGGGCTGGAATTAGGAAAGTAATTTTCTTATTCTAAAAAAAGCCACAACAAGCTACAAATTTTAAAAAGTGTCAAGTCCCCCAAATTAAGACAATTCTACATTATTAATAATTTCTATAATACTTTTTCCTTACACTTAAATTTTTTGTTGTAAATGGACACAACACCTTTATTTAATTAATTTATTTATATGTGGTGCTGAGGATGGAACTCAGTGCCACACACATGCTAGGCAAGCACTCTACCACTGAGCTACAACCCCAGCCCTTCCTTACACTTTTGAGCTACTTTTTGCTTCTCTCTCTATAAGACAGTGAGTCTGTAATTCTGTTTTCTACAGAAAAACTAAAAAGATATTCAGTCTTTTCACATTGTGAATGAAAATTAGAGTTTAAAAAATATTTGAGGGGTGGAAATGTAGTTCAGTGGTAGAGTGCTTGCATCCATGAGGCCCTGGTTTCAATTCCCAGCCAAAACAAACAAACAAACAAACAAAAATTCAGATAATTTTTTCAACCTCACAATATATTATTTATTAGTAATATCATGTAATTTTTTAGAGTTGTCAAATTTGGAAAAGTCTATTCTTTCTTTCTTTCTCTCTCTCTCTCTCTTTCTTTTTTTCTTTCTCTCTTTATGTGTGGTGCTGAGGATTGAACCCAGTGATTCACATGTGCTAGGCAAGCACTCTACCACTGAGCCACAACCCCAGCCCAAAAATCTATTAACTTTTAAAAATGCATAAGTTGTCATGTCTCAGGGCATTTTATGTCTTCTTTTCCAGTAATTCATCTTAAGTATTCTTACAAATGATGAAACTCATTAACCAATTTGTCACCGATGTCCTCATTATAGTGGCATATTCTGAGCTTGATACTATCATCATCAATGTCAGTATTTATTTGTGCTTGTACAACCTTGTTAAGGATCATCAAACCATTCAAAACCCTGTACGCTGCTTCCAATTGACATTCATCTTTTCCTCTGAATGAACTATTGCCTCAGGTAGAGTCTTAAATTTGTTATTATAATTTGCCTTTCTGATGATTTCAATTAATTATCATTATCTACTTTTTACATTTCCTGAATTCTGCATATTTTTTTCTTTCATTTCTTTGAATTCACGAATATAGAGATAACAAAAAGTGGTGCTCTTCATCTGTGAACAAGAGATTATAATTCTGAGTTGTTTGTTGAAATGCTCTACAACATTTTTTCAAATGGTGGTTAAAGTGTCAGATTCTACAGTAAGCACTGTCCTTCATACTTCCTTGATGTGACCTCTGTGTGGTTGAAGCTGGGAAGACTGACATGGGCCTGGAAAACAAAGCTGCGGAGAAAAAGCCCTGAAGAAGTTACC
This sequence comes from Glaucomys volans, assembly GCA_020662805.1. Lineage (NCBI taxonomy): Eukaryota > Metazoa > Chordata > Mammalia > Rodentia > Sciuridae > Glaucomys > Glaucomys volans. The sequence goes on along the minus strand of JAJEJO010000628.1, from coordinate 196,838 downwards.
TGCCATCATGGAAGTAGCTCATGGCAAAGATCATCCGTCTATTCAGAGATAAAACAGGAAATTGAAAGCCACTGACATGACATCGTGCATCATTTCAGTTTTCATTCAGAAACGTTAAAAGATCTGAATATTTCAAACCTTATGCACCACTCCAGCACTTCTGTAAACTAACTGGGATGAAACACTTCTTGCACTTAAACCTTGCACGTGCCGTCTTTGAGGGTGTTCTTGATCTTTCACCACAATATTAATTTGGAATGCTTTCTTTTTTCTAAGAGGTAATGGCATGGTTTCATAAAATATACTTTGGACACATCGAGTTTTTAAAATTGCATTTATTTTTTCCTTCATGCCTACTGTAATGTTCTGAACAAACTTGACTGATGTAAGAGAATATTCAAAAAAAGTGTCAGATCCAAGTTTTATGAAATGTATCACTCCTGTTAACAAGAAAGAGAAAGAAAAAACCCTGTTACATTCATAATTGTATAAGCCATATTGTTGATTTCATTCTTGACAGAAGAGAATTCTGTTTTGACTAGATGTAAACAAGACCTGAAGAATCCTCTGCTTACAATCTTACATGTGTGATGATGTGAAGGATTTCAAATTGTACAGCTGCGGGGTTATGCATTTCAAATCTGGTTTGTCCTTCACCACCCACACATTTCTTTTCTTTCTTTTCTTCTCTTCTCTCTCTCTCTCTCTCTCTCTCTCTCTCTCTCTCTCTCTCTCTACTGGGGATTGAGCTCAGGGGCACTCCACCACTGAGCAACATCCCCAGCCCTATTTTGTATTTATTTAGAGACAGGGTCTCACTGAGTTGCTTAGCTCCTCACTTTTGCTGAGGCTGGCTTTGAACTCATGATCCTCCTTAGACTCCTGAGCCACTGGGATTACAGGCCTGTGCCACCGCATCAGGCTCCACCCACATATTTCTGGCAGTGAAGGATATTTTTATGTCTTGGTACAAAATATATTGTTGGCCAGGTGTGGTGGCGCGGGCCTATAATCCCAGCAATTGGGGAGGCTGAGGCAGGAGGCCAGTCTGAGCAATTAAGCAAGGCCCTAAGCAGCCTAGTGAGACCTTGTCTCAAAAGAAAAAATAAAAAGGGCTGGAGATGGGGATGTAGCTCAGTAGTTAAGTGCCTCTGGGTTCAATTCCTGGTACAAAACAAAAACAAAACAAAATTACATATATATAGTTGGGGAATTTAGCACAGTGAGTAGTGGAAATATTCCTGGAGGCCATATAACTAGCAAAAATGTGACTCCGTATAGAAGTGACCGCAAACACATGCATATATCCTAATGGGCAAATATTTCTGATTAAGCCCTCCTTTGCAGGGTCCCCCAAATACCTCTTCCTGAGGAGACTGAGGGAATGATGAGGTGAAAACAGTGGTCTTAACCATTATGGTTTAAGTATTCCATTTTTGCAAGTTTTGTTCGAATTTATCACCCTGTGCACACATTGCTAGGCCCCTTCTGGGCCATGACAGAGACCTGTGCAAGTGAGGCATCCTGAAGTTTAAGCTCATTAACTTCCAGCAAATTTGCCTCAGCCTCTGCTGTTTCCAGCATCTTCCTAACCCCATTCCCAGTCTCCTGATTATTGCCATCACTTTCTGTTTCTTCCTCACCCCTTTCAGTCTGTTCTTAACACAGGGGCCAAAGTGACCCCATAAACACTTAAATCAGATCATGTTATATCTTTGCTCAAAAGCCTCCAATGTTTCTCATCTTGCTCTAAGTAAAAACCACATAGTCTGGAAGGTTCTGCATGACCTTGGCTCTTATTGCCTTTCTGACCTCATTTCTTGGTATCCACACCTTCCTCGCTCCACCCCAGTCACATGAGCCTCCTGCAGTTTCCTGAAGGGTCAGGCATGCTTCCACCAGGCTTTTGCATTTGCTGTTGGTACCATCTGGCCTGCTTCTCCCAGATGTTCACCTTCCACTTAATCCCTAGTTCTTGTCCCTGCTTTGTATTTCTTCATAAAACATATCACCATCTAACACACTACATTTTGTTACTGTCTATCTCTTCTACAATGCAAGCCTCCTGAGGCATGACTCTTCACTATTGTATCCTGGTGCCTAGAACCATGGCCAAGAAACAGTGGCTGGCTTTTAGTAAACACAGTGGTCTCTGCCTTCAACTCTCTATTCCTTAGCCCCACCAGAAGCCCACAGGACCATCTTCTGAGAAAGTCCAGTGAGAGTACTATTACCAAGAGGTCAATTTCCCTAAGAGAGAAAAGCAAAAGTGAACCAGTGACAGAATTCTCTAGCATTTGGGTGACTTGTTTTCATAAAGAGTTGTCTTCTTGTGAAGTGACTCACCAGTGGATTTGACCACTGAGCTATAAAACCTCCAGCACCTCCTTCTCCTGTCCCCGAAGATGTAATCCAGGGTCATTGTGGTATTAATAGGAAATTGTCAAATCATATCATTTCTCGTTTAAGAAAAAAAATAAAATAAAAAAGACATATGAAATGTTTTTTCTTGTTTATCTTTTCTTCATTTTCATTTTTCTTTCTTCCTCTGACTTAAGAAGGATAAAATGAACCAGAAAATATTACAGAAAATCAGGAAATCAGGCTGGTAAGATATATTCTTCTTGATCAGAGAAGTGCTGGCATTCCCATGTGGTGAATGAATTTACTATCAGGGAAGGGAATAATAAAAAAAAATGTATTATTTATAAATATCAAATGTTTGAACATGTGAACACAAAAGTTTTCCAAAAAATTTTAAAAGACAGACTAAAGATATTACTTAATATTTCACTATCATAAGAAAAAATGCTACCATCTTGGTATATTTGCTTCCAATCTTTTTTCATATGCATAGATTTTTATTCACATTATACATGTACCTTTGATATCCTCATTTGTTTCCCTCTCTACCTCACTTCAAATGAATCTTCATGCAAATTCGAGTGCATGCTTGTAACTTTTAAGGATGTATTCTATCCTGTAAGATGATTTGTTAAGTCATTCAACTATAATTGGACATTTATATTGCTTACAAATTTTCACTCTTAAAGTGTCATGAACTTTTAGTGAATATAGTATTTTTCTCCCGAGTATCTTCAATGATCTTCCTGGGATAACTTTATAAAAGTGGGAAAACTGAGTCAAAGTGATAACTTACATAGTTCTTAAAAGTTATAATACAATTGCTTTCCAACAGGTTTGCACTGATTTACAATGATGCCAGTAATTTACTAATTTCCAGTAGGTATTTTGTTAATTTAATATTTTATAAGGATTCTTATTTTAATCTGTTTTTCCTTCTCTATTTGTCTTGATTATTTTCTCTCTTGGGAAATACCAGTTCATTGTCACTGGTGCAATTTGCCTTTGTGGGGTTGTCTCAGTATTTTTCTGATTTCTTTTCATGGGCTATATTTAATATAGCTTATATTAAATATATAGTTTATATATTTAATAATTTAATCCTTGTTCATAAGCACTATATTTTCCCAATTTGTTTTAAATTTCTAGTTATGCTGCCACTGAAAACAATTTAGCACTTTACATAGCTCAGATCTCACCAATGTTATTTCTCCTATCAAGCATGGTCTTAGAAGATCCTCCTTGTCTGTTCTAGGACATTAATAAGGATTCACTTCTCTGATTTTTATTTCTGTATGTATTTAATTCACTAATTCTGATGCATGATATGCAGTTTAAATCGATCTCTTCCCTTATGCATAACATAAGGAGAAGACTAAGCCTGTGAAGAGTTCTTGTATGCTGAGAAATGGTCTCAGGACCCATGGAGAGAGATATGGGAAGGGATGACCCCAAAGAACTTAGAATGTGGGTGGTTCAGCAGGAACAGAAATGGCAACAACCAGAATGAAGCATGGAAGTGCACTTAAATGTCCAGTGGGGTTTTACCTTGCCCTTTCCTTTCATAACCAACATTGGGGAATGAAAGCACATCTGAATATTATGACATTTGCAACAGAGGTTTTCTTGTTCTGTTAAGAGTTGAATTTCTCATGAAAGGCAGCTCTCAGTTGACCAGTGCAAGCACTTGTGTGCAGAGCGCTGTGCTAGGCACATTGTGTGTACTGAGATGTAAAATTAAGAGCCCCAACCGGCAAGGTGGCCCACGCCTGTAATCGTCTTGGGAGGTTGAGGCAGGAGTTCAAAGCCAGCCTCAGCAATTTAGCGAGGCCCTAAGCAACTCAGTGAGACCCTGTCTCCAAATAAAATACCAAATAGGACTGGGGATGTGGTTCAATGGTTGAGTGCCCCTGAGTTCAATCCCCAGTACCAAAAAAAAAAAAAAAAAAAAAAAAAGGTATAGCCCAAGGTAACCATGAGTTATGTTCAGTGGTAAAAAAACCGGGGTAGAATGGCTCAGCCCTACACCCTTGGTGGTGTGTGCAGCACGGTGACTATAGTGCTGCGACCACTCTCTGTCTTCCCTCTGTCTCGCACCCCATCCTCTGGCCTCAGTTGGCTGAAGCTCCTGTCAGAATCTCCATTAGCTTTCCTACCAGCAGCCAAGCAGCCAAGTTCACGCAAGCTCCTCTGAAAGCTTTAGCAAAGGTGGGGTCTTAAATCCTGGCGGAGAGCCACGTACACTAGAAACCAGTCAGGCCTGCCTCCTATCCACAATTCCACGCTAAAGTCCAAAGTGACTGAAGTAGATCCCACCAGTACACCCAGATTCGCGGTTATCTTTGTCCC
>JAJEJO010000628.1:165154-177159 GCA_020662805.1 Glaucomys volans | reverse complement strand
GCACCGAGTTGCCGATTGTCTTTCTTGAACAGGAGTATGAGTGCCTGGAGCAGGAAAACACCATGCTGCGGAGGGAGATCGGGAAGCTGACGGAGGAGCTGAGGCACCTGAGCGAGGCACTGAAGGAGCACGAGAAGATGTGCCCGCTGCTGCTCTGCCCCATGAACTTTGTGCAGGTGCCTCGGCCGGACCCCGTGGCCAGCTGTCTGCCGCGATGAAGCCTGAGGATGCTCCTCCTCTGCTGAGCGAGGAGCCTTGATCATTTTCACACCTGGGAGGAAAGGTTTCCCTCTGCCTGTGTGTGCAGGTCACCTGTGGCCAGGCCTCCACCTGAGAGCTCCAGGGTCAGCTGTGGCCTCTGCAGCCTGGCTCAGCATGGCAATCTGTAGGCACCTGACTCTCAGTCCTGGAGCAGCAAGCAGGAAGGCCACCCGCAGGAAGGCCACCCTCGGGAGTCACTTCTCATCCGCTTTGGCAGCTAGTAGGTTCTGCAGGATCGTTTCCTCTACAATTGGGGTAATAATAAAGACAGATATTGCCTCTCCTTTCTCCAAGTTGTTGGAATTTGGGAGCACAATACAGTTCCTCTTTCTGGGGTGATCTTCTGTCTCCCCAGGTTGTTTCATAGCTCCTGGGTCTTGTTTGCCTCTACTGTTCAGCTCCCCCAAAGCCATATCCATGGCCAGGCACCCTTGCAGGGGCTAGGTCAAAGCATGAGTCGGCAGGATTTCACAGCCATGCTTTCAGAAGTCTTTGAGCCAGCTGGGTCACCAGGGTTAGGACTGGATGTGGCTCATGTTTGTCTTATGCTTGTGTAGCCCTCCATCTTGGCCAGCTCGCATCCATGCTGGACTGTCATGGAAGATTTTCTATTCCAGGACTATTTTCCTAACTGCTGTGTATATTCCCAGGTCACCTTTCCATTCTATAAGTAGGTATAGGAGCAGAGGACAAACTTACTCTCTATTAGTCTAAATCACTGGAAAAGGAAATCTGTCTCCGTATTTATGATGGGGAGGAATTTATGATGGGAGATGAGGAATATTTTTTTTTTCTTTTTCATACTAGGGATTGAATCCAGGAGCACTTTACCACTGAGCTATCTCCTTGGTCCTTTTTGTTTTTTTATTTTGAGACAGAATCTGACCTAAAACTTGTGTGTGTGTGTGTGTGTGTGTGTGTGTGTGTGTGAGTGCTGGGGATTGAACCCAGGGCCTTGTGCGAGGCAGGCACTTTACCAACTGAGCTATATCCCCAGCCCTCACCTTTTGATCCTCCTGCCTCAGCCTTCTGTAGGAGCTGGAATTGTAGGAGTGTGGCACCAAGCCTGGCAAGGAACAATTTCCTCTCACAAGTCCTGTCCAACTCTATTCTCTCAGGAAAGGGTAGAATGATGCCAAGCTAAAGTTGGAACCACTAAGAAGATCTGGGAAGGTGGTCCCCATCCTCCTTCAATTCTCTTTTTCCCTGGAACTATAAGGGGATGCGGAGGGTGGAGCCATCCTATCATAAAGGGAACAAGAAATGGGAACAGAAAGGAAAATGCTTTGTTATAAATGTAGATGGTTAAAAAAGAAGAAAGGGAGAAAAATAAGTTGCAGTCCCTCCCAGGGTGAAGGACTTGCTGACTCCAGCCATACAGGTCTCAACACCTCTTCAGGCATTGGGAGGCTGGTGTCAGAGAACAGGGCTCATGCCTGCTGGGAGCAATCAACCAAAGCTTCCTGAAAGTGACTGTTTCAGGAGAATGACGCCTGTCTTTAGTACGAGACACATGAAAACCATCCAGTCTACCCTTCACTCTGCAGATGAGGGGTTCGGGTGCAGTGAGGGGAAGGGACTTGCTCAAGGTCACTCATGGAGAGCTGCAGAACCAGGCTGAGAACATGGGTGGTCTGACTGCGGAGCTAATAGAGTCAGGCTGAGTCATGCAAAAAGGTGAGTCAGGGCAGATCCTGCTCCGCTGGTGTTTAATTGTGGCATGTGCTGCTGTCAGCTCAAGGCTGGCCAGGGCTGCACAGTCCAGATGAAGAGCCTACCTGGGCAGGATGAACTCAGCTGGGTCCCAACGGCCTACGTGGCTGTGAGGAGGGACACATAAAGCTAGCAATGTGCAGCAGGCATTTCACTACTGCTGTGTTTCAACTCCAGCATTTGCAGGCCCAGCAGGAGAAGCACTGGCTGTCAACCTCAGCTTGAAGGATTTGCATGTTCCCGGGCTTGAGGATCCCTCTAGCTGACCTGATTTCTAAAACTCATCTGTCCTGATTGCTGACCTGCTCTGATCCCTATTATCACTGCTGTTTGCAGTGGCTGCTCCCACACTCCATAGATAACCCCAGATGTCCATGCCTACTGGCCCCATGGACCTGATTTTTCTTAAGCCCTGTCTAGTTTGACCTGTGTCCCCAAGGCCTTGGGGTCTCCCCACCAGCTCTTCTACTTTAGAAGGTTTAGGGAGGAGAGGGTACATGGAGGGTGGGTGAGGGGCTATATCCTGGAGATGACAGTACATGATTCCCCTCCCATGGCCACCACAGTCCATTGGCCAGAACCCAGTCACATGGCTTCACCCAGCTATAAAGGAGGTCAGGAAATGCAATTTGGCTAAGTGCTAGGGGGATGGGGGAAGGAACTGGGTTTGGCGATTCTGTCTCTGGCATAAGATCTAGCCTTCACTCCGGCCACCTCCCACAAACTCCCCATTTGTGGGTTTTTTGTTTGTTTGTTTGTTTGTTTTTGGTACTGGGTATTGAACCCAGGGGCACTCCACCACTGAGCCACATCCCCAGCCCTATTTTGTATTTTATTTAGAGACAGGGTCTCATTGACAAACTCCCCATTTGGAAGTGACCAGTAAGATCTGATTTCTAACCCTAATGACCATATCTCAGCCTTTATCTCCTTCACTTCCCAACAGCCTATAATGCTGGCTCCTATCATCCTTCCTCTTTCTCCCCCTATTTCTTCTCAGGCAAAGGGATTCCTTTTCTTGCACCCTCAGTCACTATCTATCTCTATGCTGCAAACTGCTACCTCTACCCCCAGAACCCAGCTCTCTCTCTGAGGATAGACTGTACAGGCAGATCCCCAGGAAGTGCTTCTCAGAGAATGCCTCACAGTGTGTCCTGCTCAGCATGTTCTCAGCTCTGGCAGTGATTGACCACCTTCCCTTCAAAGGTACTTCTCAGGTTGTTTTTATATAATAAAAAGGGCTCCAGCAAGGCGCGGTGGAGCATGCCTGTAATCCCAGTGACTCGACTTGGGAGGCTGAGGCAGGAGGATCACGAGTTCAAAGCTAGCCTCAGCAACTTAGCGAGGCCCTAAGCAACTCAGTGAGACCCTGTCTCTAAATAAAATACTAAATAGGGCTGGGGATGTGGCTCAGTGGCCAAGTGCCCCTGAGTTCAATCCCCGGTTCAAAAAAAAAAAAAAAAAGGGGGGGGGGCTCCATCATCCAGTTGCTCAGAAATCTATTTATTCCTTTAGTCCCCAATCTAATCTACAAGTCCTGTCAATTGTCTCCTAAATATCCCCCCAAGTCTACCTACTTAGTTCCAATATGCTAATTGCTTTGTCTACTATCAAGAACTTTATTCAAATTAGCTGATGAACTTAGGTGACTTCCTCCCTAACTCCTGGGTTGTCATTGAGGTTGAACTTGAATTTAGGAAGGACTGCCTCCACTTTTGATGTTCCAGCAATACATTGAGAAGCAGTGAACAAAAAATAAGGTGCTGGGGATCAAGTGCCCTCCAAGTAACTACCTGGAGATGGGACAGAAGTTTCAAAAACCAGATGTTCACTGAGCTATTCCTCTGAAAAAGTAAGAACCTCGATCTAAACCTGAGAAATGATTTTCCAGGAGGGACAAGAGATGTGGCCGAGTTGCTGAAGGTTGGATTTTCTTGGCTATATTCACACTGCTGCTTGTTGCAGACATCTGGATGAAACCCCAGAGCATCTCTCTGCTGGGCTGGGGTGAACGGAGGCACTGAGAAAGGTCCCCTCAGCATAGAAAGTGTCACAGAGGGAGGAAGCCCTTCCTTCACACCCACACAGCCACACCACTTCCTGTCCGCTATTGTGCCCTGTTTTGCACCAGCCTAGCCTTGAAGCTTGGGGTTTCCATCACTAAATTGGGCCCCAATTTTGACCCCAAATCTTGGTTAAGAATGATGACTCTAACGGACAGGAAAGCAAGAGACTAAAAGCCCCTCTCTTCTTTCCCATCAATGTCGGGGACTCCGCAACCCTGGGTGTATTTACTGACAGCAGGCTGTGGGCTTTGCCCCAGAAAGAGCTAGAAGAAAAGGGGCAGCCCTAACTCTCACTGACATACCTTCCCTCCCTCCATACCCAGGAGGTCCTGGCAGAGTCAGCCCTCCTGTAGGAAGAAGGCTTGTAAGAGAGACCCAGGGAGCAAAAGCAAGGAGGAGGAAGGAAGGGAAAGAGGGAAGAAGGGAGGGAGGAGGCAGTGGGGATTCTTGTGCTCTGAACCTAAACCATCCCTTCTCCTGGGGATGTCATGCTGAATCACAGGCGCTGTGTTGTGGGAAGCCCCTCAGTAATGCTTCATAACTTGGGGTGGGGGTGCTGACCAAAGCCAGAATCTCTGTGTTTGGACTCATGAGAACTTCTCTGGACTAACCATCTTGATGAAATTGTCCCACCCTATCTATTGGTGGGAAGATCAGTGTGGTCACCACTACCACCACAGACATCATCAATCATCATTAGCATGGCCCATACCAAAAGTCTGTATTTAGCAGGTGGTGGTGGTGCACTTGGTGTGACACGCTTGACTGGCTCATACCCTGAGTCCTGGCTGTGTTCAGAGAAGACTCTGCCCCTTGAGACAGTTCACCTGCACTTTTGGGTGTTCTAGCATGACCCTTTCTGGTATAATATTCTTAAGAAGATCAGAAATGTCATCACAGATCAGAACAAAGCCTACTAACCCAGAATTCTGACCACAGCCTTGAGGGAAAGTGCTAGGGAGAGTCCAGTGTTTGCATCCTGAAAGACCAGAAATGTACTTGGAACTTCCCTGATTTCCCTTCGCAACCTGCTACCTAATCTATCCATACGTTATCAAGACTTCTGGAACAGGTTTTGCAGGTGCCTGGTACAGGGTGTAACCTTCTCTGCTCTGAATTTACCTGGTCCCATCTGATCTTGGGATGACTGATTCTGGAGCACTGCACTGCTGTTGCCCAGAAGCCTGGGAAGCAGGACCATTTTCTGAGATTTCATGGAGCTTCTTAGAAGTCTTTCCTGCAGGCCAGTGGCAAAGCCAAAAAGAACCTTCCAGAATGTCGCAAACCCACAGAAGTCTCAATTCATCAGGCAGTACTTTTTGAAATTGAGAAAGCGAGTAAATTTGAGAAACGCCAGTGGTGGCCAGTGTCCTGAGGTTACAGAATGGGAAGGACAAGTGAATGTACTTCACAACACCTCTCTAACAGTCGCAGCAAATTCATGATTAAACTATTAGTTAATGACTAATAATCTTTATTAGCAACTCTTCATTCTAATAATTAATTTCTTAGACAACAACAAATCAATAGATTTTCATAAATACTAAAATAATATTTCTAGAAATAAAATTGACTATTATTTATGATTTACGAATCAACTACTGGTCAAACAATTAGTGGTTCAATACCTACATAGTGGGGGAGGGGAGGGAGTAAGACCAGCAAGGGAAACCACCCCCCCATACACATCTTAAGAAGTCCCTTAGCAGTAAACTTCTGAACTCTCCACCTCTAGGTCTGCCTCAGTCTGAGCAGAGGAAGTCTTAATGATTTACATTATTCCATTGTTCCTACCATCCTTCATTTGGATTCATGTGCTTGTTGTAAATTAGGAATTCCCATAAATCAGTGAAAAAGTTGCTGAAGAAAGTCCTCGTAATCATAATGAAGAACCTGAAAATATGTCCATCATGATGAAGGAGATGTGGACAAAAATACAGGACACAGATCCCTACAATTGTATCTTCAAATCCATTTAAATATTGTAAAGACAATTGCCACATTTCTATTTGTTCTACAATGATTGCTATTTACATCCTTAATGTTTACTTAGAATTACCTGATTTATTGTGTGCACACAGAGGTGTTGGATACACAAATTATCAGTAGTAGGGCTGGGGTTGTGACTTAGTGGTAGAGCACTTGCCTAGCATGTGTGAGGCACTGGGTTCGATTCTCAGCACTGCATAAAAATAAGTGAACAAAATAAAGGTCCATCAACATCTAAAAAATTTAAAAAATTAAAAATTAAAAAAAAAATCATCAGTAGTCCTGGCCAGGGTGGGAATGGGTGGACTTCAGAGAATTTGATAGGTTGGCCTTGCAGAGAAGAAATTCAAGGGAAGACTATGCCTTGTCCAGAGGACAGGTTATCTGATCAGTCTTGGAGTGTCCTTGAGCTATTTGACAACTCTGTAAATGGAAGCTGATTGATAACAATACAAAATAATTCTTATCTATACACATGCAAATGATGTCCTGTCCATAGACAGGTCTACTTACTCTCCTCCCTTCACCTTCCCCAGAAAAACCAATTTGTCTCCTTTTGCATATTCCAAGTCTACAAACATGCCTGTCCCACAGATTCGCTTTTGAACTGGTTATAACTGCCTGCTTCCTTCATTGATTAATGATCTTTCATAAATAAAAACATTGATACCTATTCATATTCTATCTGAATAAGAGCCATGATTTTGCCTCCTTTTTTCTTAAATTTATTTTTAAACAATGTCACATGATCTCAGTGTTGTTAGTAGATGATAATTTACTCCCATGTTCACAGAGACACCCAGAAAGCCAGGCAGTGATATTGCTATTGAGTGGCTTTTCCATGGAGCAGAGGTCTCTGGGGCCATTTCACCTGTCCTGCTGTCCGGGGCTCTGGTACCTTGCTTGAATCAGGTCCTCATATTTGCTGTTTATCCCCCTCATTTTCTCTCCAACTTCTAAGCATCCTTTAGGTCACAGGTTAAATGTCACTTTCACCAAAGGCTTCTTGTTCCAGGGCAAATTTGAGCAGAAGCTTTCCCCGTGCTTCCCATGACTTTGCATGTGAGTTGTGGCCTCCTGTTGATGGCATCCTGTCATCCATTGTCATTGTTCATGAGAATTAAATGTGTACAAAATGACTGGAGGGCTGGGTTGTGGCTCAGTGGTAGAGCACTCGCCCAGCACATGTGAGGCACTGGGTTCAAACCTCAGCACCACATAAAAACGAATAAATAAAATAAAGGTATTGTGCCCATCTACACCTTAAAAAAAAAAAAAAAGAAAGAAAATAATTGGTCCCCATGGGAAGATTCCATAGTATCTCTCTCTTTCTACTCTCTCATTTTTCCAGCCCCTGTTCTATTTAGTTGTACATGATAGTAGAATTCATTTTGATTGGTTGTACACAAATGGGGTACAACTTTTCATTTCTCTGGTGCATAGTATCTTGATGCACCTGTTCTATGGTCTGCTTCAGAAAACTTGGACTTACCTAAAGGAAATCTGTGAAATGTTTCCCTTTCTTCTTTTCCTGTGGACATATCCATTCTCCTTATTATGTACATTCACCCTCACTAACCCCTGTCCCACCTTTTCTTTTCTTATTGTTGTCCCTCCTCTATCCTATCCTCTCTAATCAACTATAGAACACAGAACTGAACGGGTATCATGAACAAATCCTTTGAAGGCAGCAAGATCCCAACCCTTGGCTGCTTTCCCAGTGACCAGAGAGGCTCATGGTCCCAAAAGGGAGCCAACAGCTCTGGGAGGCCAACCTGCCAGTGACCCTGAAGCCAGTGTGTGTGCATCTTCCCCCTCCAATGAAAATGGTGATTTGCACTCCCCTGAGTCATCTGACCCCCACAGAAAACTCAGAAAGTAAAAGCAGGAGAGGTGCCTGGGGCCTCTGAGCAGACTGAGCAAATCTGTGCACTTGCCCAGGCCAATTCTTTACATTTATAAGAAGAGAGATGATGCATTTCAGAAATATCGGGACCCCCTTTCAAACCTGGATTTCAGAATGGCTCTGCGGTACACCTCCCTTTCACCCCAGGGCCGTACAAATGCGGTTGGTGGTTACTGAAGGCCCTTTGCCTCCAGCTCATTGGTTGAGAAAATATGGAATCCTGTGTCTTTAAGAACTGAAACCATCTAGAAACAGGATTTGATACCCTGTAGGAGACAGGAGACTTCCCTTTTGCTGTTCAAGTTTCATCTTCAGTTATCAGGAACTGAGCGGGGGGCAGCAGGACCTGGAGCAGCGGCAGTGCAGGCCTGCGAAGCTGCTGCTCTCTGGAGATGAATACTCTCCTCTTTCTCTTTGAATGTACCTCACCACAGTGAAAAATACGTTTAAGAAAGTCCCTGGTTGACTCTGCACGTCCCATGGGTTTGCTGGAAGAGGGGAGCACCAGGTCTAGTCCCAGATGCCCCCTGTCCTGTCAGTCTCTGGAGCTCCTCATATCTGGCACATCCTCTGCGCCTGGGGTCCAGTCCCAGCCTGGGCTGGGTGAGGGTGAGCGCATGGACAGCATAGTTGAGGACCCTCTGTTGGAAGGCTTCGTGGGTCACGTGGCTCAAGCTGTTCCTTTTACAGCTGAGGCAGTTGAGACCCAAGATGCCAGAGGTAGGCCCCCTGGGATGCTCAGTGGGCAGCAGGGACAGGGATCCCACTGCCCTGACTGCCTGACTGTGGTGTTCCTGCCATTCCATAGACTTCCCCAGGCACTGTTGGACACCAGGTGTTCCAGATGTGGTCCAGCTGGAATCCACACCCATCATCCATTGCCTAGCCTTCTCTTTCCATGTGCCCCTGACGGCTGGATTCCAAATGGCATTTATAGGAGGCACCAGGAGGAGACTGGAGGGTGGAAGGAGGGAGCAGTCAGTGGGGTGCTTCCTGCTTCCTTTCCCTGCCTGGCAATGGCCCCATTCTTCCAGGACCACAGCTTCTGCTAGAGCCCAGCCCCAGGAGGCCCCTGGAATACTATCCTCTCCCTCCGCCCCTCCAGGCTCCTCCAGGTCAACATGTGTTAACAGCTCCCTACTGTTGACAGCCTCCTGTGCTCCACATCCCTTGTTGGTTCCCTAACTGGCCCACATGTCTCTAGATCATCCCTTCAGCAAAACTTAGGATCAGGCTGGGGATATAGCTCAGTTGGTAGAGTGCCTGCCTTGCAAGCACAAGGCCCTGGGTTCAATCCTCAGCAGGGCAAAAAAACCCCCCAAAAACTTAGAATCTCCATGTTCTCTGAGTACCATTGATGTTGACCTTCACCCGATCTTATTTGGAATACCTTCTTCCCTGGTCGGTCTCACCCTCTGGTCTCTCTACACACCTCCAGAATGTCTGTCTAGAAGCCAAATCTGAATATTTCTTTCCTCCACTTAAAAATCTTCTGTGGCTACTATGCTAAAAACCAACCTGCCTGGCCAGATAAGGACCTTCCCAATCTGGTTCTAGTCTAACCTATTCTTCCAGCAGCGGATCTGAAAGACCAAGTGAATGAAGCCGATGGTAGGAGGAGACAAACCAGGATGCACGCAGGAAGGAGATGGACATCAGGGATTTAGGGGTTCCTGCTGCTGAGGCCAGGAGGGAGACTGACATTCAAGTCCTCCTGGCCCCCGACCCATGAGGTCTCACCCAGGCTTCCAGGAGACTCTATCTCCTGAGCAGTTCCACAGGCAAGAACCTCATCTGACTGAGCGGGATGTGTCTTAGTTCCTTACAATCGGCAAGCCTGAGCAATTGATCTCTCTCCTCAACATCTCCACTTGGTGAGTTCTTAGTCATCTTTCAACCTCGGGCTCAAATGTTACCTCCTTTGAGGAGCTCCCTTGAGTCACCCAATCACAGTTATTCTGTCTTCCTCTGTGTGTCATAGAAACTTGTGTGTCTCTGTCACAGCAGTGATCTTACTGGATTCTATTTTAGATTTACTGTATTCTTTTAAAAGTTCTATATAAATTTAGCATCAACTTCTCAAAGTCTGAACTGTTTTCAAACAGGATTGTTTCCATAGATGAACTTGTGTAGAAATGACATCATTACTGAGTCTTATGATCCATGAATGTGATATATCTATACATTTACTGAAATATTCTGTAAGTTGTTCAGTCATGTTTTATAATATGCAGAGTAGAGGTTTTCATATCTTTCATTAAACGTGTCCCTAGGGCTGGGGATATAGCTCAGCTGGTAGAGTGCTTGCCTTGCAGCACAAGGCTCTGGGTTCAATCTCCAGTACCACCACCACCAAAAAAAAAAAAAAAAAAAAAAAGTGTCCCTAAGTGTGTTATGCTTCCTGATGTTCTTGTAAATGGGATTTATAAAGTTTTAATTTTTCAACTGTTCATTGCTGGTATATTTGTGGTATTATAAATCTGTTTTCTGTTGCTATAACAAAGTACCTGACACTAGGTACTTTACAGGGAAAAGAGGTTTGGACTGGATTGTAGCTCAGTGATAGAGTGTGTGCTTAGCATGTGCAAGGTCCTAGGTTCAATCCCCAGCACCAAAAATGAAAAAGAGAAGACAGAGCCAGATATGGTGGCACATGCCTGTAATCCCAGTTGCTAGGGAGGCTGAGGTCAGATGATCACAAGTTCAAAGTCAACCTTAACAATTTAGTGAGGCCCTCAGCAACTTAGTGAGACTCTGTCTCAAAATAAGACACAGAAAGGGCTGTGGCTCGGTGGTTAAGCCCCCCGGGTTCAATCTCTGGTACAAGAGAGAAAGGCGGGTGGGGAGAGAGAATGAGAGAGGGAGAGAGAGGTAGAAGGAAAGAGGTTTACTGAGCTTAGAGTTCTGCAGGGTCAGGAGCATGACTCTGGCATCTGCTCAGCTCTGGTGAGGGCCCCGTGGTGCAGGGTGTCGCAGTGGCAGGAGCCCTGTAAGGGCAATCCCATGGCAAGACAGGAACCTGGAGAGACTGAGGGGGACCAGTATTGCTCTTCTTATAGCAACCCACTCTTGAGGACCTAACTAGGGTCCTTCAAGATTTAGGTTAACTTCTTCCACGGGCAGTTCCCCAGTGACCCAGTCACCTTTCCCTAGACTCTGCCTCTTAAGTGCTCCTCCACCTCCCAACATTGCCACTCTGAGGACCAGGCTTCCAACACACACACCCTTGGGAGATGCCTTCCAACCATGTCCCAGTCCAAGCATTTTATATATCGACCTCCTATCCTTTGACCTGGCTAAAGTCACCTGTTAATTCTAACAGGTTTGGGGTTCTTTTGTTTGTTTTTTTAGATTTCATATGGCTTTCTTTTCTTTTTTTAGGGGGGTGGGGTAGGAGATTGAGCCCAGGGGCACTTGACCACCGAGCCACATCCCCAGCACTATTTTGTATTTTATTTAGAGACAGGGTCTCACTGAGTTGCTTAGGGCCTTGCTAAGTTGCTGAGGCTGGCTTTGAACTCGCGATCCTCCTGCCTCAGCCTCCCGAGCTGCTGGGATTATAGGTGTCTACCACTGAGCTCATATGGCTTTCTGTGTAGAAAATCCTGTTGCCTGTAAATAGAAAAAACTTTACTTTTTTATTTCCAACCTTTATGCATTTCCTCTCTCTTTGTTTTGCCTTACATGTTGCTGGGGCTCCAGCATAATATTTAGTGGATGGGCTGGGAGCAGTCATCTCTTTCTGCTATCTTAGGAAAAAGCATTCTGTCTTTCACAATTAATGATGTTGTTAACTCTAGTTTTTTCCAGTATCACCCTTAAAGAACTTTTCTTTTATTCTTAGTTTGCTGAGATTTTTTTTATCATGAAAGGAATTTTGAATTTTGTCAAATGCTTCTTGTGTCTCTATTGAGATGATTTTTAAATTTTATTCTTTATTTTATTAATGTGGTGAATTACATTGATTTTTTGAATGTAGAATCAATCTTCCATACCTGGATAAACTCCATTTGATCATGCATTACTCTCTTTATAAATTGCTGATTTCAATTTGCCAATTTTTTTTTTTT
>JAJEJO010000628.1:0-163244 GCA_020662805.1 Glaucomys volans | reverse complement strand
CATACTACAGTGATGCAGCCACATCAATGTTCATAGCTGCTCAATTCACAATAGCTAGATTGTGGAACCAACCTAGATGTCCATCAATAGATGAATGGATAAAGAAACTGTGGTATATATACACAATGGAATATTACTCAGTCATAAAAAAGAATAAATTATGACATTTTCAGGTAAATGGATGGAGTTGGAGAATATCACACTAAGTGAGATAATCCCAATCCCAAAAAACCAAAAGCTGAATGATCTCTCTGATAAGCGGATGATGATACCTAATGCAGGGTGGGAGGGAGGCAAGAATGAAGGAAGGATGGATTGCATAAGGGATAAAGAGGGGTGGGATCAGGGTAGGGGTAAGAATAATAACAGAATGAGACAAACATCATTACCCTATGTTCATGTATGATTACACAAATGGTGTGACTCTACCAGAGAAACAACAGTTGCACTCCATTTGTGTACAATGAATCAAAATAAATTAAATTTTAAAAAAAAGTCAAGAGGTGGACCTGGACTGGACTCTCTGGAAACTTCTCTGGGATCCCCAATAAAACTGGAGTGCAGGAGAGGCACACTATCCCTCTTCTCTCTGAGAGGACCCCCCTACTCTCTCTTGAGGGTGTCCCCTTTCCCTTTTGCTATCCCTTCGGTAAACTCATTCCTGTTACTCTGAGTGACATGTCTGAAATCTTCCTCACTCATTTGCAAGAACTGGGGTTTGAAGAGGGGGTCTTGGCAACACCTCAGTTTCAGAAGGCCCCAGCTCCGTAACGTAAGGAACATTTTTGGGAATAATGGAAATGTTCTGTGTCCTGATTGTGGTTGTGGTTATATGGGAGGGCAAATCTGTCAAAATTCTTCCAAATAGGGCCGGGCGCATGCCTGTAATCCCAGCACTTGGGAGGCTGAGGCAGGAGGATCTCGAGTTCAAAGCCAGCCTCAGCAACTTAGCAAGGCCCTAAGCAACTCAGTGAGACCCTGTCTCTAAATAAAATACAAAATAGGGCTGGGGATGTGGCTCAGAGGTGGAGTGCCCCTGGGTTCAATCCCCAGTACCAAAAAAACAAAAACAAAAACAAAACCCGTATGAGATAATACTAGATACTTGCTTTTTCCCATAATACATTTTGGATCCCCTCTACATTCACACATTGAGGTAGACATCATTCTTTTTAACTACTGCATAGTATTTCATTGTATGGATGTACTGTAATTTATTGAACCAATATTGATAAACACAAAGTGTAATCTTGGTTTCTTTTTTCCTAGTACATATTCTACAAGATGTTACATTGAATTTTTGACTCAGCTACCAAGTTCATAAACATTGTGTTCCAAAGGAAATGCATGCAAAATTTACCACAAAAGAAGCTTAGAACTTGTTCCATGGCTAGTGGGATCTCTCAGCAACACTGAGAATATAAAAGGGTGTAGCCAGAGGAGATTGTCAAGAGATTTGTGAGGGATTCCTCCTTCTCCTTAAATCAAAAAAGAGGAATTCAACAGGGCTCTCAAACAGTGCTCTTCCCAGCCTGGAGGCCAGCTGCCTAGGTTGTGGTGTGTGCTCCCATCTGTGCCAAGTTGACCCTCCTGTGACCTGCCCCCAGCCCCAGCAAGGTCCGGCAGTGGCTGTCCTCAGAACATGGCTGCATGCTCAGAGAGACTAGCTCCTGTGAGCATCTGTGAGAAAAAAGCAAAACTCAGAAAGGAAAGTCTGTCTCCACGAAGATAATGTCTGACAGGGGCTTCTTGATCTTGATGCAAGTGGAAGCGCCTGGAGGTCTTGTTGAACTGCAGTTCCTGGCCCAGAAGACCCCAGCAGGAGGTTCTGCATTCTCTAAATCCCCAGTGATGCCAGTGTTGCTTGCTGGGACCAGACTTGGAGTGCACAGGATTTAATACATTCCAAAGCCAAAGTCATTGTTAAAAAGTCATTCTTTCTTCTCTCACCCCCCACCTCCCCAACCCAATTATATATCATCATCCACTCATCAGGGAAAGCATTCGGCCTTTGGTTTTTTGGGATTGGCTTATTTCACTTAGCATGATATTCTCCAATTCCATCCATTTATCTGCAAATGCCATAAGAATATTTTTCTTTATGGCTGAGTAGTATTCCATTGTGTATATATACCACAGCTTTAGGAACTTTAGATTACAAAGAGAGAAATAAGAGGGGGACAGGGTAGGGGTATGAAAAATGGTGGAAGGAGACAGACATCATTACCCTATGGACATGTATGATTACATGAATGGTATGAATGTACATCATGCACAATCATAGAAATGAAAAGTCGTACCCCTTTTGTGTACAAAGAATCAAACTGAAGTCTGAAAAAATTAAAAAAATAAATAAATAAAAGAAATAATACCTTTCATGTTCTCAGGGGAAAAAGAGTCATTCTTTGAGGTCATCTCATGAATATGAGGAGGGCAGTTTGAATTTTTGAAAAAGTAAATTATTTAAATGTAGTAAGGATATGTGTTTATCACTGAGAGGAGGGACAGTGATGGGGACAGATAGATGCGAGTGGCGCAACACAAGGTTAAGAGAATACTTCTATAACGTGGGCCCACTGGGCTGATCCCCACATACTTTCATTTCCAAGAAGCAATGTACCTACAGCCCTGCCTGTCTTAAGTGGACAAGCTATATCACATTCCTCAGCAAATGACCTGTTATCTGCAAGGGAAATGCAGGCAGGAAATGACATTGGTAAGAGGAACCCAAGCTCTGAAGAGAGAGACTTTTGTGACACTTTCCACAGATTGGATCCCAAAACTCAGGGAGATAAGGAAAATTCCTCCTAACCATAAAACCTGTAAGAACCAATGAGCTTGGGCCAAAGTGACCAAGAGTTGTCATGGCAGTGGGGACTTGAAAGTCTGATGTCATCCTGCTATCAGTCAAAAGTCAGGAGGTGGACTGAGGACTCTTTGAAAACTTCTCTGGGATCCCCAGTAAAACTGAGTTCAGTACAGGCACATTGTCCCTCTTCTCTCTGAGAGGACCTACTCCCTCCCTTGAGAGTGTCCCCTTTCCCCTTTTCCTATCCCTTCAATAAACTCATGCCTATTACTTGGAGTGATGCATCTGAAATCCTTGACTTGAGTGGGAGAATTGGGGTTTGAAGGAGGGGGGTCTTCATGCTGCCTCAGCTTCCCAGAAGGCCAGAGCCCTGTAACAACAGAAGGTTGACGAGAAGAGGATCCCAGGAATCTGCTTCCATCAAGAATAAGCCTGACTGAGAGTTCCAGCCTGTTTTTCTATTAAGTAAAGGCCTCAAAACAACTTGGAAATGCCCGACTCTGCCCCACACCCAGGCTGATCTTGGCACCCATTGTTTCTCGACCACGTGGACCATTTTTAGGATTTTTCCCAGCTCTTCTTTAGTATGTTCTCATGTATACATTGAATGAAGAAGCGAATAATTGAATCTGTTTGCTTACAAATTAGTCCCCTCCCAGGTGTACAAAAGTAAACTTTGGCCCAATCTTTAAGTGGTCACAGAGTCTGTGAGGTATCCCCACAATGACACCTTCCCAAGACCTAAGCCAGGCTGGTCACCAGTTTCCTTCCGAGACCCCTCAGGCCCAAGGATGTCCAGGGTTGGATGTGTGTGTTTTCTTGAGCAGGGTTGAGCAGTCATTCTCTCTGCCCTGCAAGGACAGCTGGGGACAGCCCAAGTATTATCTATCACCTTCCCTGTTCTGTGCTGAGTGGGGGTGGAGCTGCCGGAGGATTGGCAGGGGAGGTGAGCAGCTGCCTTTGGAAGCTGCTGGGTGAATTACTGCATGGTTTCTCCCTGAGTCATCAGGCAGGGGAGAGGCTGGTGGAGTGGGGTTTTCCTGCCTCTCTGTGGGTGTGAGAGGACTCAAGTGGCTCTGGCACCCAGCCCCACAGCTGCCATTCTATCCGCATGATGATTGACATGGCTGTGTCTTAGTGGCTCCTGGGTGGACATTTTTCTGGGCTGTTGAGGCAGATCCATGCCCTTGGGATGTGTGTTCAGAGAGAGATGGGGTGGGGGAATGATGAAGGATCAGGGGGTTTGGAGCTGCTTCTTCATTTTTGCATTTCCACCAGAGTTGCCAGTTGCTTCATGCAGTCACAACTGAGAGGTTGGAGCAGCTAACGAGGTCCACCTTACAAGGAAACTCATGGGGGGGGGGGCCTTGGCTTTGGAGGGCAAGGACATAACATGAGCTAGTAAGCACAGTGTTAGCTTTTGAGGAACCAAAAGTTTGAGGATGAGGCAGAAGCAAAGGAGGATTCTCTGTTAATCTGTGCCAAAGGGCTTTGGGGGCACAAGGGCACATGGATGGTGGCCATGTAGAAAGCGGAGGTGCTATGGCCCTGGGAGGAGCAGAGAGAAACCAGCCATACTCTCAGGGTCCCAATTTCTTCCTTGTATAGTGAGACTAATGCCGACCTTGCTCAGTCAGTTTGAGGATTAGATGAGATAATGAATGTAAAATGCCTAGAATAGGCATACGTAATTTTTTTTTTTTTGCTAATAATATGAAACCATGGACCAACCAAGATGCTATCTAGCATATTTAGCTTCCCGGTTACGTTTTCTACTGTGAGGAAGACTTGTCCTAAGCTTCCTCACTCCTTCAACTCTAGGATTTTCTTTGGGACCCACAATATCAATGAATGACTGGACAAAATGCAAGGTGCCACCTGTGGTGGCCAGCAGGAGTCACTAGGCTACAGCTGTGCAGCCACTTGAGGTAGAACCTGGGACTTCAGCCTCTGGAGTTCAACGCCCCATTCCCCAGCTAGAAGGCTCTAAGGTTGATAGACAGAGGCTGAGTGGCTAAGTAGAGGGAGCACAGGGCCAAACTGGGTTCAGATTTCAGTTCTGCCCCCAGATGTATGACCTTGAGCAAGTTATTGAATCTCTGTGCTCTCCTATGTCTTGATCCGTCAAATGCAGGTAAAAATAGTATTTGCACTATTGGGTGGTTTGAGAATTAAAGGAGTTATCACACATTCAACACTTGGGACAGGGTCTGGCAGAGTAAACATGATGCAAATGTTAACTGTTCTTGTTTAGTAGAGATCTTTGGCTGTGAAATTTTGGGTTCTCTCTCTCTCTCTCTCTCTCTCTCTCTCTCTCTCTCTCTCTGGCACTGGGGATTAAACCCAGGGTCACTTAACCACTGAGCCACATCCCCAGCCCTTTTTTGTATTTTATTTGGGGATAGGGTCTCACTAAGTTGCTGAGGCTGACTTTGGACTTGCGTTCCTCCTTCCTCAGCCTCCTGAGCTAGTGGGATTACTGGCATGCACCACCATGCCCACAGGTATTTATCTCTTTTTGATTTTTGATTTTTTTTTAATATGAAGTGCCTGGAGTGTGCAGGGTGACAGAAGAGGATGTGTAACCTGAGGGCTAAGGATGGCTGGCCTGGGGGCGGGGAGCGGGAATAGGCAGAGACTCCACTTTCCATGGTTGGACAAATGCAGGAGGCCATGCTAGTCCAAAGTCAAATAATTCCTCCAAATTACTTGCATTACATTCCTGGAAGCATCCATAGAGAGCTCAAGGCCCTGCCCAGGATGTCATCTCATTCCACAGATGGAAGATGGATGTGTCTACATGACCCTCCTGTGAACCATGCCCACAAGCCGCAGCCTCTTCTTCCAGCCCAGTTCCCCCTTGCATGTCTTGGTACGTGGATTTTACCCAGGGGATGCCTGACTTTTCCTATGACTATTTTTCATTCTTTCCATTTCTTGCTTTATTTGTTTTTATTTTTGGTTTTTAATTTTGCTGCATCATGTGTTTTTGTAGTCCAACTAAAGGTTATTCCTGGAACAGGCAGAGAATAAATAAATAAACTATTCTCTCCAGTTCTTACTGACTTTTCATGAAGTTTCCATGATAAAAGTAAAAAAAAAAAATCATTTTTGTCAGGGAATCCCCTTTTCCCTCTAGCCTCTTGGGGCATCTCATCAAGCCTCAGTTCTGTGGAGCCCTGTTTGTAAACTGTCAGTCCTCTCCATAGCAACCACACTGTGATGCTTGGTAGATTGTTTTGATGAGAGAATAAGGAAGTGAGATGGTTTCTTATGACCTTTTGGACCGTTTGCTTATTGTTGGTGGACATTAACAGCTAAAGAACAAATACGAGTTAATCACTAATAGGGAAGAACGATGAACAAAAACAGAAGTCCTATTTACCCTTCTATGATATAAGATAATCATTTGTGAGTTTAACTAGAGTTGGGCCTTAATTGCCACTGACGGAATGAAAACAAGCAATACTGAAATATGAGTCTTTGGAGTGCAATTAGAAGAATCAAATTCAAAAGTAGTTTTGATATTGAATGTTAATAACCCCCCCCCTTTTTGTATTTCCCCCGCTTTTTGAATTGGTTCCCCTTTCTCATCTCCCTCCTTGGCTATTAACCCTTTTTTTCTGCAAATCCCAGCTCCTTCATGAAGATCTACTTAGCCTCACCCTGCAGCATTTTCTTAAACAGCCTGCTCAGTCTTAGCATGGAGGTCTGACTCCCTCTGAGGGGGCTGAAGTGGCATTGGAGCCTCCTTGCATACTGTGGTAACCTCCTCTAGGGACCCAGCCCCTGCCCTTTCTGTTATCTTTCTAATTCTCCTGGTGGCCGGCTGGGGGGGCACACACCTGTAATCCCAGCACCTGGGAGGCTGAGGCAGGAGGATCACAAGTTCAAAACCAGCCTCAGCAACTTAGCGAGGCCCTAAGCAACTCAGTGAGACCCTGTCTCTAAATAAAATACAAAATAGGGCTGGGGATGTGGCTCAGTGGTGGAGTGCCCCTGGGTTCAATCCCCAGTACCAAAAAATAAAATAATAAATAATTCTCCTGGTGCCTAACACAGAGCCCTCTTCTAAAAAAAAAAAAAAATTTTATATGGCTGTGTGGGTGGAAAGGCAAGTAGATTAGTATTCTATATCAAAAATAGTTTCTTTTGACCTAAAATTTATTTTTTATGACTTTTAAAAGAAATTAAAATATTTTCATAAACTCTTTATACTATTATGAGCCTTTAACACTAAGCATACCACTATATGGTACTATATATGTGGACTTGGGCAATTTATTTAATTTTTCTGGATTTTGTTTTCTAATTTTCAACAAGGGTATAATAAAAGGGACCGATTCACAGGATTAAATGTCAGTTATTACTTGTTTGTTTTGCAAAGTTAAAAATAGAAAAGCACAAAGGATGAAAATCTTGATTTCTTCTTATGCTCTGATTCAACATCGCTCTAGTTTTTTGTTTTTTGGGGTTTTTTTTTGTGTGTGTGTGTTTATTTTTGGCAAAAACAGCCTTTCTATTTCAAAGGGAAAGCACTATAAAAAATCAAATTAAACCAAGAGTTCTTCCAAGACCGCCAAGGACTCCTGCCAAACATCTGCTTGACAAGTTCACTGCAAATGAATCAGACACATATGGGTTAGGTTCCCTTCTCTGAGCCCCAAGAGAGCAGTTGGCCCCACTCTGCCAGCTGAGCACGAGGCTAGGGGGTCTCACAGAGCCTCCATCCTTTTCCCTGGGCTCAACTCACATTTCTCATTTGACTCTGTCCTTCTCCAGAGGGTAGATGTCACCAGGGGTCCCTGATTGGAAACCAGATAGTAACCAGGGCTCCCGGGTCTCCATATTACTTATTGATTACTCCTTGACCTCCATTCCATTCAGACCCAGCTGCAAGCAGGTAGAATTTCTAAGAAAGATTTCAGGGTGGAAGTGGTAGATTTCTTCTCTGTGGATGATGTTTTCCAGGAACTCGGCTTGTTTCCTGAGATGTCACACATTGGAATGGTCCCAGTGGCTGCCAGGGGAACTCTGGAATGACTCAAGTGAGGACCTGAACCAGGAAAGGGTGGGTTATAGCCTAAAACCACACCCTCCTCCCACTCTGTCACACTGCATCCGTTTCAATGCCAGCTTCAACCCCACCCCCACCACCAGGAAGCCTTCCTAGACGAACCAGAGCACTTTCTACCCTAAGCTGGCCTCATACCTCCAGTACTCTCATTTGCATATGTGGTTAGCTTTTTAATGATATCTGAGTGATCTGTGCACAACTTCTGCCGGGCCCTCTGAGGAAAGTTAATGAGTTGGATGGCAGCTTCCTGAAAGATCTGACTGAGATTCAACATGATTAAGTCCCCTCAAGTCAGTACGTCAGGGAGTCAGTCAACACACATGACATGATTGTGCACTTAGAACAAACCTTTTTCTAGACACCGGGGTCGTGCAAGACAGAGAGATATTGAGGAAAGACCTGACTCTTAGGAAAGACACGACTAAAACTCAAGGAATCCTAGACACAGATATCTAGGAACTGATTTGTTCACCTGTGGGGTCATGCATCCCCTGTTAACCTGGGTCAGGGATAAGGTTCTAGAGCCAGGTTCTCCTCTGTGCAAGCAGGCCTTAGCATGGAGTAGTCTCTCTTATCCTGAGCGAAAATAAAGCATATTACTTGAGTATCAACCCCCTCCACCCTATCCCCTCCCCAGAAGCTGCTCCCTGGCCTCGAGGAGAACAAAGCCCTATAGCTCTCACCACTCAAAACTGGGAACCACCTGCTTGAAGCAGAAAAGCAGAGGGGTTCACTCAACAATTGCATCAGCAGGTCTGTGCAAGAAACCACCACGGAGGAAAGACAAGATGAAGGCAAGATTGCAACCAAAGGTTTGGAGCCAGATACTTCAGCCAACACATTACCACGCACAAGTCCAGGACCTGTGCTGGGTGCGTGAGTGTAGAAACATTCCAGATACGCCTTCCTTGGTGGGAACTCCTATATGAGAAGTCAGCCACCAACACACGTCTGTCCTACTGAGTGCCAAACATCTGGTACACCCAATGTCAGAGGAAAAGAAATAACAATAGTAACATTTATTGAGCACTTACTATGTATCAAAGCACCATTTTAAGTGACTTGAAGGTATTTAATTTCCCAACCATCCAAGAGGTTGTATTAGTATTAGTCCCATCTGATGGAGAGAAATGTGAGGCTCAAAGAGGTTAAAGAACTTTCTCGGTGTCACACATCTTTAATGGTAAAGCCAGAAGTTGATCTGAAATTTCTGCTCTTTAGTTGTGCCGTGTTTAAAGTGCACAAATGGTGAGCGTGCTCACATTGTACCGTGACCGAGCGGAGGGCTGGGACTGGCTGGCTGGGCTGGGGAGGAGCCGCGGGAAAAGAGGAAGGGAGGGCAGGGCAGGGAGAAGCCACTCTCCCCGGCTGCCTGGGCGCCGCCCCGGGCTCCCGCGCTCCTAGCTGCGGCCTCCACCCTGCGCGGGGCCGCAGGGCGAGGCACCGGGAGAGAGAGGAGATGATCCCATGGGGAGTGCGGAGCGTCCTCAACAGCTGCGGTCGGAGTCCTCGTGTTGGGTCCTTTGAGGGTCCGCAGGGTGCGGATGCAGTCCAGGGCCCGGTGCTGGGTCCTGGGAGAAGTGGCGGCAGGACCCGGAGTCGCTTGGATCACAGCACCATCTTGTGGCCACGGGCAGGCCTCTCGGCACTTTTGGCTCGGCGGAGAGGCCGGGGCTCTCCTACTCAGGGCTCGGGGCGGACCCACCTGCGGGTGGATTCCGTGGGCTTTCTCTGGCGGCAGGGAGCCCCGAGGGGAAGGGGAAGGGGCATGGATGCTGGATCTCAGGCCAGCACCAGCTTACCTGGATTAGGGAGCTCTGTTCCCCCACGCCCTCCCGGCTTCCCCAGTGTAGCATGAAGGGAGCGATCCTCCTCAGAGTGGGCGGGCCACAGCCCTGCCCCCTTGCTTCTAAGCCTTTGTCTCAAGCCTCTTTGGGCCTCAGTGTTCTTATCTGTTAAGGGGCATGAACTGTGAGGAATATACTGCAAATCCTCTAAACAATACCGTCAAGTAATAGGAACTCAGCAACACATCCATGATGGCCTCATCAGGGTCAGGAAATAGGACAGGCCCCAATGCGGCTGAAACTCCTGCTCGGCAGATGGCAGGTGCCCTGGGAATATTGCAAAGTGCTGATGCCTCCTTAGCTGCAGTTCAACAATGAGACAGTCCCCGTGCTAGTTTCCCATTTTCATAAATGATAATACTCCAACTGGTCTCACAAACCATGGAACAATTGCTGGCTGTTCTAACAACAGAAGAGAATGCTCCATTTTCACCAGCCACCCTTGCCTGCCACTTCTGTCTGTCATTTCTGGAATAAAACCCTCCCACTTCTGGGAAGCATCAGTAGGGGTGAAAGGGCAGCAGTGCAGGACTGCACAGGCCTGGGGTTCCCTTACCAAGTGAGGAGCTGGGGGCAGCCACTAACTTCTCCATATTCCATGGTTCTCAACTATAAATCAGGGATGTCTCACCTCCTTAGGCCTGAATAGAATCAATGAGACTTTTCATGCAAAACACTCTGCACGGTGGTTATAGTGTGCATCTGCATCACTTGGTCACTTCTTCAAATACTAGTTGCTGGGCTTCACCCTGAGTTTCAGAATCAGTATGTCTGGGGTAGGGCTGAAGTTTTTGCACTTCTAATTTGCATCCCAGGAGATGATGATATTGATACAATCTGTCCAGAGAGGAAACTTTGAAAAGGATTACTTTGGCACATACTAGATTTTCAACTAACATTCATTATCATTCCTCATCCACCCAAGTCAAAAGGAATAAGGAGAAGTTAGGCAATATATATACCCAAATCCAGTCAAGCAAAAACTGCAAACCCAACATCCAGCCAGTCACATAAACAGTTCAGTGTTAACAAATGTTAACTGAATGTCTTCTTTCCATTTCTTCCATATACTGCATTGGATAGTGCTTCACTCAAACAGACAATTAGACACTCATAACAATCTTGTGCATGTATAATGACCCTTTCCTTACAAATGAGAAAGAGACTTTCAGAAAGGTGACTCCAGGAACCAGGGCATAGACTCAATTGGAGTCTGCTGACTGACTGGGGGCCTCTCAGATACTGGAGCCTGCTGTGGAGGCTGGTGGGTGCTGTGCATCAGCCTTAGGCCCTGCCCTCTGCAGGCGTCTGTCAGTTTCTTGTCCAAACACATTCTCTTAACCTGTTCACCCTGCTTTGGGGTCAAGTGCAGGCTGGACTTTCCCTCCAGGCTGATTGACTCTGCCTCTCTTCTCATCCAGGGGATGCTTGGTCCTTCCAGAGCATAGTTATGTCCTGACCTCTAGCCCCATAGCCCACAGCAAAGGACAATGTTCTCAGAATCTGGAATAGAACCAGGAGGCCCACCCTTGTCAAGCAGACTTTATTCAGGCCCTCTAGGTCTCAGAAGAATGCTCTCCTTCCCCATCCTGAGCGTGTAAGAGGTCACACAGAGATCCAAGCTTAGCAATGCCTTAATGGTGAGCTGCCTCCCTCCCCACCCAGAGCTCACCTTCTGCTTTTCCTTGGTAGGGAGAGGGGACAAGCACTAACTCTGGGTAGGCTCTGGAGCTCCAGGGTTCCCTTCTCTGGGTCCTTCCTCCAGATCCCAGATCTGTTTGGGATTTTATGGTATGGTGGCCTTTAGAGCAAAAAGACCTGATATGAAACAACACCATGTCTGGGTTACCAGACTATTCCATGAACTTTAAGAAGTCTCCTAATTTCTCTGTGTTAATTTCCTTGTCAGCAAAACCATTACAGGAGGAACTGCCTCCCAGACTGAGGTTTGGCTTGAGTGACATCTGTGTTTTAAAGATTCTGACACCTCTTGATCAGTGTCTTAGTCCATTTGGGCTGACAGAACAAAATACTACAGACCGTAGGCTTAGAAACAACAGAAAATTATTTCTCAGGGGCCAAAGTCTGGGAAATCCAAGGTCACGATGCTGGCAGATTCAGAGTCTGGTGAGGACTGCCTTCTCCCTGTGACCTCACGTGGTGAAGGCCTGAGGGCTCTCTGATCTGTTTTATAAGGGCATAGATTTCATTTCCTAATCTCCTCTTAAGGCTCCATCTTCTCATGGATCCTACCAGGGTTAGGATTTCAACATATAGAGGGGACACAGATATTCAGATCGTAACAAACAGTTTAAAGATCCATTTTCCTTCTTTGACATTAATCAGACAACTACTACCAGCCTGTCCCAGGGATACCGAGATGGGTGAGCCAAAGTCCCTAGGATAGGAGCTTCTACCCCATGACTTGTCCTACTTGGACAATAGAGGAAGACCTGAGACTGTCTGGTTGGGGAAGCTGGGACCGAAGGTGAGGCTACTGTTCCAAGGGACCAGCGCCCAGTGTGTGAACTCTGCAGCCAGGGTGACTAAAACCTGCCCCATGCCAGCTGGGCTTGAGTCAGAGCTAATGGTTTTTGTAGCTTTGCCTTGAAGGTGCAGATGGCCCCATGACTCACTGCAGCGCTGGCCAGGGAGGCTAGAGACTCCTCCACCCCACAGCCTCCCTGTTCTCAGCACCTTTGGTTACACGTTCCTTTCTTCTTCACTCCATACACACTTGCCAAGAACCCAGGGTGTGCTGGGCTTCAGGAACAGAGGCCTGGAGTGAGGAAAACAGACTTTCAGTGGGAGGGACTTAGGAGGCATTGCCCTCTGCCCACCTACCTCTCCTCACCAGACCTGAAATGGGGTGGGAGGAGGGGAGGAAGGGCTTTCCTACAAGGAGAGGGCAAAAACAACTGGAAACCACCAGGAGTATTCATCTGTGAGAGGAAGAGGAACTTGCCTCCAGGCCAGAGGGGACACTGGAAATCCCAGAGACCCTGGGAGGCTGTGAATGGAGCCCAAGGAGCTGTTTATGTGTCTATGACTCTCAGGTGCCAGGGTCCAGATTCTGTCCATCCACATGGCTTCCCACCAGTGCCCCTGCCTTGAGCCTTCAGTTTCCACATGGTGTTGGGAAAACTGCCACCAGGTGCAGCTCATGGGGAAAGTCTCCTGGGCTTGGGGTCTCTCTACATAACAGTTACAGATTCTCAAAGATCTTCCAGATCTCTTTCAGCTCCAATGACATAATTAATTATTTTGGAAAACCATGAAATTCAAAACAAATTAATTTATCAGAATGTTTCAACTACAAATAACAAAATACTTCACATAAGATAACAAAAGGAAAAGGGCCAACTCAGCACAGAAAACCCACAGATCAGAGGGAGGTGATTCCAGGGTTGGTATGGTGGGTCTGAGAGATCACTGAGGACACAAGCATGTCCATTATCTCTTTCTGCCTTCTTCAGGACTGCCACTGTCATCCCTCTTGGTAGCAAAATGGCTGCAATGGCTCCAAGTTCCTCTTCTCACATGACATTATCTCAAGCAAGAGGAAAGGGAGCAGGGACACAATCTGTGAAGAAAATCTTTCCCAGAAGCTTCCAGCAGCTTCCCCTCAGGTCTCTTTGGGCAGAATTGGATCACAGGCCTCACTTTAGATCAATTCCTAGACAAGAGGAGGAGATTGGTGACCAGACCTGGTTCACATACTTGTGTGAGGCAAACATATGAACAAATGAAAACTTGGGGTTCTGTAAGTAAGAAAGGGAAAGGGGAGCAAGCCACTGCTGGGTGGGTTACCAAGAGTGCCGTCTCAACCAGGGAGAATGCTTTCAGAAGCAAGAAACCAAGACTGTGTCCAGTTGTTGTAAACAGGAAGGAAGCTTATTGAAAGGAAGGTATGGAGTGAGTCTGGAGGAAACAGGCAGGAAGAAACAGGAAGCACAATAAATACCTTTGGGCCAGAATAGCCAGCTCGAATTTCTCATCCCTGGGAAGAATTCTAGTGCCTCTGGGCTTTGTAACTTGTTCAAGATTAAGGACTTGACAGAAGTGTGGCAGAGGCCCAGGGTGGGATCCACAACTATAACCTGGATACCTGGGTGCAGAGAAAAGAAGGAATTTTCAGACCCCAAAGTGGCCACCAACCATAGGAGATCCCCCTCCACTAGGAAAGAGCAGCTGGATTCAGCACAGCCAAAACAAATCCAGGCAACCCAACTAACATCTGGGGAGCGACACCCCAGTCCTTTTTATTTTTTTCAGACATGGTCTTGCTAAGTTGCCCAGGCTTGCTTCAAATTTGCGATCCTTCTGCAGCCCCCGCTACCCCTCCTGCCTGCCCTGGGAGTCACTGGGGTCACAGTAGTGTGCCACCTCGCCTGGTTACTATCCAGGAATTTGAAAAGTCTTTATTAAGCTTGTGGCTTGGAAAAACATAGTATTTGGCAAGGCAGTGGTTGAGCTTTTCTGTGTCCCATGCTTAATGACCAGGAAGCAAAAGCAAGATAGACTCTGTTTCGCATCACTTTGCTAGTCTATTAACTGTCGAATACGTTTAACTTGATTACAACACGAGCATTTGTTTTGTCAGCCAAACTGACAGTGTGTTTAACTGTTTAGAGCTTCAAGAAACTTTAAGAACAGATTGTTTTTGTTTTTTTAAAGAGAACGTCAGAGGAAACACTGTCTCTGTGGAAGCTGACCTCCCAGGAGTGGTCCTTGAAGGAGACCCCCCCAGGGAAGACACTGATGAGAGCAGGGGCTGATCTGGGCTTGGTTGAATCGGTTGGGCAAGAAGAAGCAGGTATCTTGGATTTTGCAAGTTCTGTTTTATTCAGGCAAAACTCCTCTGGTCGTACACACCACTTAGATTAAAATGAAGTGAAGGCAGTTCATACTTCGGTGCTATCAGCCTCGAGCACAGGGACCAAGTGTGGAGGGAGTCCAGAATGGTAGCTGCCAGATGAAGTAACGCCACTCACGGCCAGTGGCGTGCATGCGCACACATCGGTGCTGGTGTATAAGGCCACCCTCCCGGCGACAGCCTGCAATGGGAAGTGAGGGGAGACCCAAGCCTGGTGCCAGGCCAGTGAGCCTTGAAAGTCCTAAGCTGGATGCTCCTGACTTTAGAAAGAGCAAAGCCACAGGGTCTGTTGAGGTGGATTTTAATTGGTACTAAGTGATGTCTTTGATGGAGACTTCAGGGTACAGTCCAAACCTTACACCTAGTGACAAGCAAGTTCCTACTCAGAACCTCAAAGGAGCCATTAGATGAGGACATGTCAAACTCCTCGCCTTCAACAGTTACAGTTCAAACAGCTCATATATGTGAGCTCCTCCCTGTGGTGCACACTGAGCACTGGCGAAGAACCCAATAATGGCAGTTATTCATCGCAGGAAAAATTTGGTTAGGGCCTGGAATCATGGTACACGCCTGTAATCCCAGCAGCTCCGGAGGCTGAGGCAGGAGGATCACGAGTTCAAAGCCAGCCTCAGCAACTTAGCCAGGCCCTAAGCAACTCAGTGAGACCCTGTCTCTAAATAAAACACAAAATAGGGCTGGGGATGTGGTTCAGTGGTGGAGTGCCCCTGAGTTCAATCCCTGGTACCCACCTCCATCAAAATCAGTTAGATGTAGCACCCACATATTTTACGTTCACTATTTTAGATGAGCAATGCATGAGGGGAACACAGTATCAATACGTGGCCTATTTTTCAACTAGTGCAAACCCTAGTCATGCCATCCAATGTTTGCTTTTTAAAACAAGTAACAGGTTTTTTTTAGCCCTTGCACTTCAAAAGATCTAGTCTTTATTTTCAATTGTCTATTAGGTCAATTCTCTTTCCTAAACAAATGTTCATAAAAATTATATGAGCCAGAAAGAATTCTCAGCCAATTTAGTCTTGTCTTTCATCTTGATTGGGTTAATTCCAAATGCCAAAATAATTCAGTCTACAATAGTTCTAGGAAATGAAGAATTTGCCTTATAAAATGTTTACTCAACTCAAACTCTGAGTTGTCAAATCTCCAGACTGTAAACTTCTCAAGGGGCAAGGACCTCATCTTCTCCATCTCATGCAAACTTTCTAAGGTGCCTGGTCCTCTATACCCTGAGGAGTACTAGTACCTTTTTGTTTGATGATGAGACCTAAAAAAATACTCCCTCAAAACCTACTATTAAGGGGCTGGGGTTGTGGCTCAGTGGTAGAGCGCCTGCCTAGCACATGTGCACCACTGGGTTTGATCCTCAACCCCACATAAAATTTTTTTTAAAAAGGTATTGTGAGCCGGGTGCGGTGGCGCGTGCCTGTAATCCCAGCACCTGGGAGGCTGAGGCAGGAGGATCTCGAGTTCAAAGGCAGCCTCAGCAACTTAGCGAGGCCCTAAGCAACTCAGTGAGACTCTGTCTCTAAATAAATACAAAATAGGGCTGGGGATGTGGCTCAGTGGCTGAGTGTCCCTGAGTTCAATCCCTGGTTCCAAAAAAAAAAAGTATTATGTCCATCTCCTACTAAAAGAAATTTTTTAAAAAAAACTATTAAAATGTAGCAAAACTGAAAAAAAAATCCATTTTCTTATGAATTAAACTCACTCTTGAATAGTCACATCCAGTCACTATGCAATTTTAATTGTCTTCTTTAAAACAACAACAACAAATTTCCCCGTGTTTTCAGGTCCACTTAATAACCCCCCAAGTCATTCCTGGAGGAAGCTGCAGAGGCTCCTTCTTCCAAAAGAGGGATTGACCTCTGGTGATCAGACCACCAGGCTGAAGACAGCTCTGGACCCCTTGGACTTGGTGAAGAGGAAGTAGGAGAATAGAGAGGAGGTTGCCCTCTCCCTTCGGCCATCTGGGTCCCTCTGTGTCTCAGTCTCCTTCAGCACAGTCTTCCTGCTGCTCTCATACACCTGCACTCAGTTTGTCCACTGGATCCTCTCTCTTCCTCCCTGGCCAGACCACAGACTCTTCCTCGCCCAGATGTGACAGCTGTGTTCATCTGCCTGCCACACCCAGCCTGGCCCCTGGAGCACGGTGCTCAGGGTAACCTCTCCCTACTTCCTGCCCCCAGTAGACCTTGAACCCCATCTCTCGCCCCACCATCATGGAGGCAAGGTGTCAATCACCATTCCTCTTCCCTTGGTGATTTCTTTCTCCTAGTCACCCTTGCTGTCTGTTTATGTGATTTCAGATGTGGTACGTGTGGCACATGGAGAGGTCGGGAAAGTCAAAGTGGCCTATGCTGCATGCATGCTCCCACTGCTGAGGTGACACACCTCCTGCCGAAACAACCCCATGAATCCATTCATGAGGGCAGAACCCTCACAGGCTGCTCACCTTGCCTCCTGAAGGTCCCACCTCTTCGTACTGCTCCACTGGGGACGAAGTTTCCAGCACACGCTTTTGGGGTGACATTCAAACCATAGCAGTGGACAGTATCTCCAACATCCACCCCACTTCTCAATTGTTTGTGGTGTTTCTTCCAGGCATTTGGGAATGGTGGAGGCTGATCTCCTGAATCATTTTCCCAGGCCTTATAGTTAACATTAGGGGGTTGGCCAGTCCAGCCCCAGGAGAGGTTTACTGGGGACCTATAGGAATGCACTTCCTCACTCTTCTGAGAGTACTTCCAGAAGTGCCACAGCGCTCCTCGAAGTGTAGGTGGGGGCTGGACAGAGCCAGTGGGCAGAAACCCTCAAAGGAAGTTTGGAAGTAGGAGGCCCTTGGGAGACAGACAGACGGAAGGCAAGAGAGCTCCTGGCGTTAGCCTTTCCCTCACCCCTTTGGGTTAGAATGCCAGATACACTGCAGTCTGGTGCATGGTCTTGGGGTGACCACAGAGATGGGTCAGTAAAAGAAAGAGACACTTGGGCTGGGGATATAGCTCAGTTGGTAGAGTGTTTGCTTGTGAGCACAAGGCCCTGGGTTCTATCCCCCGCACTGCAAAAGAAAGAAAGAAAGAAGAAAGAAAGATACACTTGGCCTGTTGCCATCCACTTGAGAGGCCCCATGGCGTGGGAGTGGGGCAGCATACTTGGAATTTCAAGCCATGACAGGGGAGCAGTGACCCACAGTGACTCCGGGAGTGATGGGAGGAGCCCCTGGAGCATGTGCAGCCTGTGGGTCTCCTGTCAATTCTGTGTGCCGACCATCAAAAGTTCATGCTATCCTCCCCTCAGTGGGGTGACCACCGTTCTCTCCCCTTGACGTTGGGTGGTCTCGGGACTTGTTCTGGTTAATAAAATGAGAAAGTAACACTAACAAAATCCTTAAATGTGCCTGTGTGAGTTGGCTGGGTCTTCTGAGCTTTGCTCCAAGGAAGAAAGCATGTTCCGAGTGTCCCCTCACCCAGAATGAAGAGAAGGAAGGAGTGGATGTGAATATGACCTACTGTCCTAAGCAGAGCCATGCTGGTCAACACACAGGCCCTGAATCAGAAATAAATGTGATTACTGTCTGAGATTTCAGGATTTTTGTTAAGCAACACGGTCAGAGAAAATCTTAGAATATAAGTTCCATTGAAAGTGACAGAAACTACAAGTGAACAGTGACTTAAAATGTGTTTCTCATCTTCATGATTCAAAGTGGAGTGGGTACTCAAGGTCCAACCATCATGTCCATATTCCAGCCAGCAGGAAGGAAGATGAAGGGAGGGAAGATTAGCTTAGTGCAACCCTTTAAAGAGACTTTCTAGAAGTATTATACCAGAAGTAATTCTCAAAATTTGATAGGCAGTACGGTCTGTGTATTAGTCAGCTTTCCATTACTATGACAAATACTTGAGGTAATCAACTTATAAAGAGAAAAGGGATTTTTTGGCTCATAGGCTCAGAGGTTCCAGTCCATAATCAATTGACTCTGTGGTTTTGGTCCCGTAGTGAGGCAGCACATCACAGCAGAAGCATGTGGTAGAGCAGAGCAACTTACCTCATTGCTGGGAAACAAAAGGAGAGGAAAACGAGAAACAGGGAGGGGTTCCACAACCTTCTTCAAGGGAATACCCTCAATGACCTGAAAACTTCCTGCTAGACTCCACCTCTTGAAGTTTCCACCACTTCCCAATAGCACCATTCCATGGGCCTTTGGGAGACATTTAAGATAAAAACTAGAGCATGCTGCTAGAATATAGATTTTAATTAATCAGAATGGATACCAGGTATAAACAGCAGGTACACCTATACCTGTGTATGCAGGTTAAGTGATCTCATATTTCCCCTTATAAACCTCATTAGCCAGATCTTAGTCACAAGACTACATCTATCTGCAAAGAGGCAGTCTTTATTCAGACATCCATGGGCCCAAACACAGATTAGAGGTCCCATTACCAAGATAGGGAAGGGTTTTGCAATGGGACAGCCAGTGTCTGTGCCACCCTACCAAAGGCATTTAGCAGGGCTCTTGGTACAAGCCTACAAGCCCTTTCAATTATTTGAAAAAGAATTCTCCAAATATCTCTGAAAAAAGTACTTTTCAATAAACCATAGGGTGTAGAATCTGAAATGCCTATTTCATTTTGTGTTAATATTCATGCATTTGCTGCAGAAATATGTGTTTGAAAACCTGTAAAATGTAAACATTAAATAAAATAGCAGGGCACGGGGGTGCATACCTGTAATTCAGCAGCTTGGGAGGCTGAGGCAGAAAGATCATGAGTTCAAAGTCAGCCTCCAGCAACTTAGAAAGGCCCTAATCAACTCAGTGAGACCCTGCCTCTAAATAAAATATAAAAAAGGTCTGGAGACTATGGAACCAGCCTAGATGGCCTTCAACAGATGAATGGATAAATAAAATGTGGTACATATACAGAATGGAATAATTCTTAGCCTTAAAGAAGAATGAAATTATGGCATTTGTAGGTAAATGGATGGAACTAGAGAATATCATGCTAAGTGAAATAAGACAATCCCAAAAAACCAAAGGCCAAATGTTTTCTCTGAGAAGGGGATGCTGATCCATAGTGGGGGGGGGGGGTAGGAAAGAATGAAGGAATTTTGGATTATGCAGAGGGGAGTAAAGGGAGGGTTGGGTGGTGGGGATGGGAAGGATTGTAGAATGAGACAGACATTATCACCCATACACATGTATGATTACACTACTGGTGTCATTCCACGCCATGTACAGCCAGTGGAGTGAGAAGTCATGCTCCATTTGTGTACAGTGTGTCAAAATGCATTCTACTGTCATTTGTAACCAATTGGAACATATAAAAAATTTTTTTAAAGGGGCTGGGGATGTGTCTCAGTGGTTGAAGCACCCCTGCATTCAATCCCCAGTATTAAAAAAAAAAAATCTTGGAATTGGCAGATAATAAGGACTCAATAAATGAGTCCCCACCAAGTCCTATAGCACAATAAGGCATAATTGATGAGTAAGATGGTTGTGGTTACCCCTCCAGAGAGCTCAGCATTTGAAGAGTGCAGTGACAACGTGTTCAGACCTCTAGCATAGAACCTCTGTGGAAATGTTTGGTGGGAAAAGGGGAGATCTTCCCAGCTCCTGATAATTTTTCTTGTAAGATTCCCTAGCTCAAAAGAAAATTTTACTAGTCTTTAAGTAACTCTTCCTTCTCTCTTCCTATCCATAATTCTTTGTCTCTCTTCTAAAAATCTATCTCTACCTTACCTAAACTACTGGTTAATCTGAGCTTAGGTTTGGTAGAATGGCAGTCGGGTGACTGAACAAATGACTTGAACTCTTAGCCTTGGTTTCCTCATTAGTGCAATGGGAATGATGCATATCCAGAGGGACCATTGGGAAGCTTAAAAGAGATAATATTAAAAAAATGCTTGAGATGCTGTGTGTCCTTCCATTAAATGAGCAGATGACAATGTTTTCCTTCCTCTGGGCAACCCTACATATCGACTAGATGAAACTTGGCCCCAGCAAACTTTCTCTTTGGTTAGGGGAACGTAGACTGGTACACACAAGGACCCACCACCTGAGACTAGAAGGCTCAGTTTGGGTTATCTCTCAGGGAAGCCAGGAGCTGGTCCCTGAATCTTGGGGGAGTTGGTCTTAATGTCTTCTCACAGCGTCTGTTAAGGGTTTGTTGTTTTACCTTAACGGCCAGGGGCAGCTCTTCTCTGGTTATCTGGTGGAAAGTACCAGAATAAAATGATTTCCTTGATAGAACCAAGCATTTACAATAATACAAGTAAAAACATTCTGATGGAACTAGAAGTCTCTTGGGGAAGATTTTGGGAGGATTTTTTCCTTCCCTTGAGATCTTTAAGAAGAGATTAATTTTGTATTTTAGGGTTATTCAGCATATCTTTGGGGTCAGAAGAATGGACTGTGGCTTCTGGAGTCACCTTACTCTCCTTTTCTTTTTGGAGAGGACTTTTTCTCCCTGCTTCAGGAAATAAGATGCCTGACCCATTGGGCCTGAGAGGATATGCCCCAGAGCTACCCTCTGAGGTCTTCCTTACAGGAATATCCAGCTCTCCTAGCCCCCGGGGCCTGGGGCCAGAACATTCTGTTTCTTTGACCAACCAGACCCAATGAGGGCCAAGCGCAGGAGGGCCAGTGTAGGCGATGCCAGGGGAGAGAATAACTGAGTGCTGTCGGGGGGGAAATGGGATGTAAATGAAATGCCAGTTTCCAAGAAGGTGGTAAAGCTGGGTGCTGCGCTCTTCAGCATGTTCCACTGGGTGATTCTGACAGAACTTGGAGCTGAACCAGAGCTCAGAGCCAAGAGAGGAGAAGAGGGAACCTTGGCAACCAGATGCTTTTCATCCTCTGCTTTCTGCTGGGTAGCTCAGAGATGGACATGGAACTCAGACTGTGGGCCTCTAATGACTTCCAGCCACATCCCCGACCCCAACTGAAAGCCACTCTATTTTTAAATTTCTCTTGGGAAGTAGGTTCCAAAATTTCCCCAAGTCTTCCCGTCAGGGGAGCCTCTGATTTCCAGTAAATCCAGGGTCACATAGTTTTCTATATTCATTTGCATTCACTTTGAATAAATTAGCATGCCACCAAGTCCTGGACTCTGAGTCAAGGCAAGCCAAGGAGTGAATGCAAATAGGCTCAAGTCTTTGTGCCCCTGGGAGGTGACAGAGGAAGGCAGGCTCAGTCCCAGAGAGTCACAGCTCTGACTTGTTAGCAAGGGATTTCATCATCCCCTTAACCTGCAGATCGTCTCACAGAGCTTACTGGAAAGCAGATCTGTTTTCTGGACTCTAGGAGCCTAGGAGAGGATTACAATCACATGGTGAATGTGGAAATTGTGCTTGGTGGGACAGAAGTTGGGATGAGGAGAGATTCTCAGGTCTGAGTAGAGGCCAGAAGGGAGAAAGGAAAGGGCAAGGAATTGGAGTAGACAGTGTGGGGAAAAGGGAGAAAACTGGGGGTGGGGGTGGAGACCAGATATGGAAGGAGGGGGATAGAACATCTGACTAGAGATCAAGACAGCCCATGGGAAGGGGAGCCCTGGAGAAGGAAAAGAAGAGAGCAAAAGCTGGGAGTAAGTAGAGACAAGTTGATGGGCAAGCATTGCAGGGCTGCCCGAGATCAGAGAGGGGTCGTGGTTATACGAGAAGTTAATGATCAAAGTTAGGGAGTGAGTAACTTTCCAGCTGGGGCGCCCAGGAGCCATCTCTATCCTCCATTGCCAGGCAGGTGTTAGACTGGGGTTTCTTGCTGGGGCTGACTCATCCCTTGGGTCTGTCCTGGGACTGTCACAAAAAAGTTGAAAATGCAGATCACTGATTTTAAAGGGACTCAAGGGGGAACAGACAGACAGTAAAGTGGACTCTGGGTTGATTTTCCAGAAAAGGGAACAACTGCTCTACTCACATAAGCAGCTCATTCTCCTGGTGGCCAAGACACTATATTTGTATGCTTGAGTGAAAGACGGTGCTAGGGCAGAAGTGAGGCGATCCCCGCAGCCTGGGGACGGGGTGGTAGGCACCCAGTGCTCTGAGGTATGGAGTCTCTGAGAGAGCTGACTGTAGACTGGCCACATGCCACAGTGCAGGTCAGATGCCTCCTGAGGCCACGCTTTCTACAGAGTCAGCCACCATGGGGTCAGGAGTATGGACGCCAGCGTTCGTCCCTTTGGATTTTATTGTGGCTTCCCCAAGGAGGGCCGAGGGTAAGTTCTAATTCTTCTGTGCCTCAGTTTCCTCATCCGCAAAATGGGAATAACAGTGGCTACTTCTCAGTTGTGGCACAAGAACTAAAAACCATAATCCCCATGGATTATTAGAACAGTAGCCGGCAGAGAGGAAGCACTCAACAGATACCACTATCATGATACATCGTGGCCCCAAATAAGAAGCATCCAAAAGTTTGCAGAGCTTGGAAAGAAACACAGATGGGCTCCCAACTTCTTGGCTTTGTGCCTGGTATGGCAGCTGCTCTTACAATTTCAACTCAAGTTGCTGTGGCCACAGCAGCAGGCTGTGTGGATGAGGGCCAGGCACCGGTGCCGACCAAATACAAGTTTGGAAAAATGACAGCATGAACTGATGTTTCTTCCGGTTCAATAATTTTTCTTCCTTTTCGAAATCCACCCCCCTATATATCTCTATCTCTATCTCTTTCTCTCTCTCTCTCTCTCTCTTAGGA
This sequence comes from Glaucomys volans, assembly GCA_020662805.1. Classification (NCBI taxonomy): domain Eukaryota; kingdom Metazoa; phylum Chordata; class Mammalia; order Rodentia; family Sciuridae; genus Glaucomys; species Glaucomys volans. The sequence goes on along the minus strand of JAJEJO010000628.1, from coordinate 139,928 downwards.
AAAGAAACTGCCCCTCTCTTTTCTTGGCAGAAAGGAATACAGGGCTGCAGAGAGGCCCAGCAAGAAGAAAGACCTGGGACCCTCCATGGCTTGCTCTACCATTCTTTTTTTTTTTTTTTTTTTTTTTTTTTTTTTTTCCGTTGTTGGGGTTTAACCCCGGACCTTGTGCTTGCAAGGCAGGCACTCTACCAACTGAGCTATATCCCCAGTCTGTTATACCATTCTTAATGGCAGGTCCTTAAGTTAAGTCTGTTAGTCTTGAATTTATAGATAAGAAGGACTAAAAGTCATTAGTGGAATCTCTTCCGGTTCTGAGCCTCCCACTGGTCAGAGACTGGGGGCTGCTGGAGAGAGTCCTGGAGAAGAGGATGCATGGAAGGCTGGAATGCCTTGGTCACAGCACTGCCTGGGTGCACTGTGCTTGTCTTAAAACAGACATTTCTAGAGCCTCTAATATTTGCCAAGCTCTCAACTTAGGGACCCAGAAACAATAAGACATGGCCGCTCACCCAAAGGAGGTTACAGCCATACCAATTAAAATAATAATTGCCAGCCTTTCTTACCCACAGAGTCCTCCACGTCACACTCAGTTTATTTGCACAGCTGCTATCTTGTGGCTCAAAGGAATGAGCTGATGAATTGAAAAAAGTTCTGAGGCTTCTAGTGGGTCATTCTCTGCATTAGTTACTATCCAGATCCCACAGTAACCTGCCAACACCCTGACATTACTCCAGCCCTTGCTCTTTCCTTTACGATCCAGCTGCTGATGTTGTGGGACATCTGGTGGCTCAACTTGGGATCCTTACTCTGGGCCCTAGTTTCCTCATGTTTGGAGGTCTTACCACAGGAAATAGATTTTAGTATAACAGAGTTTCTGTTTCTTGGGCTCAGCCATAGAATTATGTCTTGTTGGCTTATATTGCCCCAGATTTATCCTCAGTTTGACTTCAGTCATCATCAGCTAAATTCTCCATCCCTGGATACTTGGATATTTCAAAACTGTTCTATGAGCTGCATGTTGATATCAGAGTTCAGAGAATCTGGTGGCACACGCCTGTAATCCCAGCACTTGGGAAGCTGAGACAGGAGGATTGCGAGTTCAAAGCCAGCCTCAGCAACTTAGTGAGTCCCTAAGCAACTCAGTGAGACCCTGTCTCTAAATAAAATACAAAATAGGGCTGGGGATGTGGCTCAGTGGTGGAGTGCCCCTGGGTTCAATCCCAGTACCAAAAAAATAAATAAATAAATAAATAAAAAAGAGTTCAGAGAATCCTTGGACTTCAGGATCATAAAGAAGCAGGAGCTACATCTGAGGTCAGTGGGGTGGCCAGAGGGGCCAGTTGCACTGTTTCCTACTTGCTCCATCCACAAGCCCTCCATCCATCTCTGAAGATGGGACTGGGGCCAAAGATTGGACAGGTCTCTCTGGGCATGGAGGTCTGCCAGCTTTGGATTTGCTCTTTGACCAAGAGTCCTAAGGACACTGAAATGGTGAGGTGATGAATGTGAAAGAGAAACTAGCAGCTTTCATTTCAGGCTGGCAGAAATGGAAAGGAAACTGTGGATATTCTTTAAGACACTATTTATTATGATTTATGCTCTGCTATTTACTTGAAGTAGGACTTTGGGAAAGTCCCTTTTCTTGGCCTCAACTTCCTTGTATGTAAAATACATCTGGGATTAGTCAACATCCTTCCAGGCTTGACATGCTAGTTTCTAGGTGTCCTAACATCTCTCCATCTCCCAGGGATCAAAGAGTTTGAAGATGTATGAGAAGAGATGTGGAGAGAGGGACTAAGAAATATCCAGCATATTGTCTTTTGTGTGCTCTTTTTTGATGTGATCTTGCTGTTTCCCTGTCAAGAGGAGTGCAGTCCAAACTTATGACTCTTATGACTTGAAGAACTCAGGAAATGGGGTAGAAGTTTTTCCAGGTGAATCTAAGACTTGGTCAGAAGCAGCTTCCACTTGGTCACCTTGGAACATGCGTTCTGAGGAAATACGAATGGACTACCTGAGCCAATTGTGCTGGAGAGGTCACATGTTAACAATCCCAGCTGAGTCCCCCTTTTAGGCCTTTCTCTTAAAGGTCCAGAAAGGAATGATCCAGACCAGCCCATGATCAGCTAAGTACTACTGAGCAACCTCAATTTATACTCCAGGGAGAAGAAGAGTCACCCAGCTGCCCTGCCCAAATTCCTGATGTAGAAGAATTCGTTAGATATAAGAAAACAATTGTTGCTTTAAGTCACAAAGTTCTGGAGTAGTCTGTTATGAAACAAAAGGTACCAGAATAGGATGGTAGGAAAAGTTAAAACAAACAAACAAAACCTGTTGTTTCAAATAGTGCTAAAAATTGTTTAAAAGGTATGTGAAATTTCCAAACTAATTTGGAAGCCAACTTTTAATTTTGTCCATAAGGGGCATTATAACAAAAATACCATGCTCTATAGGTGCATGCGCACACACACACACACACACACACTGGTATTGGTGCTGGGAATTGAACTTAGGGCTTTGAGCACGGTATATTTTGAAAAGCATATTTCACCATAAAAAGAAGATAAAAGCCTTTACCTTCAACCTTGCAGCTCAGTGGTAGAGCACAGCCCTAGGTTTGGTCCTCAGTCCCAAAAAGGAGGAAGAGGAGGAGAAAAGAAAGAAAAATGAAAGCCATTACCTTCCCCCATAAAGGCTAAAATACAAGAGAGAATATCAGAAGTTGACAAGGATGTGGAACAACCATAACTCTCAATCATTCCTGGTGGGAGTGTAAAATAGTATATAGCCACTTTGGAAAAATAGTTTTGCAGTATTTACTAAAACTGAAAATATGCATATGTGCATATATCCTTTCCTAAGTATCTACCTGACAGAAATTAATGAACATTTTTCCATTTTATAAAAACATTCTTAGCAGTACTATTCTTAATAGCTCCAAACTGGAAACAAAACAAAAATACCCATCCTCAACAGAATTAATAGATGAATTGTAGTACATTCACAGAATGCTATAGAGCAATGATAATGAATGAACATTTGCAGAAAAATCATGGACACATCACATAAACACGATGTTGACATAAACCAATGTCAAAAGCACACTTTACAACTTAATTTATATAAAGTTGAAAAGAAAGCAAAATTAATCTCTGGTGTTAGAGGTTAGGACATTGGTTGTCCTTGGGGTAGGGATTAGAGAAGAATCTCAGGGGGAGTTTGGATGTTCTGATTTTTTTTTAGCAGAGACTAGCTACTTGGTGGTGCTCATTTTGTGAAACGTCATTGAGTGGTGTACTTATGACTTCTGCATCTTCCTGTATGTATGTTATGCTGCAAAATAAAACTTTCAAGAACAAATTTAGCTTTATGAAGTTTTATGTAGTTTGTCCCTTTTTTCTTACTTTTGCTGGAACCAGTGCACACTGCATTATGTCACTGGGAAAAGAAAGCAGGGTAGCACCGTCAGCAGTGCAAATCCCGTGTGCATGCTTGTCTAAAAGATGCTTCCTAGCCTTTTATAGACCACGGCACATGTAGAAAATCACAACATTGGAATGGCACATTGGGGCGCCAGATGAGGCTCCTGGCAATCAACACCTACTGACCTCATCCCTCAGCTGTCCCCAAAACGAAGGGTGCCAATACTTCAGCATACCTGTGGGATAGCTCCTACTTAGTGTGGGAGAAGACATGGGCCTCTGTAATGCATTTTGAATTGTCTAAATTGGCAAAGGGGAAGAATCTGAGCTTGCTTTGCCTTCTGCTCCCGGACAACCCAGCTGTGCACACTCCTCAGCCCTGGATTGCAGTGTAGTAATGAAGATTGAGGGGTTCTGGAGAGGCAGGCAGCATTCTGGGTCTCTCCTCTATGTCATGGTCTCCTCTCCCAGCCTCGTTTTCCACCAAAATTCATTCCCCGCCCCATTACTCCTACCCTGAGGACGTTACACATTATTCCCAGGACAAGCTGCACTTGCCTGTCAGCTAAGAACATGCCCTAATCTCCCAAGCCCTTCCCTTTGTCATGCCCTTGCCTGTGCCAAGAGTGTTCAGCCTGTCATCTCTCTGCTCAGACCTCCCCTTCCCTATGAAGGCTCCTTCTACACACTGCCCTGAGGGTCACCACCACACCTTGGGTTGTATTACTCTGTGTGTGTGTGTGTGTGTGTGTGTGTGTGTGTGTTTGTGAGAGAGAGAGAGAGAGAGAGAGAAAGGAGGGCACTCGACAATTGTTTCTCAAATGACTTATAGGCTAACTTCACCCCCCCACCTCTGTTCTAGGTGGTCACTCATTGTCCCCTTGAGTCGGAATCCCTGGCTTCTCCACTGCCAGAGGGGTAGGAACTTTCTCTAGACTGCATGAGACACAGCCTCTTTACCAGCTCCCACCTCTGGTCATCTGACGCAGGCCAGGTTGTCCCTGAGGGATGGGCTGATGATCAGTGAATCAGCATTAGGCAAATTGTGGTGTGACAAAGGGAAAAGGATGACTGACTGGCTCCCCTCATTCAAGCACCATCCCGCAGTAACAGAATGTGGCCACAAGGGGCTCTACTGGGCAAATCAGGCACTGCAGAGAAGGGCCTGGTGGGAGAGCTTTGGGAAAGCTCCTGGTGGTGGGCAAGGAAACGCTCCCTGGGTCTCTCCTCTCAGAGATCTCCAGTACCAAAGCTCCACAGACCCCCACCGTGCTCAGGCTGCTTAGTGTTGTGTTTTACCTCTTACCTGTCAGGAAACTGTAGTTTTATGCGTTAGCACATTTCCCTCACTTTCCCATGCCCCTCTTTTCTTGCTGTCCCTGAGACCAACAGTCGCCCTAGGAGGAAGACACCTGTCTTGTGTTAGTTCTGACTCCTTTGAAAGAGTGCAGGCCTACATCAGGAGCAGCCTGATTTTTAGACATGGCAAGGACAGTTGTCTTGTTTCATCTCTTCTACACTCTTGACTCTGCCCCCTTCTCTCCTGGGTTCTGGGCTTCCTGTTTCTGACCAGGATCCTGAAGTATCCTCTGCCTCCAGATAATCCCTTGCCCATCAAATGTCCACCCTGGAGCCACAGAAGTCTCACTCCCATCAGGCACCAGCCTTCAGTAGTTCCCAAAGTCCTGGGCATTTACATGGCCCCAGGGCCCCCAAGACCCACTGCCTGACTCTCCAGCCTCTTGTCATTCCTCTCCCCTTAACCTCCAGCCAGAAAGGCTGAAATATGTGTAATTGCCTAAACTATCGTGATGTATCAAGCCTTTGTACTTTGCACACATTCTTTCCTGTGGACGGATGATCTTGCCCCACCTCTCCCTGACACCTCCTCCACCCTTACCCTTGCTCTCTATTCTTACCTGGCAGAACCCTATTCATTCATCAAAACTTTCAGTTCCTCTGTGGAGCCTTTCCTGACCTTAACTCCTTCCCAATCCCCAGAATCCCTGCAATGAATAGATCCTCTTCCCCAAACGTGTCTGTCACTCAATGTAATACCCACCCACAGGCCTACCCTGCCCTGTGGGACCCAGGGCCAGTATGTGGTAGGTGCTGCATGAAAGGTGTTGCACCGGAGTGACTCTGTCTCTGCACCTTGGCCAAGTCCTTTAAATGCTCTGAACCCCAGTTGCTGATCTTCCAGATGGAGTGATATGAGAATCAGAAGAGAGCACCTACATTAAATAACTTTATAATTGACTAAGTGCTGTGCGAATGTTTTGTTGCATTTTGTCTTCCAGACTACTGTTTACCTACACTTGCCTGTGTGGAAATCCTCAGATTAAAGGAATGCGATGTGATTTTTTTTTTTTTTTGTAATTTCCCCACCCTTCCAGTCAAAGGAAAAGCTGGTCAGGAGTCAACCATTAATTTGCCTCCCTTGGAGGCCCCTGTCTCCTCTGGAACTCTGGGTTAATGATTCCAATGTTGTTTTCTTCACAGGGCCAATTAGTATCTAATCTTTGGCATGTTCCCTCCTTTCTTAAGACTAACTTGACTCACTTCAGTAATTCCTCAGCCTGGAATCAGGAACCTTGTTTTGAAGGAGGAAATGGTGGATGTGTGTAAGTCTTGAACTGTCTTTCCTTCTTGGCAGGGACTTTCACTCCATGTCCACCATTCCCTCTAGGGACCAAAGAGATCTCTCCCCACCAACATGCTGAAGTCTGCAACTTCCCTCAGAAGTAGCTTTAGGAATTAGCTGTGGAGATTCTAACAAAAACTGTGGCCCAACTCACAACTTCCTTCCTGGGAGTTTCGAGGATTTGTTTTTGGAATTCCAGGAGAAAGAATTCTGGTCCTGACTATTAAGAGTTAAATTAGTGACTAGGGGAGCACTGGGCTGCATAGAGTCATAGCTCCAGTCAGGAGTGGTCTCTGGTGGAGAGCAAAGCCTGGAATTCCAGGTGGGAGGTCTGTTTATAGCTATAGTGAAGGCAGGCGAGGCTGGGGATAGAGGTCTTTGAGCCAGACACAGCTTGAGGGTGGTCTGGACACTCTTTTGATAAGGCCATCTAGGGGCTGTGTGCTCAGTGAAGTTCAAACAAGAGCTCACAGTGGCTCAATCAGGGCTCTCCCCAGCCCTTCCTCATTTTTTTGTTTTTTGTTTGTTTTGGCGGTGCTGGGGTTTGAACCCAGGGCCTTTTGCTTGCAAGGCAAGAACTCTAACAACTGAGCTATATTCCCAGCCCCCTTCTTCTTCTTAATTCAGTAAATTCCATGCTCACCTCTGCAGAGTTTTGGTAAGTCTCAGTTTCTGTGATGCCTCTGTCTCTGGACCTATTCTCTTTGATCCCTCCCCATGTCTCAGATATGTCTCTGCATAAAGAAGTAGGCTGGGGCAACACTGTTCTGCAAATGTCCCACTGAGTGGTGAGGCAAGTTACCTTCTTGTGCCACGGTGTTCTTATTTATAAAATAGGGATATCATTCCTCCTTTTCCTAATAACCAACCATGGCTTCTTATACTTGTCATTTAAAATATGAATCTTAGCAAAAGAGTCCCCATGTCACTTTGGGACACATCACATACAAGTGAAAGCACCAAGGAAAGGAATTAAGACATATCTGGGGCAATGACAACTTCATTACATCTGCTACATTTTAGGGCTAACAAATAGCAACAAAACAATGAACACCTAGCTACCCCCGCTTGCTTAAAATTTACAGTTCTCAGTGGATCATGGTGGTTCATGCCTGTAATTCCAGGCGCTCTGGAGGCTGAGACAGGAGGATCGCAAGTTCAAAGGCAGTCTCAGCAACCTAGCAAGACCCTAGCAACTTAGTGAACCCTCAAAATAAAAAAATCAAAAAGGGCTGGGGATGTGCCTCAGTGGTTGAGCACCCCTGGGTTCAATTCCCGAAAGGGAAGACTTGTGACTACCTCCTTGTTCCCACATCTTACTTTTCCACCCTAGAGAAAACTACCATCCTGGTTCTTGTGTTTACCATGCCCTTATTTTTGTGTACAGTTTTACCAAACAAATATGCAATACATTGATTTCTTTTAACCCTTCTATAAATAAATCATATTCTATTCTGTGACTTACATTTTTTAAAATATCACTATATAAGCAACTTTTTTCTATGCTGATTGTCACTTTCGAGTATCCCAATCCATATCCCACTGTCATATTAATTCTGTTGATGGAAATTTGGTCTATTTCCAGTGTTTTAATATTACTTTGCTATCAACATTCTTGTAACCATCTCCTAGAAAATGTTTCTCTGGGGTGTAAGCCTAAGCATGGAATTGCTAAATCTAGACAATGGCCCTCCCTGTTCTGATTGTCAGCAGATAGATGCTGCTGCTCCCTTTCCCCACCCATTGAATGGCCCAAGAGGGGGACACATCCCTACCCTTGATCTATGGATCTTCAGGGGAAAGAAAAATTATCCAGAGTAGGGAGATGGTAGAGGTAGAGTTCCCAGCCCTGTCTATGACTCTTAGCCATAGCCCTGGGTCACCCAAACCAGGAAGGGGCAGAGGCAAGAGGGAGCATTCCTATTGGTACTAGGGCGCACGGTGTGAGGTGGGGCGGGCGGGGTGGGGGGGGGGGGGGGGGGGGGTGGTCCTCAGGCGGCAGCACAGCTGACATCACAGAATCCACTGTGAGATCACTGCTGTGCTGAGAACGTGGAAACTCAGACACAACTCAGCAGGCCATTCTCAGGTTGAATGGTTCTTTATTTAATCTGCAGTAAAGGAAGCTGGAATAGGCTCTCTTGGGATACTCCCCTGATCCCTGGGCCCCTTTTAACTTCTGGCTCTGGGTTGTATTTAGTGGCTTTCAAAGGTCACTGTCTCCATGACCTCGGATGTCACAGAACCAGCGATATCCATTCCCTGGCCACTCTCTGCTGTTTCCATGATGGCCTCCATGGTGGTCGTCTCCTCTCTCTTAGTCATGATGTCCATATCTCTGCCGCGCACTGAGGCCACCCCTTTAGTGGTAAGGTTGGCTTTGACCGTCTTCAAGAAAGAGCTGATCCTGCCGAGTTTCTTGTTGGCCGAGCCGGAACTCGCTGTTGATAAGCTCCTCCCAGACTTGTGGGAGCTCCTGGACTCCTTGGTGATGGGGGTGCGACTGATGCCTTTGTGGGCACTGCTGTGCCTGCTGCCCCCGGTGCTGCTGCGACTTTTTCCCTTTTTTTCATCTCTCACCGTTCTGCGGCTAGGTGACTTCCGGGAGATCTTGTCCCCGGTCTTGCGGCGACTTTCACTCGTCCTGTGGTGATGGGCACCCCTACTCACAGTCCTGTCCTTTTCTCTCCTCTCCCTTCTTTCCCTCCTCTCCTTGTGGATTTCCGTTCTGTTGTGGGAGGCTTGATGCCGTTTAGCCGGCCCACCCTTGTCACTCAGCCGGGTTGGGGTGAAAGGTCCCCCTGCTGAATTCTTGTCCGGTTCTCCAACAGTCTTACTAGCGCGTTCTAGCCCCGTATTCACAGTGCCCTCAGGGAAGAGGCTGGAGGATGTTCTGGAAATACTTTCCAAGGGCTTGTTTGCTGCTGAGGCTACCTTAATGTTCTTAGGGGACGCCTTGGCAGAGCCTGTAGTGGCCAAGTGGGTTTTGCTTCCTCCGGCACCTTTGAGGTCCCCGTCCCCTTTGGCTCGGCTTGCTGATCCAGAGCCTGCTATCTCCGTTGCTGACACTCTGACTAGCTCTTTAGATTTTGTTCTTAGGGCGGTTACATCAGTCATGGATGTGGATTTGCGGGAGTCTTTCTGGATTCCCTCCCCCCCAACAAAACCAGCAGAGGTGGCCCCACACACTTCAGAGACCATGTGGAGGCTCCTGATGCTAACCTGGTCTTGATCCCCTTTAGCATGTAAATCCACAGGCGCCAAACTCGTCTTGTCCTCTTCCTCACACACAGGCATGCATATCATATCCCCGGCTGGGATTGCATAGGTACTGCTGTTACTGTCCACTGGTGGTCTCAAGAGATAAATTAGTTTTTCCCAATAGGCAAAGAGGTCTTCCCGGCCATCGAGAGGAGGGCACAGCTGCAGGTAGCAAGAACGGCCAGTGGCAAATTTCAGGCGCAGCTGTTGTTTCTCACAGTCATGAACAGAGATCCTTACAAACTTCAAGGGAAGGAGTCTGGTGAGCTCCAGAGTCTTTGCAGACTTGCGACTTCTTCCCTTGGGGCGTCCAGAGACCCCTTCATGTCCAGCAGCTGGTCGGGCCAGCAGCATGACGTCAGGGAGTGGGAGAATGGGGCTAGTGCAAGCGATGCCCACGGTCACCATCCGGACACGGTTGTGCACATCAATCACTTCCCCCCGTTTGGTGATCTGGATAAAGTCGCTCTCAAATATTGGTGCATACTTGAATATATCGTACTCTCCCTTGTACAGCTGCTTCTGCAGCTTCCCCATGGTGGTATTGAACATGCCCACCCCAGTGCCACTTTGGGCAGTGTAGTATGGTAACAGACACTCACTGTTCATGGCCATCTTTTATCACAAGAGCGCTGGCGAGGCTGGTCCAAGTCTTTCTTAGCCTCCTGGGCAGATGAGGGAGCAGAAGCGGTGCTCCTGGGTCACGGAAGTGGCGCCACAGCAGGTCTCTCAACACCACACCACCCCACCCCACAGACCCCTCCACCTTTGCCTCAGAGCCTCCTAGAGGCCAGGCTGGGGGTGGGAGCACAGATGATAGACAAGGGGGCGCTGTAGGGTGCCTGGATCCCAAACTGAATCTCTTTAAAGATGAAGAGATGCAGGGTGGGTTCCAAGAGATTGTCTTCTGGGTCTAACCCCCTCACCTCCACCTGTGATATTGTACTTCGCTGAGAGTCAACAAACTGCAGTCCTAGTGGGAGAAGTGACCACCCTCTTGACTTCAACCCCCTGCACAGCCATATTTATCCTCTGCTGCCCTTTGTGACCTGTCACTGTCACATACCCCTTTGTTTTCATACCCCAGTTGCCCCCTCAGAGGACAGGACCACCCTGCCAGGGACTCAGGTAGGTGCAAAAATAAAGATTTTTCAAATGAAAAGAATTGTGTATGGGTGCTTCCTTCCCCATCCCAAATGCAAAAGATTCAACAACTAGACAACGTCTATGGGACTGCAAGGTGATGGGAGAAATTTGAACCATCTGAGTCCCTGCCTTAATTTTATTGAATAATTTGGAATTGGTAACCTTGGTCCGTAGCCTGTCCTTCCATAAAATTGCAGTAGATACTAACAATGATAATCTTAATATTATCACATTTAATAATTAACTTATAATTTAATAGTGAAAGGTTTCTTCTCCTAGGGACTGTTATGCATTTTGCACGTTATTTTAGAACTCATTGAGTTGCGGTACTCTTTTTTTAAAATATATTTTTTAGATGTTGGTGGACCTTTATTTCGTTCATCTACTTATTCGTGGTGCTGAGACTTGAACCCAGTGCCTCACACGTGCTAGGTAAGTGTTTTACCATTGAGCCGTGACCCCAGCCCATTGCACTCATTTTAGTAGTAAAAAAATTGAGGTTGTGTTACTTACCGACATTCACAAGCTCATGGTATTTTTAAATCCAGGTCTAACTGACTCTAAGATCTTTGTTCTAAACACTACAGAGACTCTGCTTCCTGTTTCCATATCCTGAGCCACCTTCCTCCACCATGCCCTTCTGCCATGATGTTCTGCCTCAGCTCAGGCCCAGAGCAATGGAGTGAGTCATACATCGATCAAGAAGACTTCCGAAACTGTGAGCCCCAAACAAACCTCTCCTCCTCCCTCCTTCTCTACATCGTTTGATTTTTTTTTTTGTTTTTGCGAAGCTGGGGATTGAACTCAGGGCCTTGTGCTTACAAGGTGAGCACTTGAACCCAGGGCCTTGTGCTTGCAAGGCAAGCACTCTACCAACTGAGCTATATCCCCAGCCCCTCTATCTTGTCAGGTCTTTTGGTCACAGCGATGAAAAAGCTGATTAAAACAGAAATTGCTACCAGGAAGTGGGGTTGTTGCAGTGACTAACCTGACCATGTGGTTCTAGAAGCTTTTGGAGCTTTTTGGGATTTGTGGAAGGAATTTTGAAAAGTTTCAATATGCAAACTAGAAAAGATTTTTGTTGTTGTTGTTTATTGTGTTTTTTTTTGGGGGGGGGGTACTAGAGGTTGAACTCAGGGGCACTCAACCTCTGAACCACACTCCCAGTTCTATTTTGTATTTTATTTAGAGACAGGGTCTCACTGAGTTGCTTAGCAGCCTTGTTTTTGCTAAGGTTGCTTTGAATTCAATCCTCCTGCCTCAACCTCCTGAGCTGCTGGGATTACAGGTGTGTGCCACCATGCCCCACCTGGAAAAGTTTTAAATTGTTGTAAGTGGAGCTTACTGGGTGATTTGGAAGAGCAATGATAGGACTATGTACTGGAACGATTGGGTTCATAAGGTTTCAGAGGAGAAGGAGGACTGTATTGGAAATTGGACTAGAGGCTACTCATGTTACCTTGAAGCAAAGGAGGTATCTACATTTTGTCCATGTCCTGAGACTTTCTGTGAAGCTGAATTTAAAGTGATAGACTAATTAATCTGATAGAGGAAATGTCAAGGCAGCATAGCATTCGGGGTGGCATGACTATTGCTGGCAACTTTAAGCCAAGTTAACCATGATAAACAGGAGCAGGAAACAGATCAGAATGATTTGAAAAACTTGCTGTTTAGGCTGGGCACAGTGAAACAGGCTTATAATCCCAGTGGCCAGGGAGGCTGAGGCAGGAAGATCGTGAGTTCAAAGCCAGCCTCTGTAACTTAGTAAGGCCCTAAGCAACTCAGTGAGACCCTGTCTCTACATAAAATATTTTAAAAGGGTTGGGGATGTGGCTCAGTGGTTAAGTACCCTGGGTTCAATCCCTGGTACAAACAACAAAACAAAACAAAACAAAGAACCTTGCTGTTCAGCCAGAAAGCTGCCAAGAGAGTTGTGGTTGTTAAAGACATTACAACCACTAAAGAAATGCTAAGTACTTTGCACAGTGATAATAGGAAAGATGGCTTGAGGGCATCTGAGGGACTGGAAAAACCACACCCATCTCAGGCTTAAAGGGTGTAAAGGTAAAAAATTCCTTTGAGAAGAGACCATGGGAGAATCACAGCCTCTGGGACAGGATTCCCCTGTGTTTCTCCTTTGCTAGCAGAGCAATAAAACTTTTTTTTTTCTTTTTTCTCAAAACCATGTCCTCATTATTGGATTGTCATTGGGGAATTTTGGGAACAAATTTGGCAACCCAGATGGGACCTGACAGCAGCCCCTGCTCTAACTTTCTTGGGCAGGCCTGGCTCTCCAGGCAACCCCACTTCCATGCTGAAGATGTAAGGTGAACTTGTTGAGAACTGACCGCTAGAGAGTTAGGAAATGGGTGAGTTTGCCTTGGGTGGAACTGGAGGAGCTATTTCTGTGAGTAAAGGGAGGGAATGAGGGACCATCCCAGCAGCTGCGAAAACTGATTTTGCTGTGGGGAACTCCTGCCTTCTCTTCCTGAACAGTACAGGTCATTCCATCTTGGTCCACTTTGAGAAAAACGAAACAACTCAGTAAAGTTGTGACACCCTTAGTCATTTGGTAAATTTCCCCCCCACACACCATGTGCATGCTGAGACCCTTGCTTCCACACATCTGGTTCCTCTTCATGGGAACATCTGGACCCTCTTTGTGGGGACATATGTGGCACCGCTGGTGTAGGATTCATGGTGAAGCGGGATTAGAGAACCTAGGGATATTTACTTTCTTCGGGTCTGTTCTAGGTTCTCATCTGTTTGTTGGCCTTGGGTTTGGGTATTCCCTCTGGTTGTCCATCTGTGTTTTTCTTTGTATCTGTTACTTCCCCTTTTAAGACATAGGCAGTACTGCACTAATCCAATAGATGGTCTGTTGGGAAAGGTCTTTGATTTTTTGCTAGCACTGCCAACCCACAAAGACCCGTGATTATTGAAATGGCACGGTATGGATTCTAAATTTTACTTTAAAAGGTAAACTTAGTTAAATGTAAAGCTTAGGAGAGCACTTTACCAAGTTGGTGTTCTCCAAACTATAATTGTCTGTAGCAATAGTCTCCGTCAGATTCATATAGAAATAACAAATTTGGTATATTTATGTCATTTAATGTTTTATAACTGAATAAAGGTAACCTGTTGTCAATAAGTTATGTGTAAAATTTTGTTAGTCTTTATACTGTGATGGGAATTTAAATGTATTTTTGGAAGGTAATAAGGAGAACCTGATTGTTCAAAGATTGACAACATGGAACATGAAAACATTCTGTCACCTTTTTTACAAAAGGGAAGTTAAGAGCTCTCTTAGATGTAATTTGTATTATGTTAAGTGATATTCAGGTAGACTGATGAAATAATACATGAGAACTTTGTAGAATGATATTTTTTAAAGGGGCATAATCAGATTCAGAAATAAAACACTTTTTAAGATTTGTCAACAGGTCAGCCTCACCTGAGTTAAGGCCCTGTTGCTCATCGTTCGCCATGTTAGGATGGCTCCAAATTAGACTAGAAATACGCTTATTTAAAGTTGTGTTCAAGCCAGCCACGGTGGCTCATGCCTGTAATTCCAGCGGCTCAGGAGGCTGAGGCAGAAGGATCACAAGTTCAAAGCCAGCCTCAGAAAAAGTGAGGGGCTAAGCAACTCAGTGAGACACTATCTCTAAATAAAATACAAAATAGGACTGGGGATGTGACTCCGTGTCACAGTATCAAGTGCCCCTAAGTTCAATCCCTGGTACCCCCAAAACTAAAATAAAATAGTGTTCAGCTGGGCTGGTGGCACATTCCTGTGATCCCAGCAGCTCAGGAGGCTGAGGCTGGAGGATCACAAGTTCAAAGCCAGTTTCAGCGACTTAGTGAGACCCTAAGCAAGTCCCTGACTCAAAATGAAACATAAAAAGGGCTGGGGATATGGCTCAAAGGTAAAGCACCCTTGGGTTCAATCCCTAGTACCAAAAAAAAAAAAAAAAGAAAAAAAAAGTTGTATTCAGAAGACAGTTCTATTTTTTGTTGTAAAAAGTATTGTGATCTCAAAGAAAACAGGATATAATACAAAACTTAAGTAAAGGTTTGGGTAAATTATAAAAGGTATTTAGGTTTGTAAAAGAGTTTTTAAAAAGTAAAACTTACATATAACTGAGGTGATAAATAATGTGGGTCTTTGTGGAAGCTAAATAGACAGCAAAGATACATTAGTGTTCATTTTGTATTTTCCTTGTAAAACTTTATAACCATTGCCTGTTAGTGTTTTGCAGAAATACTACTAACAGAACAACCTGAATTAATTTGAGACAATAAGTCATCATCTATAGGAGAGCTAAGATATAATGCTGCCTTGTAGTATTAATACTGACTCCAATTTTAAAAAAGGGGTGACTGTAGAGTTACAGATATTGAAGTTATAACCCCTTGCTCCCTCTGTAAGACTGCTGAAACTGGCCTGCTGGATGTTTAAAACTAAAAACTTGGAGACCAAAGTCAAGGAAGTAAAAGGGCCAACTTTTTGGCCCTTGCCCTCTAAGATCAGCCAGGACCCAGAGAATGACAAGACTCCTCTCTGGGTCCTGTAACCCTGGTGAGTCACCTATCTACTGATTAGGGGAATCAAGAGGACTCTAGAGAACAGGAAGCTCACCAGTGTACATTCTGCAAAGAAGGAGGGTCATTGGAGAGAGAAGTGTCCCTGGTGCTTCCAAGAGAATCCATGTATGGTTTCTGGTAGAGAAAAGCTAAAGGAGCCAAGAGGCTTCTCACACGTTCCCAAGAGTGATCCCCAAGGAAGCTTGGCTGACTCTTAGTAAGTAGTAGATAGGAACAAGCTCAAGTTTGATCAACTTGTTCTTAGACACCTGCCAGGAGAGTATAACCAATGAACAGTCCTACATAGACATTTAGGAGAGACAGTGGCTCTTTCAGTATAACTTAAGATGTACACTTGTGTCAGAAAGTAAATAAAAATGGAGGCTATAAAGGAAGGGTTCTTATGTGGGAGTACCTAATGCTATCACAAAAGACTCCAGAATCACAAGTTTGTTCTGAGTGAGTTTGAGCTTGATTGATCTCATAGACCTGCAAATCTTCCCAACCTCCTACATAGAAAAACTGGATCTGTTTTTCTCTGATACAATTATGAGTTACTGTCTCCATGGTGAGAGAATGGCTGAAGTATGAATTGCTTATGTGCTAATCATTTACAAAAAAAAAAAAAAAGTAATGCTTTGCTGTCTTGTTTATTGCCTTAGCAAGATCCCTGCCCTATGTCTGCCTTGTCCAGTTACTCACCAACTGCCACCATGGACCTCTGGACTGTCCTGATGTTGAATACCCTTAGCTGTCCATTCCCCACCTGATAGAAAACAAGGACTTTGGGTCATTTTCCCCAAAACTTTGCCCTTTGTCAGCAGGAAGGAGCTTGGGGGTGTTACCACCCACTTTTCCATAGAAATGGAAAGTAGAAATTGACAGTGGGGAAATGCTACAGTCGTCCACTTTATGCTTTGAAGATAGCCCTTGCTGTTCCGCTGCTGCAATTAGGGCATGTTTCTTTCTCTTCCTCTCTCTCTCCTCCCTAACTGCGCCCCCCTCTCTAATCTCAGGGAAAACAAGCTTACCTTTCTTCCCCATCCTAGATAGAGTTATCTGCCTTGAGCACACACCCATCATAGGAACGATTGGGTCTGGCACCAGAAGATCTCAGAAATGACTGTCTCCCAAATTAACAAGTGTATTACAACTCCAACAGAGAACATGTGGAATGTAGCCTTTGAATCACTTCTAAAAACCCCTATTCTCTCAGATGGGCAGAATCACAGCCTTGGGGACAGGAGTCCCTGTGTTTCTCCTTTGCTAGAGAAGCTACAAAACTTCTTTTTCCTTTTTCTCAAAAAAAAAAAAAAAAAAAAAAAAAAAGATACTATGGGGGCACCCTGCTTGCAGAGAGGGGCTTAGGAAGTTTTTCCACTCTGCTCAGCTGCCCAGGCCCTCAGAGACCACTGCAGCTGTGGTCACAGGAGGCTTTTCTACTGCTCAGGATGGTGGCAGGCCCTGGCAGCAATCACATGGTGCTGGTTCTGCAGGATTGCAGGATTTTGGAGTTAGGTGGTCATGGAGGCTTCCACTGAGATTTCAGAGGAAGGTCTGGGAGACCAGGCAAAGTGTAGCAGTTGAATTCCCTGAGGGCAGCCCCTGAGAATGTGATGTGTGGAGATGCAAAAAGGAGGGTGATGCTGCCATGGAGACCCCCAAGATTAGGAGAGGCCAGTACCATGCAATGTCTGCTGCAGAAAGCTGCAGTAATCAAGCAGAAACAAGCCAAGAGGGAGGCCACATGGATGCAACCAGCAAGGTCATAGGGGTGGCTGGATAAGCCCTTTAGAGAGAACATCATGATGCAATAGGCCCCAAATGCTGAACATGGATCTACAAGACTTGTATGCCTGGCTAAATTTTGCTCCTGCTTTGGTTCCATTCCTCCTTTCTGTGCCCCTTATTTCTCCCTTGTGAGATGAAAATGTTAACTCTGTGCTATTATATGTTGGGTATATGTAACCCGCTTTTTATTTTTATGGGATTCATGCTGAGAATTTGCCTTGAGTCTCAGGAGACTTTGGACTTGGACTTTTGGGTAATGCTGGAATTATTAAGTCTGTTGAGACTCTTGAAAATGGACTAAATGTATTTTGAATTGTGAGATGGGCATGAACTTTGGGGGGGCCAAGGACAGAATATTGTAGTTTGAATATGAGATGTTCCCCAAAATCTCATGTGAGAGACAATGCAGGAAGTTTCAGAGGTGAGTGATCAGATTAAGAGTAGTGACTGATATGTGTTCAGTTGTGACTGATATGGATTAACTGGGTGATAACTGTAGGCAAGTAGGGTGTGGCTGGAGGAGGTAGGTCACTAGGCGTGTTTCTTTGGGGTTTATATTTTGTCCCCAGTGATCAGAGCCCTCTCTCTGCTTTCTGTTGCCATGCCCTGAGCTGCTTTCCTCAACTGTGTCCTCCCACTACCTCTGACCCAGAGCTGGAAAGTCAGACATCTGTGGACTGAGACCTCTGAAACCATGGTCCCAAATAGACTTTTCCTCCTCTACATTGTTCTTGTCATCTCTTTGTCAATTACAAAAACCTGACTGAAACACTCACAAAATACTCTCTCTCCATCTGTAATACTTGGTGGTATTACCATCCGAGTGTGGATTAGGACTTCAATATATAAATTTGGGAATTTTGGACTTTGGAGGGAGACCAGCATTCATTCTTCAGCAGTTTATACCTGCATGAGAGTTTCTTTTCAGGAACTCAGGTAAGCCCTACCCTTGGCCAATCCTCAGTGACAATTGAGCTGGTCTCTTAGACACTGTTCTTCAAAGTCATCTGAACCCATTTTTGTGTCATATGCAATAATTTTATATGGAAATCAACGAATGGAATAGATGGGAGTGGAACAGTTCTGGCAAAAGTCAACTTTTTCTTGCCCAATGTGGCAGCTCTGGTTCCACTGTGTAAAGGATGAAATTTTTTGAAAACTAATTACATTCAATCAAAATAGGACTCTTGTGAATTATTGCTCTAAAAAAAGAAGGAAGAAATTACATTTTTCCTGCTGCAAACACCTCTAAAATTCTGATAATAAATGACAAATAGACGTACAAATTAACTACAAGTATTTGTTAATGATTTACTTAACATTCACACAGCATGATTAGTATGAATTTAAAAGACTCTGCTACTACTACTGGGTATTTCTCCAAAGTTAAATTATCAGTATATCAAAGAGATAAATGTACTCCTGTGATCATTGCAGCACTGTTTACAATAGCCAATTTAGGTGCCCATCAGTCAATGAGGAAATAAAGAAAATATGTTATATCTTCACAACAGAGTGCTATTCAACCATTAAAATAATGAAATTTTGTCACTGTGAGAACATGGATAGAACTAGAAATCATTATGTTATGTGAAATAAACCAGGCACAGAAAGACAGGTCTCTTGTGATCTTATTTATCTGTGGAACCTAAAAATGTTGACCTCACAGAAGTTGGGAGTAGAAAGGTGGTTACCACAGAGTTGGGAGAATAGAGGGAAAGGAGGGATGGAAGGAGATTAATCCATGAGTACAATAGTACTAAGTTTCAGTTAAGATAGGAAAAAAGAGGACTGATCTTGGCCAAACTATATTGTTATTTCGTGTGCATGTATGAATATGGAACAACAAATCCCACCATTATGTTCAACTATACTGTTATGGTTTGGATGTGAGACAATGCAAGAAGGTTCAGAGAAGAAATGATTGGGTTATGAAAGCCTTAACCCAATCGGTGAATTAATCACCTGGTGGAATTGAGTGGTAACTGAGGGCAGGTGGGGTGTGGCTGGAGGAGGTGGGAATTGGAGTGTGGCTTTGGGGTATGTGTTTGTATATGGAAGTGGAGTCTCTCTGCTTTCTGATCATCATGTGAGCTGCTTCCCTCTGCCACAGTCTTCTGCCATGATGTTCCGCCTCACCTTGAGCCCCGAAGAATAGAGCCTGCTGTCTATGGATTAAGACCTCTGAAACTGTGAGCCCCAAAATAAACTTTTCCTCCTCTATAATTGTTCTAGTTGGATCTTTAGTCACAGTGGCAAATAAATAAACAAATAACCTGACAAAAACATGTAACAATAAAAAGTGTGGGAAAAAAGACCAAGAAGTTCTGGTGTGCTATTGCATGGTAGGGTAACTACTAATAGATAGCAAAAATGGACTGAATATTTCAAAAAACTGGAATAAAGAACTTTTGATGTTTTCACCTTAGAGAAATAAATGTTTAATTAGATATGTTTAAAGTGATCAGTACATATATAATTTATACAATTCTGAAACAGAACATGGTAACATTGTTAATATATGTATAGTTTTTGTTTTTATATATCAATTTTAAAATACATTTAATTAATAAACATGGGAGATCCTGTGGCTAAGAAAATTGCAAATTTCCTCTATATTTTAACAAATATAGCTATAGAATTGATTTAATTTAAATTTGTTCATTTCATTGTATTTTGACTAATATAATAAAAAAACAATTGCAAAATAGCTTTATCCACTTAAAAACCCAGCAGATGTGATGTGTCATTAAAGTAAACAAATAAAGGCTATAACCCCCAATAAAATAAAATAAAATATACCTCCACAGAGCTTTGCCATGCAAAGACTTGAGCCATTCAAATGGTTTCAAGCTGGACTGATTGAATTGTCTTCAAGAAGACCAATTTGGTGCATTGTAGGAAGTTGCATATCTGTGTGTGTGTGTGTGTGTGTGTGTGTGTGTGATGGAGAACCCAGGACAACAACTTCAGATGGAATGTACTAAGGTTAGGGGTTGAAGTACCCCCTGGGTCATCTCAGATCCTCTCATTTTACTTGTACAAACACCCTATATGTGGGAGCCCAGTTATTCTCTCAAGGTTCCCAATTTTCTCTCCCTGTTTTCCTACCTTCTACTCAGTGAAATGCTATGTGTCGTGAGAGGAAGGCCAGAGCCTGGAGGCATAAGCTTAAATTCCAGGACTAACTAACACTGTCCAGTACTAACTTCCTACCATGCAGGAGTAGTTCAGAAATCATTAACATCTATGGGGAGCCCTATGTTTCCCCATTCCCACATAGCTAGCCACAGAATAATGTTTTTGAAACTGTTCCTTGAAAACTCTGAGAAGGAACTCCTGCTCCTAATTCTCTTCTCCTAGTTATATATGATACTTGAAATCTCACCTTAGACATTCATTCTTTACTTGCAGACTAAAACTCTCTCTTAGGATGGGAACATAGTTCAGATAGAGCTATGGGGATTTGATCCCCAGCAAGGAAAAAACAAACCAACAAACAAAAAACCTATATCTTTGTTAAAATACTCTCACCTATCCATTAATGGATAGATAGATAAACAAAATGTAGAGTAACCATGCAAACATATTATTGTTCAGCCATAATTCAGAATAGAGTACTGATACATGCTTCAACATGAATGAACCTCAATATCAGACTAAATGAAAGAAGCCAGTCACCCAAACTGCATGATCCATTTATATAAAATGCCCAGGATGTGGAGGAAGGAAAGATAGTGAACTGAGACAGACATCATTACCCTATGTACATGTATGATTACAGGAATGGTGTGAATCTACATTGTGCACAACCATAGAAATGAAAAGTTGTACCCCATCTGTGTACAATAAATCAAAATGCAGTCTGTAAAAATAAAAATACAATAAAATAACAACAAAAAAATGCCCGGGATAGGCAAGTCCAGAGAAACAGCAGATCAGCAGTTGCCAAGGGCTGGAGTGAGGAGGATGGGGAGTGATAGCTCAGTGGGTATAGGATAGTGGTGGTTACACAGCACTGCGAATGTACTTAATTAACATTATTGAATTGTACACTTTAAAATAGTTAAAATGGTAAATTGTCTGTTGCATATTTTCCATGCACACATACCTATACCACACATGCACACATACACACTCTTGGAACTCTTGCTTAAACCCATTGTGGTTAAAAAAAAAAATTAAACTTCTGCTTTGGAAAGTTCAACTGAAGGGGCTGGGGATATAGTTCACTTGGTAGAGTGCTTGCCTCACATGCACAAGGCCCTGGGTTCAATCCCCAGCACCACCAAAAGAAAGTTCAACTGTGACCTTGAGCAACCTATTGAGGTTGCTTCAAGTCATCTGTAGACACTTCTTCCAAAGAATGGGTATAACAGTTGTTGTGAGGATTAAATGGGATTAATTAATGGGATTACAGCTAGGGTTTGGATCTTAACTGTCCCACTAGGCACTTTGTGTGAGTGGCTTTGTTCCAGGGTGGTACTATCAGGTGGTGGTAAAACCCTTAGGAGGTGGAGCCTTGTGGGAGGTCCTTAGGTCATTGGGAAGTGTGCCTTTGAGGGGGACTGTGGGACCCCTGCCCCCTTTTTCTTCTCTTCTTTTGCTTCCTAGTCATGAGATGAGTGGTTTTGCCCTACTACATGCTCCATACCATGGTGTGTTATCTCTCCACAAACCCAAAGCAACATGGCCAATCAATCAGAGACTAAAATCTTCAAAATTTGAACCAAAATAAACCTTTTCTCTTTGTAAATTGATTATCTCATTTTGTTACATTGACAGAAAACTGACTAATGCATGGGATAATGCCTGTAAAGTGTTTAACATATTGCCCTGTTCAAAAACTGAGCTATCACTAATTAGCATCAGTCCTCAGCAAAGCTTTGCAGCTCAGCATGAATTTCTTCCTGAGAGCCATTTTTTATAAGAGACTTGGAAAAGCTTAGAGTTAGTTCCACCATGAAGACACAGAAGGATGCTCAGAGGACAAGTGTGGCCCCCTTTTGGGAAGATCTGGACTGTTGGCATGAGACAGAAGAGAGGAGAAAGCTTGGTGTGGGTTTGGACGTCAAGGATTTATTTGGAGCTTGTGAAGGACAAAGTTAGGAAACAGCATTTTACCTCTTGACAGAAAGAGAAAGCATTCGATTCTAGAAGCCCTGTCCTGCATCAGAACACACTGAAACCCTTCATTCTGAAACAGATGTCAGGACAGACCTCAGGGCAAGAAAAGGGTAGGAGGAAGACACTAGGAGGGGGAGAGGGGCTTTCTAGGTCCTGCTAGTGGCACCACCCCCTACAGGAGGCCACTTAAAGCCAGGATGTCTTCAACTAGGGCTTTGATCATTCTGGTGGCAGCCCTGCTTCAGTTTATTCTGAGACCCCTTCACCCAACCTTTCTTCTCCTTCAAATGTGAAGCAGAATGAACAGAATGAGCCAGGTGGGAAGGTGCAAACCTGTAATTGCAGCAACTTAGGAGGCTGAGGCAGGTGGATCATAATCAAAGCCAGCCTCATCAATTTAGTGAGGCTCTAAGCAACTTAGTGAGACCCTTTCACAAAATTAAAAAAGGGCTAGGGATGTGGCTCAGTGGTAAAGCAACCCTGGTTTCAATTCCCAGTACCAAAAAAACAAAAGAACCAAATGACTTGATGATAAATAATCTGTATCCTTGTTTTTATTAAAGTATCAAAACATAAACTTGGCTACAGAAAACAAAACTATTATTAATGCATTTGTTAAAAGAATTTTCAGTCACACTAACCACACATAGTTTGCTTCTCAGATCAATTTTTCCTGCCAAGGCTTCCCTCTCCCTTTCTTTCGAATCCCCTGCCTTCCATGGCAGTTTGCAAATTGTCTTGAATTTCCTAACAGCTGGTGGTGGCACCTTACCTATATCCAGAGGGTAAATGCAGGGGAGTTTTCCCCTCCACCCAGGCAGGCATAGATTACTTAATGAAAGAAGTGGTGAATGTACTAACGTCAGATGGCTCTCCACAGATGAGGAACAACCCCTGATGTGCAATTAAAGCAGCCAAATTAAGACACCTTTGTCATAAGTGATGGTCCAAAGGAACCATACATAGTTTAAAGAAGCAGAAGTACCATTCATGTAGACCAATGTCACAGTTAATGACGTCAGCATCTCTTTGAAAAAGAGCATAAGGAAGGTAGCAGAGTGGCCAATTTTTATTTCTACCCTGTATTACATACATGTCCAGGCAAAAATCAGGGGTTCTATTCCAGACCTAAGGAATCCTATGCCCTGGAAATTCCAGAAAATGAAGCAGAATAGCTTTCTTTGAATCATCATACCCGTCTTGTCCAAAAATTTTCTTCTCCATTCCCCTTCCCATTCTTTTCTGATATTTGAAATACACAGTTGCAACAATGTAACCCACATTTGGATGTTATAACATGTAATTCAAGTGGATACTTCCTTAAGAATGCTGTGGCAGGTTAGGTTTCAAAGGCTCAACTTGAAAAAGAAATGGGAGGTGTTTTATGCATTTGTACACTGAGAAACTGATCCTTCTATCTTAAAGGATATACTAGGTGTTGTGTTCCAGGGATTGTCAATAAGAGCTTGGGCATCAAGACTGAGGAATAGGACTGAAAGTCAACTATCCCCCCTAGTGATATCCAAAGACAGAGGAGGGCACTTGGAGAATATTTAAAACTAATCACCCACAATGATTAGTGGTGGAAGGAGTGGTGACTGTTATGGTTTGGATGTGAGGTGTCCCCCAAAAGCTCACATGCAAAACAATGCAGGAAGGTTCAGGAGAAATAATTGGGTTGCAAGAGTCTAAACCCAATCATTGAATAAGTCCCTAATGGGATTAGTTGAAGTGGTAGAGAGTAGCTGGAGGAGGTGGAAATTGGGGCATGACTATGGGGTACATATTCATATGTGGAGAGTGGAGTCTCTCTGCTTCCTGATGATGCAAGCCACTTCACTCTGCCACGTTCTCCTGCCATGATGTTCTGCCTCACCCCAAGCCCCCAAGGAATGGAACCAGCCTTCTATGGACTAAGACCTCTGAAACTATGAGCCCTCAAATAAACCTTCCCTCCTCTATAATTGTGCCGGTTGAGTCCTTTTAGTCACAGCAGTGAAAAAGCTGACAAAACAGTGACCAAATTTCAACAATAAAGAGTTTTTAAAAAACAGAAACAAGCACAACACTTAACATTTACCATGTCTTGGTTCCAATATTTATTATATTGACAGGCTAAGAATACTTGGATAAATAATATTTTCTCTTACAGAAAACTGTAATGATACTATTGAGAAGGGTTAAACACTCTGAGAATTTCACAGAAACATCAGAATTTTATCAGACAGTAGCCAGAGTCCTTGTGGCCAGTGTGAGTGACCTCTCGCAGCTGCAAATGCTCTGGGCCAGATTTCTTAAAACAGATACATGACAAAAACAGTGCCATTAACATCCGAGAATGCTAAAGCCTGGTATCACCTGGCTTCAACCTTGCATCCCCACTGACTGGATTTTAACCACAAGGAAAGGAAAATGGAATATTCTTTGGCTCTTCCACTAGAAGTAACTCCTGACAAAGTCACTGAGAGGACAGCCCTAACCCTTTGGAAGTTGGACTTTCTGCTTTCTTCCTGTGACCTTGCGACTGAGTGTGCAACAGAGGACCCCACTGTCACACCCATGGATGCCAAGGGAAAGGAGGTCTCCTCTTTGATACAAAGCTGCTCTGCTGGCCAACAGGACGATTCTGCTCTCCTGGGGCTGGTAAGTTCTTCTGGCCACCTGAACATTTTTGTAAGACATTGCCCATGGTGACAGACCTTCTGGACTCTCAGAAACCAGATCTGAGGAAAACCACGGAAAAGTCACACCATTGTTGCACGAAACAAACATCAAAAGAGCATAATGCCTAGTTTTGAAACGAATGCCTTGCACACAGTAATTCCAGGACATAACAGCATATTCTCTAGAAAGCACAACCCTGGCCATTGTACAACTTCGATAAATGTTGTTCTCAATTCATGTCCCCTATGAGCGACAGTGGCAGCTATGGTGGAGGAGATGACACCACTCCACCCACCCAAGGTATAGACACTCTGCTTGAATCCTAATGGTGGGCATCCTGGTTCTTGTGGAACCCACATGAAAGCAGGCAGGACCCTAACCAGGGGCCATCTGGAACTTCTAAGAACAGCCAGTACGTCAAGGCCTAAATCCTAGAGTTGAGACAAAGGATGCTCTTGCCCTGGTCCAAAGTTCACTCTGCAGCAGAGGAAGGTCCAGTAGAGTCACCATGGCCCCCCCGCCTCAATGGCTCTCACTGCTGGGATTCTAGAGGAGCACAGGAAGTCAGCTTTCCAATGGCTTCAGGGTTTTAGGTGGAAAAGGAGTATTCGATGAGGACTCCCCAGTTGCTGCTTAGCTCTGCAGTGTTCCTTCTTTTATCTGTTGGATAAAGAGGTTTCTCTCATCTTCTGGAGTCCGCCCATTCTGAGCCCGGACAATACAGGTGGGCCGATGCAGGTTGAGCATGTATATCAAATGTTGCTTCTCATTCTTCAGCTCCTCAATTTGGGCCTTTAGTTCGGCATTCACACTCTCCAGCTTCTCTGATTCCTGGGAGACAAACAAAAGAAGCATTAGGAGGGGAGCCAAAGGCCAATAGGACAGGGCGGCAGTGGTGGGACTGCTGGGGACCATGGGACTCTTCAAGCTGGGAGAAACCTGCAGAGGGAACCACACCCCCCACAAAGATGGAAAAGCAGAAGTAAAAGGAGAATGGAGAAGAAGCCTTTGAATTTGAGGGGCCCCTTTAGAAAAACCCTGGAGATGCCTCCAAGGTAGGCTGAATGCCTCTAGTGGTCCAGAGACCATCTTTGAATGAGTTCAAAAGTCCCATATACAGGGCATCTGGACTTGAAAAGCTAGGGAGAAATTCAGACTCATGGTGCTTAGGTCTTTTGTTAAGTCACTGATCTCACTGACAAGTTCATCTCCTCCCCAAAAAAATGTACTTGGCAACACAAAATTTCCTAATTTCCACCAACACCCTGGAACCCTCAGCAGAGCCCCCAGGGATCTGTGGATTAAGACTCTAACATGGTGGATCCACACATGGGGGAGCAGAGACACAGCCACTGAAAATACAGCATGCATCATGGCCCGTTCCACCTAACCACACAGGCTATTCCCCGGTGTTTCCCAAGGGTTGCCCAGCCTATGCAGATTTGGCTCAGGTCACTGGATGAGCTGGGAGGACAGCAGAGTTCAGAACCAGACAGGCCAAAGAAGCAGTGCAACTAGTGCTTGTAGATTCAGGAAATAACTTGTTTGAAGAGATTAATTAAAGGCTTTTCATAGTGAGCCAAATGAGAACGGCAAGTTTCCTTTCTGGGACAATGGGCAGGTAAAGACTCTTTAACCGGGCTGGCGTATCCCACGGCCTGGGAGCTGCTGGGCGTGTATGGACCAGCCAAGACTCTGGAGTCTGGAGTTTTTAATTCCCACACACCTGATTTTGTACATCCACACTCTTAGCCAGTGTTTTAACAGCTCTGCTACCCATTCTGCAATGGCATTTCTTCTACCAACAAGCCCCTTCTTGGGAAAAACAACCAGGTACAGGGCTTGTTAACTCCCCTTCTGATAGTGACCCGAGGCTGGGGGGGATGGAGTGAATGAAGCAGGGACGGCTGGAAGGACTCACTTTCTGCAGGCACTCTGTCTTCTCCTTTTTCTTATTCCGGCACTTGGCGGCTGCAATCTTATTTCTTTCCCGTCGCCTCTTTTTCCTTTCATCTTCCTCAGGAGCTACCTATAAAATCCAACAGACACACGTTCAATGCTGTCATGAAATGCCACCCACCTCAAACACACTGCCTTTTACTGTCAGCAAAATCGGACAAACTGCCAGACGTGGTGGTGCATACCTGTAACCCCAGTGTCTTTGGAGGCTGAGGCAGGAGGATCGTGAGTTCAAAGCCAGTCTTGTTAACTTAGTGAGACCCTAAGCAACTCAGTAAGACCCTGCCTCTAAATAAAATATCAAAAAGGGCTGGGAATGTTGCTCAGTGGTTAAGCACCTCTGGGTTCAATCCCTGGTACCAAAAAAAAAAAAAAAAATCTGGTAAACTGGAGCAGCCCTAAATGCAATGGGACCCAGAAAAAATAAAGCCCTAGACTTTAGCCTGAAACCCCTTCTCTTACACAAACACAAACACACATACATGCTTGAGAATGAATAATGAAAATCAAAGGACTAAAATAGAATTGTGCTGGCATTATTAGTAAATTAAAATCTAACCTACTCAAAAATACCTTTGGGTTTTGAAACAAGATTTTGACAGTTAAGTTGATACCCATTGGGACTAACTAATCATTTAGAGAAGGACAAGGTCTATTTGGTAAATATGTCCTTTCCCTTAGAACCGGGAAGGACCTCAGGATCATCACCTAGCCACTCTCTCCTTTGATTCAAGACCCAAGGGCAATTTCATCCATCTCTATCTTTAGCTGGAGTAGCATGACAGCACCTTTCTGATATCAGAAGCTGGTGGAGCTCCTGGAGAAAAAGCCCATTTTCACCAAAGTGGCATGAATCAGCCCATAGCTTGGGTGCTACCTTCAGTGGTAAACTAGACCCATCCATTGATTTAGTCAACTAAAAAATACTCAGCTCCTCCCCTGTGTCTCACCCTGAGCCATCCCTAGGTCTCCTTGGGGGAAAACAAACAAACAAACAAACAAACCCTATCCTGCTTTGGGATGTGGTCCTCTATGGAAGTTCACTCAGATCCTGACTGATAAGGAATCAGCAGCATTCAGCCACTGGACTTGGCTTAGAAACCAAAGTTCAGCTGACATGAAGCACTCATGGTGAGCTGAGTGGGTGACAGTTTAGGCTGTAGATGCCAGATCCTGTCATATCACTTGTCCTTGCTTTGGACAGAAGGAAAAGCTGTAGAAACCACACCTCAGACCTAAAGGATCCTTGAATGTCATATTCACCTCATGTCTGACTTTTTACTATTCTTTAGAACTAAAAATAACACTGACTCTTCTTGGACAGAGAGGCACAGCAATCAAGAGAAGCAAAGCCCAAGGGAGAATTGTGGGAAGAGGAAAGTCCACCTTTCACATCTGAGTCCCAGAGCCACACAGACACACAATTAGGCTGTAGACTAAACTGGCTTTGAATTCCAATGTCATCATCTAGTAACTGTGAGACCATGGACAAGTTACTCTTCTGAGCCTCAGTTTCCTCATTTGTAAAATGGAATTCATAACATCACTTACCTAGTATGGCCATGAGTTAATATATGTAAAATGCTTTGCATGGTGCTTAACTGATAGCAAATGCTATATAAAGCTTTAGTTACTGTTATTAACTTCACCTTCAGTGTCTTCCTCAAGATATTGCAACTGTAGATTTTTCCTTTGCAACACTACAGATATTTTGGACAGGTGGAAGAGGATTCATGTTTGCTCAAATGAGGAAGCAGTTGAAAACAGAGTCATAAACTGTCCAGGATGAAAAGGCTTTCTATGGACCATTTGGTTCAGCTCCCTCTTTTTACTGAGTGACCAGTTAAAATGTGACCAGGAGGCCCCAGGAATCATCTGAGGCTCACAGCCTCCAGACCAGTAAGCTACACACAACACAAACCCAGGTGTTCCATTCCCTCCCGTCCTGTCACGGCTGTTTTATTCACCATGTCACGTGTCCAGAGAGGACTAGGATCTGGGAAACAAGCTTGTGCTGCACATATACACAGGATGCCTATGGCTTTCATGGGTTCAGTGTCTTATTTGAAGATGGGAATTACT
Source organism: Glaucomys volans (assembly GCA_020662805.1). NCBI lineage: Eukaryota > Metazoa > Chordata > Mammalia > Rodentia > Sciuridae > Glaucomys > Glaucomys volans. The sequence continues at coordinate 111,248 of JAJEJO010000628.1, read as the reverse complement.
ACTACCAAGGGGATCAGATACTCAACTAGGTCTGCTGGTGCATTCTCTTTCCAATGTTAATCCTCTTGTCACACTGACATAAGATCACAAAGTCAAGCAAACACAGAATCAGAACAGAGAACTCTTCAAATATCCTTCCAAGTTTCCCTCCTACCAGTTCCATTTCATCCAGTTATCTCAAATTGTTAAAAAGGAAAAAAACAAGACAAAACAAAAAAACCTCCCGTAGTGTCTCATGGTGTACCCTACATTGTTCAGTTTTGGATTGAGCACTGGTAAACATTTTGTGGGTCCCTCTGAGGCTCATTGGGGGCACAGCTAATGCCCCTAATGATGCTGAACGGCTGCAGCACTATAAATTGTCCTAGCTACCATTTATTGAATGCTACCAGCCAGGCACTCTACTGGCAAGCACTCTACTACTGAGCTACAACCCTAGTCCCAACCTTCTTTTAAACTCAGTTCTTTGGGGAAGATTCCACTGCCCTTTGCCCAAAGGTTGCAATCATGCCAGTTAAGTAACCTTGCAATAATCCCATCTTGCAACCATCTCAAGAAGGCCAACAAAATTGTGAGATCCCAAGCTCTGACGTCCTTAAGCCACCACAGCATCCTCAGCAATCATGTCTCACTATGTCTGTTATTCCAGGTATCTCATGAAAGGTTGCCAAGTGCAGAACAATGCAAGTGTCTGAGACAGACATGAACTCAGAGCAGACACTTGGTACCAAGGCTGTAAGCATTGCTATAGGGAAGGGTAAGGCTGCCTGGTCCTTGCCTCATTGTTTGGGTCCTTGGGTCCTGTTAGTGACCTATTAAAAAAAATCACCATACTACATTCTTCTGCAGAAAGACTTGATATGAAAGGTGACTTCGTCCCAACCCATGACTTTAAATACTGTGTGTATGCTGATGACTTCCAACTCTGAATCTCAAGCCCTGATACTCTTCCCATGTATGCAACTGTCTGCTCCACATCTTCACTGCAGTTAGAACAGAACAGAATGGAACTCCTGCTTTTGCACCACCCACCTACCCTGACCTCCTACAGTCCCAATTTTAGCAGCAAATGGACACTCCATTCTTATAGCTGCTCAGGCCAGAACATTCAGATTCACCATTGAGTCCTCTTTCTCCCACAACCCATTACCAGTCTATCAGTAAAGCAGGTTTATCCCCTAGTCAGATCCAGAATCCAACCACTTCTTAACACCCTCCTGACCCAGACCCTCCCTCACTCACCCAGGTGGCTTGCCACTGTCTCATTTCTCTACACTCTGCCTTGCCCTTACCACCCATTTGCAACAGGATGGCCAGGGAAATCTTTTAAAAATATGTCAGACTATATCACTCCTCTGCATAAAAACCCTGCAATGGCTTCCCATTTAGCACATGGCTATATTTATGCAATAGTCTATAAGACCCAACATGATCCACGCCTATTTCCCTCCCCACCACTCTGCCATGCCACCTGGCATGCCTGCCACTGACCATGCTCCCCACTTGGTGCTTTCTCTTTTGCCAGATTCCCACATAGCTCTTCTCCTCTGCTCCTTCAAGGCCCTGCACAGAGGCTACATGAGTGACACTGTCTCTGTCCTCTTAATTGAAAACAACACCATCACCACCCTTCCCCATTCCCTCTGTCCCCTTTTCTGCTTTCTCCTTTCCACCTGTCTCGTGCTGTGCATTGATTTATCTATTTTATGTGTTATCTGTCGACAGAGCAGTGCTTCTGTTTTATTCCCAATTCTATCTGGCCCCCTGTCTAGAACATACCTAGTATGTGGTGAATGTGCCCAAAACATATGCTGAGAGAATGAACATGTGTGGTAGAACTCACCTCAGCTTTTGTGACTGACATCTCCAGGGGTCTGTCGCTGACGGTGACTGACTCCAGCGCAGAGGACATCCGATGGCAGAGGTGCTTGTTCTGGATGGCAAACCTCAGCTCTTCCTTGACAAAGGGTGTCAGGTTAGCAAAATCCTCAAATACCAGTGACCCAGGAGGGGACAGGCAGGGGACGATGGCGGAGGCACTGACTTCCGAGGCAGAGACCTGGCCTGGGTGTTGAAGCATCATTTTGCTGAAAGACACATTGAAACCCAAACTGCTTCAAGGGTTCTGGGGCATAGGATCAAATCCTCCCCACTTACGGCCCCCAACACCCGAGCCCAGCCCACTCCCAGAGAAAGTCCCATCAGCTCTCAGGCTTCTGTTTTGTTTTCATTTCATGTCATTCTCATTCTGAGTAAAACAGGTTCTTAAAATACACAGCTCAGTGACGTGAATAAAATGTCTAATTGAAGTTTATATGGGTTGACATTTCAGGCTATTCTGAACTCTTCCAAGAGCTATTAGTTTTGGCTGGTGTGCACATATGCAAATGTAGCCTTACTCCTGAAAAAGGAAGAGCATTTTTTAAAAAATCAGACCATTCTGTAATCCCATGTTCAATCTCTTTTCAAAAAGAAACTTAGAAGGCACCTGAAGTCAATTTGAATCTATTAGTGAGTAGAAGCAAAAGCAAGAAGTGCAGGACTCTAGATTTAGCAAATGTATGGTTGAAACTTTTCCCCAGGAAGTTCGATCCAAGTAATGGGAATGAGGAAGGTAACTGTAGCTGGGTGTTTCTTCGCTCAAGTCCTTGGCAGTAGGTGGTGATGGCCAGGATTCAAGTCACGAGGGAACAAGTAGCCCCTTCTTAACTTTAAGGTCGGCAAAAGACCTCAGAGTAAGGAAAAGTGAGAAGCTGAGGTTTGGACATTTGTGTGGGGGTTGTTGTTTAACCTTGAGGTGCAGGGAAAGACCTGGGCTGTAGGGGGGTCCTGGAACTGGTTCCAGCATCAAGAAGCAGGTGACTTGGGTCAGTCACTTCAGCCCTTTGAGACTACTCTTCATCTGACGAATGGCCAAGAGCTCCTCCAGAGCTGGGAGTGAGTCTGTTGTTTACTCCATCCCACAGCCTGGTCCAGCACCAGGCTTGCAGTGCCTGGTGGAATGGACACTATCCAACTGAATAAATGAAATGGGGATGGAGCAGTCAAATCAAACAGTCCCATTCACCTGTGTCATTCTCTAGGTCAGGGAACCCAAAGGGATGACAAAATGAAAATAAAGGGAAGAAATAGTGATGGTTCCATGGTCCTAATTTGGAACAGACCCCTGCAAGTCCCTGCTTGCTGTGGACTCCCCTGTAGTTGGTTCTCAGGAGCAATGAGTATGGGTACTATCTGGGCAGGCAGTCCCATGGAGCAACCCTCTCAATGCAGGGATCTGTGGTCATTAGCTAAGTCCAGCCAGACAGAAAACCCCTGAGCAAATCTCTAACTCTGAAGGAGTATCTCCTTCATTCCAGGCCTTATGTGCCCAATCTCATTTAATAGTTATGAGAACCCAGTAGGTTTAGTCCTACCTCTGAATTATAAATCAATGAACTGAGTTTTAGATCAACTAATTTGCTTGAGGTCATGGAGGTAATGTGGAGTAGTGTCAGGATTTGGAATTAGGTTTGTTTGCCCATAATGTATACACTGCAAAAACGAACATTGTTCTATAGTGCAAAAACTTGCATGTTATTTTATATTGCAAAAACAATCTGGGTGTGGTAGAGCATGCCTATAATCCCAGGCTGAGGCAGAAGGATCACCAAGTTTGAGGCCAGCCTCAGCAACTTAGTGAGGCCCTAAGCAACTTAGTGAGACCTTGTCTCAAAATACAAAATAAAAAGGGCTGGGGATATGGCTCAGTGGTTAAGTGTCCCTGGGTTCAATCCCCAGTACCCCAAAACAGACAAATAAAACCAAAGCAATTTGGAGTGGGGCAAGGGCAGGTGACAGGCCTAGAACTGAAACAAGGGAGGGAAGGAATAAATTGATGATCTTTATATATGAGGGTGCATACTCAGCTGCTGCCTAAATTACAGAATTTGCATTTACATGGGATTTTCTGTCCACAAAATTCCCAGACTGGGATCAAGAAATCAAGATGTGAAGACCTCTTAGTTACATGTCTCCAGTATACCTCTCAATGGCTTTCTCCTCCATAAGAAGGGGCTAAGCACAATTGCCCTGTTTCCCACTGAGTCATGTGAGGAGCTGAGAATATGCCCTGAAAAACATTCTGCAACTAGCAGCTCCATTTTCACCAGGATTTCCAGGAGTCTGTAGCCCAAGGCCTGTTCTATGGCAGAGGCTCTGTGGGGTACAGGTAGAAGGATAGCTAGTCACCATCTTTAGTCTAAAAGGTTCCTCTAACTCCCACCGGAGAGCTGAGATACCAGAGGCAAGAATTTCAGCCAGTGAATGCTGCTGCCATGGACTAGTCAAAGAAACCCAGGAAATATATGTAATTCTTTTCCAGAGCTTCAGAACCAAAGTTCTTCTCTAACTTAATCCTATGATGTTGGCATGCTGGGAAGATACTTGTCTGACAGGTGATAGACTCTAGGCTTCTGCAGTCAGAGGCTCAAGATTCTCCTATGCATTCACATTGCCCCTCCATTCCCAACTTCAATAAAAACCCAATAGTTAGGGGATGGAATTCAGACCTACCGCTGGGCTGGCTTTGTTTGGAGGATGGCTCCCTTCTACAGGGAAGCCTGAATTCCACTGCCCTTGAGTATGTGTCCATCTTTGCCACCCAGCTAAGTTTATTAATGAGCCCTCAGGGCTTGCGGGGGGGGGGGGGGGGGGGGGGGGGGGGGGGGCGTCGTCTGCTGTTTGAGATTTTTTTCTCTTTCTTAGTGTAAAGTCAGCAGTCCTGATGAAAGAAACTGAAGAATGTCAGTGGTGTGGAATGTTTTCATGAAAAGTTTTGGGCGGGCTTACTTGGGGACAGAGATGAGTTGTAAAAACATTAAGAGCTTTCCTGAACATATATGTATCTGTAAAGATTTAGGCTTTCCTCTGCACTTAGGCTAAAGCTGAGCCTTTCTGGGTGCTTTCTGGATTATCTTTTACTTGGTCTCTCATGGTATGATTCACCTTAGACTTTGGCTGTGTTCCAGAAAGAAAATGAAATTAAATCTTCAGCCAATTTTTAACATCCCCTTCATTGAAGAGAAAAACTATGGGTTTTTTTGGACTTTAGATGATCTGAGTTAACTTTGTACATTGATTATACAAATGTTTAGACCTGGTACAAAAGAACTCACAGTCTGCTTCTGCTTCATTGTTTCCAATCAGAAAGCATGTCATATCATTAAGAGTTTCATCATTTGCAAGAAAGTGAAACTTCACTTATGCATTTCTTTAACTGGAAATTCAGCTCCCAAATTTTTATTTCCTGGTAGCTACACAGTGAATTTTCACTTTTAATTTTCATTTCTTTCCACCAAGCATTGTTTGCTAACCAATTTATGGTAGTAGGAAGTCAATATTGACTTTTCACTAGGTTATCATATCTTGGTCTTTCTCCCAGCCCATTTGAAGGCTTGAGGTATAAGGCTGGGCTTCAAGGTCAGAGACAAGGTTTCCAAAACTATCTCTATCACTCACAAGTTGAGCATCCACCCATGAGTCACTAAGGCTTTCTGGGTCTCAGTCTCCTCATCTGTAAAATGAGATCGAGTCTGCCTGTACCAGTTCTCCCAAAGGGTTGTCAAGAAGAAAATATCACACACACACGCACAAACACTCTCTATTACTGTGACTCTACTTGTCCCATATCAGGGGCACTTGTATTGTCAGTAATGTCAATTTGGGTTAGCCCTAGTAGTCAGGAATTATCTGGAACCCTTGAGAGCCTCAGGTCAGTCATAGCCTCTTGCTCACTCTGATTAACCGCTGAGGTCCTAAGACACCAGGTAAATTCCACCACGTTCTCCACTGGTGTTCTGTACTTGAGAGACCACCAATTCTCACACACCAAAACATTTATTCCTTGAAAAGTTTCCGTGGTGTCCTGGCTACACCCTTTCTCGTCCCCTGGCTGGGTATTCTACTTGGGAGCATCCCACCCCTGCCAATTTTTTAAAGGAAGGAATCAAGGACTGTATCTAGTGGGATTTATAAAACACCAAATATTAGAGTCATGTGGGTCTGATCCTCATTTTGAAATAAAGTAAATTTGAGGCCCAGGAAGGTCATAAAGCTGGAGATTGGTCCAGTCCATGTCAACCTGCTGACACCCACCCATTACTCATTTTGCTCCATCACAAAAGGGAAAGATCAACCAAGGAGGTAACTAGAGAGTAGAATTAGTAGCCAGGTAGATGAGGGATCAATAGTACCCTGTATGCACCACAGAGGAGACTTTGACAGGACTAATATAGGGAGGGGTTACAGAAGAAGAAGGCCATAGAGAGAAAGGAATTCAGCAGTGACTAAGGATGAAGAGGGAGAGGAAGAGAGGTAGGGTTATGAAGGAAGGACATAGCTGCTACATGTGCTGGGTGCTGTATTTCATCCACTCAGTGGGCTAGGCATCTGCCTTCTTTACTGTCAAACCACTCAGGCACTAACTGCAACCCCTACCTCACTGAAGATGTCCTCAAAGCAAGAGCTTCTATTGTTCTTTGTTGTAGCATTATCCTACAACAAATGTTAGATACAAACAAGATGGGCAATAGTACCAATTTCCCCTTCATTTTATTTTATGTGTTTATTTATTTTTATGTGGTGCTAAGGACAGAACCCAGTGCCTCATACACACACGATGCAAGTGCTCTGCACTTGCAAGTGCCACTGAGCTATGGAAGCCCCCTCCCCTTCATTTTGAATTGGGGAGACAAGAACCCCAAATGGAAGATATTATTGTGACCCACACTGAAATAGATACATTGGGAGAACACTCAGATTATCTAGCCAACTTATTTTTTTTCTGGCTCTATTAAGGCTTTCTCATCTCCTTTATTTGTAAGAAAGTATATGTGATTGAGGTGCACTCCTGTAATTCCAGCCACTGAGGCTGAGGTAGGAGGATCACAAGTTGGAGGCCAGTCTTTGCAATTTAGCAAGATCCTGTCTCAAAAATAAAATTAGCTGGACGTGGTGGCGCAGGCCTGTAATCCAAGCAACTCGGGAGGCTGAGTCAGGAGGATCATGAGTTCAAAGCCAGCCTCAGCAACTTAGCGAGGCCCTAAGCAACTCAGTGAGACCCTGTCTCTAAATAAAATACAAAATAGGGCTGGGGATGTGGCTCAGTGGCTGAGTGTCTCTGAGTTCAATCCCTGGTTCCAAAATAAATAAATAAATAAATTAATTAATTAAATTAAATTAAATACAAAATAGGGCTGGGGATGTGGCTCAGTGGCTGAGTGTCCCTGAGTTCAATCCCTGGTTCCAAAATAAATAAATAATAATAATAATAATAAAATAAAATAAAAAGCACTGGGGATGGAGCTCAATGGTAGAGTATCCCTGGGTTCAATCCCCAGTACCAAGAAAAAGAAAAAAGAAAAAGTATATGTGGTCTATGCAACTAATGAAATTAAGGAAAAGACAATGGTTAGGAGGAAAAGAAGTAAGTAAATGAGAGAAGAAAATTCGGGGTGGAGGCAAAGGAGACCCAATCCAACGTGAATAAAGCTGGGGAGGGACAGAGATGCCACACAGAGAAGCCTCCTTTCTCTCAAGGTCTCAGAGACCAATCAGTGACCTTACAGACCCCCTCATTCAAGTTCCCTCCCTGGCCCCTTTTCTTTCAGTTACGCCACTTGTAAAATCTGAAAATCTTCAGCCAGAAAGAACCTTGATGATTATCTGGTCCAACCACCACATCCTGCTCTTAAACAGGCAGAGGGTCGGTAGTGTCCACGTGCCCATTATTTCCCAATCGGGGATACCGAGGCGAAAGAACAGAAAGTGCAGTACAAGCTCTCACGGTCCTGGCGCTAAACTACAAACACATTCTCTTAAATATCTGTACAACTGACTCCACACCCTCGCTTCCCCCGATGGTGGATCTCCATTGAGCGCAAAGCAGAAATATCAGAAGACTCACCAAAGGAAAAGCTTCAGTGAGAGTCACAGGCAACAAGGAAAAGATCGTGAGTCTGGAAAAGGAAGTCCCAGGCCCAGGAGCCCGACACCAATCGGTGTCCCGAGTTCTCTCCGCCTTCCGCCCCAAGACAGCGCGACACCCAGGCTCTTACCACTTCCAAACTTATCCTAACTTTCGCTCCGAGCTCCCTTTCCGATCCTACCTCCGAGCGCTAGGGTATGCATAGGACGATCCCCGGCGGCTGCTCCCACAACCTTGGCTTACCAACCCCTTCCCCATTCATTGCGCTCGGTGCCTGGGGCACCGCTTCCACGAGCGCCGGCTAACGCGCCTTTCTGTAGACTTGGGAAGGATCAGCTCGAAGTGGCGGTGCCGGGACAAGAAGTGAGGAAATGAGCCGGACCGAGAGCCAGATCCCCTGGGACACCCCCGCACACCACCACCCACCCTCGTTACTCCCTCTCGCAGTGGACGGCTGAGAGGAGCTCCCAGCACGGTTGCGGAGTAGGCGCCAGACCTCCTTCACCAGAAATCTTTCGCGCCTCAAGTCAAAAGAGAAAGTTCTTTCTCTTTTCGAGAAACTTTCTGAAACACTGAGGAGCAGCAGTGGCTGGGAGAAGTTCAAGCAGTTACTTAGCAGTTGAAAGCTAGGGGCGCGGGTCAAGGGTTGGCGCAGAAATCTGGCGATTGGTTACGAGAGGGGCGCAAAAGGAATGAAGTCTAGCCACCCTCGCCGCGTTCTTTCACTCAGATTCCAGCGCTCACCTCCAGTTTCCGCTCGTGATGGCCAGGGTCCGGGGGACAGGCAGGGTCGGGCTGTTTTTCTGTCCGGCGGGCGGTCGAGCACAGAGGACTCACGGCCGGTGCGCGCAGGCAGGAGGGTCTGCTCCGGCGGCAGCGCAGGGAGAGCGCTCTGTAGTGCGCGCCTCGCCGAGTGCGACTGTGGCTTGAAGTGCGTTGCATCACCCCTTTTATAGCCCTCGGGCTGGCAGCTTGCTGGTCTACTCCGGGTTACCAGTCTAGGCTGACGTAATGCTATTAATAGCTTCCCGGGAGAACCAGCCGAACAGAGCAAAGGAAGGAGGGGTAGAGGAGGGACCAAGGCGGGGCGAAGTACGGCTGGAGGGCGGGGGGGCCGGTGATGCAAGCTCGGGGAGGAGCCTGCCGCTGCGCGTTCTCCCGTCCTCGCACGCCTGGGACACACACCCGCCCGCCCTCTTTCTCCATATCAGGACCGGAGTCGCCCGGGCGGGCCGCCAGATGTGCGTACTCGCCGCTGCGTGTTCCAGGCATGAGCCAATGGTGCCCAAGCCAGCGGCATGACTCCACTGCTTTGGCATCTCTCCCTCCGCTAGTTTAGGGGGAACGGTGGGAAGGCGGATCTTGGCCGCGGCCCAGACTAGGTGAGTCTGGGAAGCGGGCACGACCTTTCTCTAAAATGCGTGGTCATTTTCTGGAGTTTCAAGGAAAACGCCTCCCCGCCCCCAAACAGTCACCTCTTTATCAGATAGGGGGAGGGGAAGGGGCAGAAGCGTTAGTCTCGGGTGTAGGAGAGTCGCCCAAAGTCGCCTTCCTGTGATCCCACACCGTTGTGACCTCCGGGGTGGGGACCTCGAGAAGCTGGCGGGTTAACGCAAAGGCGGCAGGCATCGTGCTCCTGAGCCCTCAGCGCTGGCACAGCCCACAGAGCGCACACGCCGGAAAGCCTCCAAACCCGCTGGGAACCCCAGGTGCCGGGGAGGGCCAGTGGTAGGACGCTGTCGGCTCTGTTTTTAAAAAATAATAACCACAAAGCATTTGAAATAGACAAGGCTCTCATCAGTGAAAGCAAGGAGAGCATGGAAAGAGGAGAGACCTAGAGAAATTAGAAGCAACCTCGAGCAGGATTAAGAGGGGCCGAAGCCGAGGGACCCGGGAGACCCGGAAAGAGAATATACCCGTCGAGCCAGGTAGGGGTCCCCAGGTTCTCAGGCATTATTTAAGGGAAAAAAAAATCTTCAGATTTCTCGTGTTTTTCTGCGCCCATATAGGATTGGTCTGGGACAGACGGCCCGGACTGAGGACGCACGGATCACAGACTGCATGAGGCCCTTCAGCAGAAATTCTTCTGCCCTCAAACCCGGGTGGGGGGAAAAGCGGGTCCCGCGGCCCTAGTTTCGAGCCGAGGCCTCAGCACAACTGACTTTGAACCTTAAAAACAATTTTCATGACTCCAGCTGTTCAGAGCCACAAGAGCAGGGTGACTGGTCTCCACTACCTTTGGAGGATTGAATACCAGCACAAGTGTAACCCGGGACTTTCGCACCTGCCTGGGAAATAGAACTGCGCGCGCCTGCGTGGTGTAGTGGCGCGGCTAAGGACTGAGACGTCTCCTTCCACCTGCCTCTTCACAGAGAGTCAGAGGCGATCGAAGGTCATAGTTGTAATTTGGGGTGAGAACTAACGAAGTCTCTGAGCTCGGGTCTCACCCTCAGTTTCCACTCCCACAGCACCTGCAGGCTCCGCGGTTAAGGTCGTAAAATAGGGTCCAGCTAATTTGTGTGTGTGCGCGCGAGCACGTGAGCACTCAGTCTCTCTCTCTCTCTCTCTCTCTCTCTCTCTCTCTCACACACACACACACACACACACACACACACACACACACACACGTTCTGGGGAATCCGCGTCCTCCTGGGGCAGACATCCATTCTCAGAGCTTCAGGTAAAACCCAGTTCTCCGCACTCCGGTTCCGCGGCCCCAAGTCAGAACCTCATCAGAACAAACGCCCTCCTCTCCAGCTGCCGGCCAGAACATCGCGTAGGGCGTTCTCCAAAGTCTCCCCCCCGCCCCGCCCCAGTCGCCAGGGAAGCCTGGGGTGGTTCCACCGCGGGATCCCGGGAGATCCTGCCCTGGGTCTGACCGGATTTCCAGCGGTCGCGCGGGAAACGTGGGGCGGGTGTTTTGCTTTACTTTTTGCCTTGGTAACAGCTCTCCCCGCCCCACCGTGTGCCTCTCACGCCCACGCCCTGCTCCACACCTTCACACCCCGCCCTCCAGCAGACCTGCGGGCAGGTAAATCCTGGGCATGTCAGCACAACCCCTAGAATGCCAAACGACTTTAAATGGCAGAGTGTGCATTTAAGTGAAAGTCGTTTGTGATCTCTGTTTATCTTTTGTATCCACTTATGGACTGTCCCGAAAGAAATAGCATTATAAAGGAGATGGGGGAGAACATGCGACAGTTCCCGCTCCCCCTCCAGCTGTGACCCACCTACAGAAATCTTCAACTAGTTTACGTATTAAACTATGATTCCATTGATCCAACCAAGTTAGATTTATAGACTCAGTCCTTCAGGGGAAATTCAGTTTAGGGCGTGGAGTAAACACACAGCCAGACCGGTATCCACAAAACAATGTAAGAGAAGGGTAATAAAGACCGAAGAGGTCCCCAACACACTCACTCATTTTTATTACAGTTGTGCTTCCAGTTCTTCTTAACCTTGTTTCATTCTAATCATTCTTAAGAGTTTTGAATATCCAAGTCGCACCTGGATAGAAATGCTGTCAGCTGTTTCCAGAAGTCTGAGCCTGGTGTTCTCTGCCTCTCTCCTCCTGAAGCCCTAAAGGCGATAAGAATCTTGGTGGAGAAGTGAATCCACCCCCACTTGAATAAACCTCTTATCCAAGGAAAACAAAAATTACTTCTTCCTGTCTCCTTCCTCAGCCCACAGAAGAATTGTAAAATGCCTACTGAATTAGGGCAAAGAGTAATGGAAGGGAAGATCCCCCAAGGTCTGCACCACAGGAAAAGTATCAATGTCCGAGTTCTGTGGGTCCTCATTTTACCCTGAAGTAACTTAATGCTACCCATGTCCGGCGTGCACATGTATCACCACAAGCATAGGCAGGGGGGGGGGGGGTGGCAAGAAAATCTCCCCAGCCAAAGTCACTTCTCTATACAAAGGCAAAGAATGGTTGCCCTGCCTAGAAGGAAGCCCTGATGGGGTTATTTCAGGGGTTAATCCTCAATGAAAGAGGGTGAAGCAGACTTGAATATGGCTGAGGTTTTTTGGTGGAGAACCGCCTGGGGAATCCACATTCAGATCAGCCTTGGTATGTTTTGCTGAGTGAGATAAGAACTGGAGACTTCATGCTGTGACATGTGCAAAAGGGAGGGGAAAAAATTAAAAGGGGAGGGAAAGGAACTAGGCAGCTAAAAACAGTCCACTCGTGGCAACCAAATTAAACAAAAACATTGCCCTGAGCCAAAAGCAAAAAAGAAAAAGTTCAAGAGATATTTAAAGATTTTTTTGCAGTTTCTTAGTTCAGCACACAGTCCCTTCCCACATTCCTCTCCTTGAATTACTCTGCTCCAAACCCCAAGATTATATTTGCTGGTGGAACTCTGGAAACACAAGTTAAAACCAGCCAGGGAAGCATCAGGGACAGTAACCCTGTCCGCCTGGCTCAATCCACTTCTCCACTGAGGAAAGGGAGTGAGTGCATTTTCTTCTTTATTCTGCTTTCCTGCAAAGTCAGCTTGAATGTGGGGGTTACTAATTTAGAGTCTCCAAAATGGGTACCCTCAGGACTCAAGGCAGCATCACATAGTAGGCTCTTAAGTGTGGGAGGCACTTTGGTTCTAGAGTCAGCATTTAACAGCTTCATCTCCCTTAGGAAAGTCATTTCATTCTCCAGGCTTATTTCCTCAAAGGAAAAGTGGCACTAATCATAGCACCTAACACATAAGGTGCACTGAAGATGGGACACACAGTCTGCCCTCTGTAGTGGTATCTTTAATCTTGAAGCAAGGAGGGTTTTCTGGGGTATCCCTGAGTCTCTCCCAGAGCTTACTCTGTACCCCATCCATCAGCAGTAAACATTGTGGGTGGAGTCAAGAAATAGAGTAAACCATAATCATGAGGAGGGCAGGAATGAGACCTCTGGCAGAAAACAGTGAGGGTGGTCTTGTTCTCCGCCCACAGCAACCCCACCACTCGAATACTTTCCTCAGGGATGGGTGGATTACTCTGCAAAGCAGCCTGGACTAGAAATGGGGGATTTGAGTTCTAATTTGGTTCTGTCTTTGATACTCTTGAGCAAGGCTTGCCCTCTTTAAAGGCTCTCATATTTTCTGAAATGAGGGGCCCTGGGCTAAGTTCTGAGGATCCTGAAATGAGACCTTTGGTCAAAATCATGCTGCAAGACCCTAATGATCTATTTCTAAGAGAGAGAAAGAGAGGTGTAGGAGGGAAGGTAGAATGGCACAAGAACAGACCCATGTCAGACTTAATTCTCCAATGCAACCTGTCGTCTTTCTCCCTCCTCTCAACGTTTCCAAGAACTTTGACCCACATGGACTTGGTGCTTTGCCAGAGAGGAGAGTGGAAGAGCACCCTAGGCGGGGATTACATCTTTGGGGATATCTCACGTGTCTATCATCAACAACCCTAGACGCCTACCTTGGATCACAGGGTCAAATCCATTTAAAAGAGAAAATCCTGGAATCCCAAGAATCTGAGATAGAGTCCTGGAAGCCAGGGGGTTAGCAGGACTCAGACCTGAGAGTCAGTTACCTACAGGTTGACCTCCAGCCAACTGAATGACTTAGTGCAAGTCATAAACATATTGTCTCAGTTTTCCAGTTTACAAAATGGAATTACTTAACATTAATTCTCCCAAAGAATTTCTGTAAGAATCAAATGAGATAAGAGATGTGAAAGTGATTTGAAAACAATTGAAAGAATCATAAAGAGTCCTTTTGTGGGAACTTTTCTTAGGATAATTTTTTGTCATTATGAAAACTGGGGAAACTGGCAAGAGAAAAAGTAACCCATAATTTCAACACTATTAGTATTTTTATGTTCTCCAGTTTTTTTTTCATGCATATGATTTAAAAATATAGTCAGAATCGGCTGGGCGCAGAGGTGCATGCCTGTAATCTCAGTGGCCCAGAAGGCTAAGGCAGGAGGATCTCGAGTTCAAAGCCAGCGTCAGCAAGGGCAAGGTACTAAGCAACTCAGTGGGACCCTGTCTCTAAATAAAATACAACATAGGGCTGGGGATGTGGCTCGTTAGCCAAGTGTCCCTGAGTTCAATCCCTGGTGAAAAAAAAAAAAAATATATATATATACACATGTACAAAAAATATATATATATACACACATATATGAATAGTATATGATCTTTATTACCATAATTTTTCTTCTTAAAAAAAAATCTTCTTTATTGTAAAATGTAGCATACATACAGATGATTACATAGAAATATGTATGTAAATGTATTTATTTTTAATAATGAAACACAATGAGAGCCCACCACCCATGTTAAGAAGTAGATCATCACTTTCAGCACTTAGAAATTCACATGAGCTCATTCCTGATCACATCTGCCTCCCTCTACCTACGTCAGAATATATTTTTATTTATAGAGATATTTTTTAATTTTTTTATTTGTAGATGGACACAATACCTTTATTTTATTTATTTATTTTACGCAGTGCTGAGGATCATACCCAGTGCCTACTACTCTACCACTGAGCCACAACCCCAGTCCAGAAATATGTTTTAATTGTTTTCAAATCACTTCCACATTCATTATCTCATGGTTTTCAGAGCAATTTGGGGGGGGGGATTAATGTTAACTCCCACTATTCTGACTCTTATTACCATAGTTTGTAATACCCTATGGATATTGTATAATTTACTCAGTCTTTTTCCTTTTAGTATTTACGGTACCTCCAATATTTTGTTGGAGAGTTAACTCTTTTTTATGGAGTACAGGCATTAAATATGGGCATTGCTCAAGTTGCTCCAATGGAATTAGAGATCTTGATTTCCATCTTCAACTACTGCATGGGGTGGGATGGAAGATGGAAGGACCCCCAAAGACTGTGACTACCTGTGCATCTTCCTTATTTACTAACCTCCAAACCAAAAAATTCCTGCAGGCACTCTTCCCCCTGGAGTATGTTCTTCAATCCCTCTCCTTTTCTCATCTCCCTTGATATTCTGTTTGTCCACCTTGGAAAAGAAAATCCAGTCTGCAGTGTGGGCGAGTGGTGTAATTTCTGCCTATGTCTTCAGGCAACAGTCTAACAGTGGCCCAGGCACTGTCTCGGCCCTGCCGTCTCTATGCCAATTTGGTGGCAACAGAGGCTACCAGATAGGCAGCCACCTCAGTCTGCATCCCCTTCCATCTTTCCCAAAAGATGGCACACACATGGATACACCATTTTGCACCCGGGCTATAAGGTGAGCAGAAGGATCTTGCTGGAGCACATCTTAAATAACAGCTGCATAAAAATATTATTTTATATTAAGCAAATATGGATATGTTGAATTTGAATGCAAATATAGAAAGACTTGCTAGGAGAAAGGATATATCAAATACATTCTGGACTTGGTATAGACTACTGAAAGTCATACTCTTAGGACCCTAGGGGGATTTGGCCTTTTCCTTCTCCTTTTAAGTGTAAGATAATATCAGCAAATGCTATTATGCAGTATCCACTGTGTTCCAGGCTATGTACTAAAACTTTACATGTAGTTAATGCTTTTAATCCTCATTACAATCCTTGAAAGTAAATACTGCAAACATTTTCATTGTATAGATGAGGAAACAGAGACAATAAAGAGAACAAATAACTTGTCAGAAATTATATAGCTAGTGAGTGGTAGAGCAGGAAGCAAGCCCAGGCAGCCTGGCTCATGAATCTGGGTGTTTACCCACAATACGCACTGGCTTCTGGCAAGTGCTCATGGGAAAACGTGGAATTTTCTGATGCCATTCAGTGCCCTCATTTGATGGATGAGGAAATTGAGCTCAGAGAGGAAAAGTGGCTCTCCATGGTCTCAGAATCAGCAATTCTTAACCTAAAAATGTTAAGCCCCTTTTTGCCTTCTGCTCAGGGACATGCTCAATTTACCAAGACTGGGGCCAAGAATGAAGAAAAGTTTTCTGTAAAAAGAGGACCCTATGGGGCTGGGGTTGTAGCTCAGTGGTAGAGCGCTTGCCTAGCATGCATGAGGCACTGGGTTCGATTCTCAGCACCACATGAAAATAAATAAATATAGGTTCGCTGACAACTAAAAAAAATTTTTTTAATGAAAAACAAACAAACAAAAAAGGACCCTACTTTTCCAGGGCATTCCTGGCCAGCAACTAGCCAGACATACCATCCTTAGGTCTGGAAGAGGGGTAGGTGCCAGGGATGACAGGAAGAACCTACACTCAGAAGTGAGTTCAAATCCCCATTCTGCCACCTTCTATTTGGCTTCAGGTGGGGCCCCAAACCTCAGTTTTTCCTGTAAAATGAGGATAATAATATTAACCTTAAAAGGAGATATTGAGAATTAAAGAGCAATGTGCCCTTAAGATTTCTAAATAGGAAATATTCAATAAATGCTATTTTCCCCTCTTCATGACTTACCCTTGAAACTAACAGTTACATAGACCCCTGAGATATAAGAAATGTCTAGACCCCAATAAGAAGTTCCATCTTTCAGACAGATTTACATATTTGAAAACAAACATTAAAAAAATCAATGTGTGGTCAATTCATATTTAATAATCATTATTTACTGAGCACGTACTACATGCCAGGCACACTGATAAGCACTTTTTAAAATAGTATCTTATTTCATCCTTATATTAACCTGTGGGGTGGGTATCATCTTCTCGGTTTTACAGATGAGGAAACCGAAGCTTGGAAAGGCTAAGAAAATTGCTCACAGGCACTTGATTCAAACACAGGTCTGACTTCCTCCAAAACTTGGGCTACATTGTCCTCCAAATCTTACAGAACTTCACCTATGTTTTATTTTCCTTTAGACTCACTGCCCTTGTTGAAAACAGGCACCTCTGCCTTACCAAAAGTCTTGCTGAATGCATGGATCCTTCTAGAGTTGACCTTACCAGAAAATTCCTACTCCTGAAGTCCCAGAAGATTCACACTTGACAAATTCCAGATCTCTGTGCTTTCTGTGATACTGTCTTCTCTGCCAAATTGGCCATTATTCCATAATTTGTTTTAACCACAAACATAAGCCCTGCTATTGACTGAGTAAACTGAGTAGGGCTTTTTAGACTTTTATTTTGTTTCCCAAAATATGATGAACTGAAATCATCTGATGATGAACTTGTACTTGAAATTGGAGTGGCTGAGGATAGAGTGAGTCACTCCGGTGAGTTTATACCTATCAATCAATTCATCAGATTATGTCCTGTTGCCAGACACTGAAATCAGCAGTATACTTAGACACCTTAGGGTTACAAGGGCAACCTAAGAGCACTCTTTACCCTTGAGGAGTTTAAAATCTTTAGGTGGCAAGTTAACATGTGAAACAGTGTCCAGCGTATAGTAGGTATTGAATATGTGCATGGAAATATATTTAGTCAGGAGATATTTTAATGAGCTCCTACTATGTGCTGTGATGAATCCCAGCTTTCCAGCTGCTCACTGCTCACAGGGAGACAGACAACAGATAGCGACACCTTGGTGTAATAAGAGCTAAAGTGGTCCGGGAACTCTCTGCCCAGGAGAGCCTGCTGATGGACAAGGTGACCTTTGAGCTGGATGTTAAGCTGAGCATTTTCTAGGCAGGGGAGGAGGGAAGGTATTGCAGGCTTAGAGGTGTATGTAGGGACTACATGCCAGGAGACAGGGATTGCCCCACTCATCTCTGTGCTTATTCCCAACTCCTTGTGCAGTTCTTGGCACATGCAAGTCCCACAGCAAATATGCATTCAGTGAATGAAAGTATCAAATTGAGGAACCATGGAGCATATTTGGAAAGGGATGAAGTAACTGCTGAGCTGCTAAAAAGGAGATAGAGTTGGGGAGCCAGTGGGGCAGGAATAGGCTGTGACAAGCTTTGAAAGTTCTGATAGTCATTTTGGACTGTGTCCCCAGGGACAATGGTAGGGGGTGTCACAGAACCTGTCAGTGGCAGATGCACACAAGCAGGTGTTCTTCAGGAAGATTGCTGGCACAGAGCAGAGGGTAGACTGGACGGGAGCTGCCCAGTGGGCAGGTGAGGCGATCAAAGGTCAGGTGATCTGAGAAGGTGGTGATATCTGCAGTCTCACATGTTCATTCAGAATAAAAATCACTGCCAGTAGTGGTGGCATATACCTATAATCCTAGCTGCAGCGAGAAGAGGGCAAATCTGAAGTCAGCCTGAGCAATTAATGAGATCCTATCTCGAAAAACAAAAAGGTGTACTATGAAATGTATTCTGCCTCTAATCAGTGTTATCTTGGTTCTCTTTTACTTCTCAGCCATCAGGAAATAATTTCTTAAATCAGAAAAACAAAAAGGACTGAGGATATAGCTCAGTAGTAGAACACCCCTGGGTTCAATCACCCATTCTGCAAAAATAAAAAACTATATATAAATTATCCACAAAACACAATGTCTTATGTGCACAGAAATTAAAATGAATTTTTCCCCTCTGGATCTTTTCATTGCAAAAGTCCAAATTCCTTCATTAAAAGTTCAGCTTCTTTCACTTTTCAGGAGTCCACCACTTAACCAGTGCCCTAAACAAGTGCCTTTTTGGCCTTGGGAGTGAAACAGTGTTGCCTTAACTGAGATAGGGCTCATGAGGTGAGTAGAGGGGATGATTTGGGGAACCTTCCAGGCAAACACTTTTGGATTTGGACAACAGCGTGGTGTTAGGACAAATGCCTGCCTCAGGGGTTACAGAGCATAGAGTTGGGTGTAGGAAGGAAACTCACTGAGGGTTGCGTTGACTAGAGGTGGGAAGACACTAATGGTTTCATTTTAGGGCAGAGTGCTTAGCAATGGGATGTCAAGAAGTGAATGGGTCCTGGGCATCAGCATATTGGGGACATCAAAGTAATAGACTCAGAAGAGGGAGGAGAGAGAAGAAGGAAGGGTAGCCAGGCTGAGTCCATCCAAACAAAATCCTGATTTGGTTAAATGTACCAAGCACTTACTGAATGTCCAGCATACACCAGGGGCTGAGCTAATACATTGAAAAGAATAAAATAGTTTCTAAGGTGGGAAATGGAATGAGTTAATCCTCAATAAACTCGGTTTTTGCTCTGCCAAACCTAGCAGTGACTGACATCCATGATGTAGAAAAAAATTCAAAGTGCACCATCTATATTGAGAACTCTGTGGCAACTGGAAATAGCACAGAGCTGAGGTTCAAGCCCTGGTTCTGCACTAACAGAATAACCTGGGGTACCTCTCTGAGGATCTGATTCCTCCTGTGTTAATCAAGGAGGCTGTGCTGGGGGGATGGCTCCCAGGGCAATAGGGGTCCCTGTCTCTGCCACCTGTTGGCCTGGGACATTGAAAACAGAGCTAATAAGACCGACTTTTTCAGAATACACAAATGTGCGCACACACACACGCACACGCGCACACACACACATTTAGTACCTGAAATATAGCAAATTATTAGTTAGGGGGGACTTCTGTTACCATAAATTCTGAAATTCTACCATTTTAAGCTATGTCTACAGTTGATGATGATGAAGATGATCATGATGGTGACATTACACTTTAAGAAGCCCTTTCTCTTGTTATCATTGCCTATTGTCCCAGGGTCCCTTAGTCACTGAGTAGGCCCCATGTTAAATCTTCCTGTTTTGGACAAACATGGCTAGACATAGTCTTTTCCTTGATTTCCAACATTTAGTTATGTTGGGAAAGTTGCCACAGCTACATACGAAATCTGTGAGGAATAAATTCATCTACCTATTCATCAAAGTTTAATGGAGTGCTTCCTGCATGCCAGGCGTCGTTCAGGGTGCTGGGGACTAAGAATGAACAAGACGGACCCACACCCAGCACTTAGCAGATACCTCCACATTAAGTTCTCCTCTTACGTTTAATTTCACTTGAAATAAGTCTGTAGAGGAAACTCAAAAAGGCTCTCAATTCAGAAGAACCAGGATCATCTCATCAGCATTTCTTCCAAGAATCCAGGGACAAAATACTGACTAGTTCATTGTCCCTGTGCTGGAGGGAAGCCACCAACTTTCTATCATCCTTCATATTGACCTTGAAAATGGAGGGTGGGCGAAAGAGGACCCTGTACTTTCCTTCTGACATATAAAGCCTTAATTGTAACTTTCACATTCTCCACAGCAACTTCTGGGTTGGCTCAGTAACAAGTCCTGACATGTAGAACCAAAGGAAACACAAAATGAAAATGAAACAAATGTTCCACCTGAGTCACTATGTTTCTTCCTTATCACCAAAGCAATGAACTCCCACGCAACTGAGGCTTGCTCTATTTAAGTTTTAAAACGTCATCTTTGTAATTAAAGAACACTATTATTGTTATAAAGCAAACAATCACAAAACACATTCTTAGAAACATCTCTCTGATTCATAAATATTTGGATGGTGAACTCATGGAGGTGGAATGCTAACTTTGCTCACAGCCTGGTGATAAGAATCAGTAGAAGCTAATATTACAGAGAAGAGTTAGCCTTAGTCTACAGTGGAAATGAGGGGGCAGATTGAGCGGTTACCTTATAATGGTCGTTTGGAATCATCTAGATTTAAAAATAAACCCTTTTCCTAATGTCGTAATTCACTTGATTTACCTTTATTAACTTATTCAAGAAATATTTATTGAGTGCTTATCTGCCCCTGTCCTTCCTGCCCAGCCCAGGGCCACACCCACAGGCACTTCAAGCTTCAACCACTTGAGGCGCTAGCAGTTCCTGTTTCTCATCAGGCCTTTCACATCTAGCATTTTACCTATGCTGTTCCTTCTGCCTGGAATTTCTTCCTTCTTCTAACTGCGCAAACTTACCAACTGGAAAACTCATAATTTTATTTTTTCTTCCAAATTGTATTTTTTTTCTGTATCTGGAATTGAACCCCGGGGGCACTCAACTTCTGAGCCACATCCCTAGTCTTTTTAATATTTTATTTTGAGACAGGATCTCACGAAGTTGCTTAGGGCCTTGCTAAATTTCTGAGGCTGACTTTGAACTTGCGATTCTCCTGCCTTAGCCTCCGAAGGCTCTAGGATTAAAGGCGTGCACCGTGCCCAGCTCCAAAATCTAATTTTGAAGTCCTTTTCTGGTGTAGGTAATGTAACAAGTCACATCCAGGATTAGCTATGTCCTTTGTGGAGCCCATTACAAAATAAAAATGTGGAGTCCCTTGGTCAGAAATGATTAAGAATTTCAAGCTGGTGACCACAGAGGATTAAGCCAAGAGTGAAACCTTTTTTAGGGACGGGACTGTAGAGGTCACCTCTCTTCTGTGTTCCCATCATTTTTAGTGGCTATTATGGTTTTCTAACTATTCAGCATCTATTTGTTCAAATTTAGATAATGGTGGGTTTCCCATTTTAACTCTGGGAAAGCCACGCCCCTCACGCGCCCCGTCCTTGCTATTGGGTAACCAGCCTAAGCAAACCATGCCAGGGGTCCGAGAAGAGGCCTGGGACCCAATCAGAGCCAACAAGCTGCGGGATGCTTGGTTGGGGCTGCTGCTCACTCCTTTTCCTGCTGGGCTGGAACGTAGGGAGCCCTGAGCTTTGAGCTGTCGCCACTACATGTCGCCAGAGAGGGGGCAGAGGGAAGAGGTTAGAGCCTCTGCATGGACCTGGGTTGGCAGCCTTGTTTACTATAACTTATTTCAGTAAAGTTATGCCTCCATCCTTTTTGTTTAAGCAATTTTGAACCAGTTTTTCTGACTCTTGCTGGCAGGAATCTGAGGTAATAACACATATCTTTTTGATGTTTTATTTGTTTCCCCACTATTCTTTTAGCTCCTGGGGGGCAGGCAGACTTTTGTTCATCTTACTATCCCCAATGCTTGGGATATTATTAAAATATCTTTTCATTTTAAAAAATAGAATAATCGGGAGAGTTGATGATAAAAGCAAGAGTTGACGACCTCATCTCTGCTTGTGAAATTTAACCACTCTGTAAAATTGAGATGGCTGTGAGCTCCTCCCACACTCATTTGGATCAATACGTGTTAAATCCAGGTGGCTTGGTGAGGTCAATTCTGCTCACAGGCGCCAGCAACACCTCCCCCCCCCCCGCCCCCCAAACCTCTCGCTAAGAAGGGGGCCTGTAAGGAGCCCAATGGCTTCACCAAAAATGCACATCCACACCCATCGTGGTGCTCCTGTGCATCTCCCACAACCCTAAAAAGAAAACAGGGCAGGGAAGTTCATCTCCATTTTATGGACTGTAAATTGAGATAAAGTTTGAGCCCTTTGAGCAAGATCTAGCTAGAGAGATGTTGTCTAATTCCTTAGCCACTAGAAACGTGTGGCCATTAAGCACTTAAAATGTGGCTAATCCTGAGTTGAGATGTACTGTCAATGTAAGATGCACACTGGATTTAGCAGACTCAGCATGAAAAAAATAATGTACAATATCACAGTAATGAACATGAATTACATGTTGAAATGACATTTTGAATATATTGAACTAAAATAAAATGGACTATTAAAATGAATTTTCCTTGTTTATTTTTACTTTTATTATGTGGCTATTGGGAAATTAAGCATCATATATGCAACTCACATTTGTAGCTCATATTTTATTTCTTTTGGATGGCTGATCTGGAGTCTAGCATCCTGGCTTGTGTTCTGCTTCCATCTACAACTCAGGTTCTCCCTCTTCTTTCCTGCATGCTCGTGAAAGACTTTTCTGCCCTCCTGTCTATTCTGTCCACTCCCTTTCTCTTTGATCCTTCCTGACTAGAAAGGCAAAATGTATAAGAGGTAGACTGATTTTTTAAATCTCTTAATTTAGCATCTGCTAATTTGTAGCACAAAATAAGCACACCAGCTCTGAACTTTTAAAATTTATCAGGTGTTTTTTCTTCCTCCTCCTTCCCCTTTTTCTCCTCCTCTTTTTTCATAATCTCTAAATATATACTTTAAAAAATAAGTTATCTATAATTAATTTTTAAAAATGATGAAACTTGGCTGGGAAGTTACAATTAAACATTAGCCCTTACTCTAAGTCCTTTGCCAATCCTACATTGAATCCATGATTAGGAAGGCTCCTTGGGATGTATCTGAGCCTCATGAGTCATTTTCCTAGCCTCCATTTGCAGAATCTTGCTGGTCAGATGCCCTTCAGCTCTGCTGAGCCCCAAACTAGAGGAAATGGAACTCAACTTCAGGAAGAGGGCTTGCTTAGATGGAAGGAAGACTTTTTCTTTGGGAGAGCTTAGACATTGGACGGCTACCAAAGACAGGTGGGTAAGGATTCCTTTCAGGTAGATCTGTGTGCTTCTAAGTTCCTTTCAGGTAGATGTGTGGACACCAATTTGTAGGTAACTTCAGGGCTGATTGGAAGCAGGAAACAGTCTGGGTTAAAATCTGAGAGCTCAACAATTTTTAGGGTGGCTAATCAGTATCATAGATTGAGTGGGGGTTTTGGGGAGTTATGAGAACCCATAGACCAAACATAAGACAGCCCTAGGAGTAAGAATGGTGACTGATATAAATGCATATACAGGGAGACACAGACATACGGGTATGCCTACACTCACTAAGGATTTATGAACACTTATTTTTAAATGCTCATATTATCAATGGATGGATCAGGCAGGCAGTACCTGAACCCACTGATCCATCTTAATGTCTTTAGAAGTGGGGCCACCAAGACACCATCTTTCTGAGTTGTAATAGGAAAAGCATAACCCATCAAGGGAATTGAACCTGACCCTAATAAAACCCCTAAATGTAACTATTGCTTTTGAGGAAATTTTGGGATAGAGAAAATGGTTAAACAATCCTGTGAAGATGCCATCAGCCAAATCTGAAATGAGGGAAATCCTACAGGACAAATTGCCCCATTTCTTCAACAAAAACATAGCATTTTTTTAAAAAAGGAATTTTCAAATAAATGAGACATAAGAGACACCCCATCTAAATATTTTGTGTGTATCTTGTTTGGATCCTGATTCCATCAAGTAACTGTAAGTTGACATTTAAAAAGATAAGTTCAGAAAACTGAACATGGCTTGGCTAATTACATGATATCAGGAAATTATTGTTAATTGTTATATTAGTTACATATATATAATTATTATTATATTAGTTATATATATAATTATTGTTAATTAGTTATATTGAAATTATTATTTCAAAAGCCCTGATCAGTCTTAAAAAGGAATAAAATTCTAACACATGCTACAACATGGATGATCCTTGAGAACACTAAGCTAATTGAAACAACTCAGATACAAAAGGATAGATATCTTATGATTCCTCTGATACACGGTATCTAGAGTAGTCACTCAGAAACAAAAAGAAGATAGTGGTTTCTGGTGGCCGGGTCAAAGGAGAAATGGGGACTTTAATGAGTACAGAGTTTCAGTTTAGGTAAGATGATACAAATATTCTGGAGATGCTGGTGATGACTAAATAACAATGTGAAGGTCCTAATGTCACTAAATAATACACTTAGAAGTAGTTAAATGGTAAATTTCATATTATGTACCACAATTTTAAAAGAAGTTCTTATCTGTTAGAGTCATACCCTGACATAATTGTGATCTGTTTTAAAATATTCCCATCTAACACCTCCCATAAAAATGGCTTGTAGAAGAATAGATGAAATAAAATTGTCAAAATACTAATAATTACTAAAGTTGGGTTATGGGTACATGAAAATTTGTGTGTGTGTATTTTTCAAAATATCCATAATTACCAAGTTGGTGGGGTTTTTTTTGTTTGTTTTGGTTTTCGTTTTGGTACCGGGGATTTGCACTCAGAGGTGCTTAAACACTGAGCCACATCCCCAGCCCTTTTTAAATATTTTATTTAGAGGCAGAGTCTTCCTAAGTTGCTTAGAGTCTTGCTAAATTGCTGAAGCTGGCTTTGAACTCATGATCTTCCTGTCTCAGCCTCCTGAGTTGCTGACATTACTGGCAAACACTACTGCCCATCTCCAAAATTAGTAAGTTTTTAACTACAAAATGCTTTGCTATGGAGGTAGGATAAATGTATACAGTATAAATCTGTCCATCAACAACTGAGCTCAGCTCAATGGAACAGCATGCACAATGGGCTTGGGAGCAGAGCAATGGAGAACACTTCCCATGAGCAGTCTGTTGTACCCAAAGAAAACAAAATCATCCAAGCCGATCACATAAAGCCAAAAGAAGCCTTTATTTTAGCTGGCCAGAGACGATTGCCCTTACTCCTAAAAACGGGGTGCCGGGAAATCGAGGGTTGTTCTGTTGTTGCCAACTTTTATAGAGCGTGGGAAGGGATTAGGGTGGGGCTATGGAGAGGGGGATTAGGGTGGGGCTGACTCTCTCCTGATGGCACTGGAGAATCTTTTGGGAAGTATAACAAGTCCACAAGCCACTGGTGTTCAAAGAGTGCTTACTTTTTTTAAAACAACATCCTGACCTCTGCCTTTGCTGGAACACCCAATGCTCTTCTCAACCAGTTTGATGAGCTGCTGGATTATATTTTTCCCACAGGTATAAGCCAAGATACCATGGTAGATTTTTTAATTTGCAACAGGTGCCTGGTAGTGTTACAGCAACAAAAACAGATTAAAATGTTGGTGCTCCCCAGGGAGATTCTCCAGCGCCATTGGAGAGTCAGCCCACCCCAAATCCCAAATCCCCTCCCTATAGCCCACCCCAATCCCTTCCTCTCCCTATACCCCCACCCTAATCCCTTCCCGAGCCCTATACAAGTTGGCAACAAAAAAATTAATGCGCGATTTTCCCGGCACACAGCTTTTAGGTGTAAGGGAGGTCGTCGCTGGCCAGCTAAAATAAAGGCTTCTTTTGGCTTTATGTGATCAGCTTGGATGATTTTATTTTCTTTGGGTACAACAGTAGCAATTGTTTTGGATAGCTGAGGAACCTGTACTGAGCAGAGCAGAGAGATGCAGGCTGTTGGAATCTAGGGGTGGGAGGGGAGCAGGATTCTCTCCAACTAAGAAGCCTAAGGAGACTCTAGGGTAGAGTAGAGTATCTCTTTAAAGAAGTGAGATTTCTTAGCAACTTGGGAGGCTGAGGCAGGAAGATCACAAGTTCAAAGCCAGCCTCATCAACTTAGCAAGGCCCTGTCTCAAAAATAAAAAAATAAAAGGGGCTGTGAATGTGGCACAATAGTTAAGCACCACTGTGTTTAATCCTTGATAAAGAAGAAGAAGATGATGAAGAGGAGGAAGAGGAGAAAAAGAAGAGGAGGAGGAGGAGGAGGAAGAGGAGGAGGAGGAGGAGGAAGAAAGGGGAGGAGGAGGAGGAGGGAGAGACAGATGAGACTTGAAGACAACCCTTAAGGAAGTGGGGAAAAGAGCTCCAGGGAGAAGAATCAGAATATGCAAAGCATGGAAGCAAGGTGTCTCCTTCCAGAAAGGGAAAGTAGTCCCAGGGACACAGAGCGGAAAGGAAGCTAGGAAAGCTGGCTGGGGTTAGATTGATTGATCTTGTATGTCTTGCTCTGAATTTAATTTGGTTAATAAATTCAGAGCCTCATAAGGGCCACATTCTTTGCAAACAGGAGCACTGCTCCTAGGGAAATGTGTATCCACTGCACAACCTGGGACATCAGGTTATAGGGCCCAAAACTATGTGTTTCACCCTGAACCTCCCATTTTCCCTTTAAACCAGCTTTACAGATGTGGATAAGACCAAGGAAAGTAAGAGAGATCCACTTAGCTGACAAAAGAAGATTCTGGACTGAAAGTAGGGCTTACTACAGGAAACCAGGTCCATCACAAAGGGATAGTTCTCACTTCTGTGCAATGTCTCCTCATTATCTAAGTGGTTGGCACACTTACCATATATCCAACAGTAAAAGCAATGGAAACACATTATCCCTCTCCTCTAATGTTGCCTGTATCCAATGCTAACTTCGTAAGTCTTTCACCAAGAGACCCATTAAGCTTGTATTACCACTTAAAGGAGTGCCTGAGAAATGTGCAATTTGCCATTGTGAGATGAGTATCTCAAGTGAAGGCTCCCTTGTTTGCTTTAAATTTAACTTTTAAAAAAAATTATTTTTAGTGTTTTTATTAGTGCATTATAGTTATACATAATATTGGGCTTCTTTTTGACATATTCATAGATGCATATAAGATAATTTGCTTCATTTCAGTCCCCAGAACTTCCCCTCTTCCTCCCTCCTCCCTCTCTCTGATCTCTTTACTCTAATTGGTCTTCCTTCTATTTATTTTTAATTGGTGCATTATAGTTATATATAAACGTGGAATTCATTGTGATATATCTACACGTCCACATAGCATATATGGTCACCTGCTTTTCTTCCCCTTTCCCATTCCTCCTCTCTTCCTTTCCTCTATGAATTCAACTTTTAAATGTGTGCTTTTAAAATGCACTTCCCCTGTTGTATGTTAAAAAATGAAGTGATAGATAAGCAAAGTAAAATAAATCAAAGAGTAAGAAAGTGTTTATATTGAAAATTAACAGTGCCCACCACACACTCACACCACCATCCACAGGCCACTACCTTCAACAGCCTTTTAAAAAAATTATTTAGAAATTGACTCCTTAACTCTAGATCACATTGTAACAGTGGTCCACTTTATGCTTTGAATATAGCCCCTGCTGCTCTGCCACTGCAACTTCTGTTTTTAAATCGACATTTCTTTCTCTTCCTCTCTCCCTGCTCCTCCCTAATTTCTCCCTAACCCTAACCTCAGAGGAAACAGGATCACCTTTCTTCCCCATTTTAGGCAGAGTTATCTGTCCTTGAGCAAACATCCACGATTGGAACAAAGTCATTCAGACTTTCAGGATGGTACCAGAAGGTCTCAGAAATTTCTATCTTCCAAATTAACAAGTGAATTACAACTCCAACAGAGAACATGTGGAATGAGACCTTTGAATCACCTCTTTAGAAGCCCCCTTCCTGCTGATTGGCAAACCCACAGCCTCTGGGACAGGAGTTCCCTGTGTTTCTCCTTTGCTAGCAAAGCAATAAACCTTCTCTTTCCTTTCTCTCAAAACTGTGTCCTTGTTATTGGATTGGCATCCGGGACAAGAACTGACTTTGGGCAACGTTCCCTCTGCACCCTTAGACATTATACTTAATCCTCTATTTTTTCCTCCATCTATGAAGTACCTTTTGACTCCCTGCTATATTGAGGAATTAACACAGTTCCCTTTTTCCATCTATCCCCTGCCTCCATGATCTGCTATTTGTACCTTTAATTTTGCATCAAGAATGAAATTTATAATCAGCTCCCTCATCAAAAGTCAAATCTTCTTGCTTTGTGAGGAGACTGATTTCAGAGGGGAAAGCTAATAAACAGGATTTACATTATTATGACTATGTAAATTTGAATTATTACAGTGCCCAAGAGTAATGCAAGGATCACACTTCCTGCTCTACTTAGCCAAGGTCACTGAAGGGTTCCGGAAAATATTCCTATAAGACAGCTCTGCAAGAAAAATGGAGGGACAGTGTGGCTCAGAGGAGGGAGAGGAAATTGGCCAAACATTAAAGCTCTCTCAGTGCATTCTTTCCTGATAACAATGGGCCCTAAAGGAAAGGGGCGGATTTGGAATGCTGGGCCCTAGACCTTGAACTTCCCCTGTGGCAAATTAGTGCTGAATGACAATGGGCAAGTTTGAGTACTCATCCCTTGGGGTCTGGTTTTAACCTGTACAACCAACCCCTGAAGGTCAAAACTGCCAGGTCAGAACTGCACCTGCTGGATTTTCAAGGATGACATCATTCTCATTGTACCCTGTAAAACCAAAATCCCCTCTGTAACTGACGGCCATGTTCCCATCTGGAAAATGGGCCCCAATAGTGCCCAAGTCCACGAAGGAATAAAGGTTTCTCTGAATCTGCTGAGGTCTGCTTCCTGCCCTTCTGTGCTTACAACAACTACCATTTTGCCACTTAAAGAGGAAACTACCTAGTAAAAAGTTGTCAAAATTCTCCCTTCTGTCAGTGACTTCAGGGGCTCAAAACAACAGTGTGTCTTAGTTGGCTTCATATTGGGATAATGATTTTTTTTTTTTTTTTTTTTTGAACCAGGGATTGAACTCAGGGACACTCGGCCACTGAGCCACATCCCCAGCCCTATTTTGTATTTTATTTAGAGACAGGGTCTCACTGAGTTGCTTAGGGCCTCGCTAAGTTGCTGAGGCTGGCTTTGAACTCGCGATCCTCCTGACTCAGCCTCCCAAGTCGCTTGGATTACAGGCGCGCGCCACCACGCCTGGCCTAATGATTTCTTTTATAAGGTATAAATATGTCTGCATATTCAAAGAAAAAAATGTACACGTATTGTTTTTTGGAAAGGAAGTTATTGTCTAAATATGAAGTCAACTAAGGTAAGGCATGATTTGGAGTATATGAAGGATGGATCATATGGGTAGCGAAGGAAGGGCAAGATCCAAACGTCCAAAGTTAGAAGTCCAATAGACAATGTCCAAAATGGATAAAGCCAGGAGATAGATTATCAGGGTGTGCACCTTATTTATAAATATGGGGAAGCAATAGCTAAAAGAATCAAAAAGCATTTATCTTCAAGGGGTGGGAATCAGGGGTGTGGTTGAATGACTTGGGAGACTACTATTTATTAATTTTGAGCCTTATAGTATTGTCTGATTAAAAAAAAACTTGTACATATATCATTTTGATACTAATTATAATTAAATTTAAAAAGGAGTAAATTCTCAGCCGAACTCCATGGCACACTCCTGTAATCCCAGCAGCTCTGGAAGCTAAGTGAGGCAGGAGGATTAAGAGTTCAAAGTTAGCCTCAGCAAAAGTGAGGCGCTAAGCAACTCAATGAGATGCTGTCTCTAAATAAAATACAAGGAAAGGTTGGGGATGTGGCTTAGTAGTTGAGTGCCCCAGAGTTCAATCTCTGATAACCCCTTCCCACCAAAAAGGAGTAATTCTCAAACCACCTGCAAGAAAATCCTGCTGACCCAATTTGATAGATGTAGTGAGGTACCAAAAAGGACCTTTAACAGTGGTCCACTTTGTGCTTTGAATGTAGCTCTTGCCGCTCTGCCACTGCAACTTATTTTTTAAATGGACATGTTTCTTTCTCTTCCTCTCTCCCTGATCTTCCCTAATGACTCTCCCTCTCTAATCTCAGAGGAAACAGGATCACCTTTCTTCCCCATTTTAGACAGACTTGTCTGTCCTTGAGTACACATCCGCCATAGGAACAAAGTCATCCAGAATTTGGGGATGGGACCAGAAGATCTTAGAAAGACAATCTCTCCAATTTGCAAGTGAGGCCCACATGGTAGCATACACCTGTAATCCCAGTGACTCAGGAGGCTGAGGCAGGAGCATCTTGAGTTCAAAGCCAGTCTCAGCAATTTAGTGAGGTTTAGCAACTTAGCAAGATGAGACCCTGTCTCTAAATAAAGCACAAAATAGAGCTGGGGATGTGCCTCAGTTGTTAAGCGCCCCTGGGTTCAATCCCCAGTACCTGCCCCCCCCCCCAAATTAACAAGTGAATTACAACTCCAACAGAGAATGCAGTCTTTGAGTCCCCTCTTTAAAGTCCCCTGTTCCTGCTGATGGGCAGAATAACAGCCTCTGGGACAGTAGTCCCCTGTGTTTCTCCTTTGCTAGAAAAGTAATAAACCTTCTTTTTCCTTTTTCTCAAAACCATGTCCTTGTTATTGGATTGGCATCAGGGACTAGGACTGTTGTACCCAAAGAAAATAAAATCACCCAAGCCAATCACATAAAGCCAAAAGAAGCCTTTATTTTAGCTGGCCGGCGACAATTGCCCTTACTCCTAGAGGCGGGGTGCCAGGAAATTGCGTGGTAGTTCTTCCGCTGCCACCTTTTATAGGGCACCGGAAGGGATTAGGGCAGGGCTATAGGGAGGGGGGATTAGGGTGGGGCTGACTCTCTCCTGATGGCACTGGAGAATCTTTTTGGGAAGTATAACAGGACCAAGCTTTTGGCAACAGGCCCAGTCTCTTTGTGTGGGATAAGGTTTGTCATCTGATGGTAACAACTTAGGGTGATGACGTGTTGCTATGGTTTGGATATTGGGTGTCCCCCATTCATATATAAAGGCTTGATCCCCAGTGTTTCTCCCTAGAAAATGCAGGGGACCTTCAAAAGATGGGGTCTACTGGGTGGTCCTTAGGTTATTAGAGAGCATTCCCTCAAAAAGGATTATAGGACTTGGTCTTGTTATAGCAACAGAAAACAGACTAAAATGTGCTCCCCAGGGGAATTCTCCAGTGCCATCAGGAGAGTCAGCCCCACCCTAATCCCTTCCCTTTCTATAGACCCACCCAAATTCCTTTCCCTTTGGGTAGAATACCTTCCCTCTCTAATCCCTAATCCCTAATTCCTAATCCCTAATCCTTTCCCCTGCCCATAAATGCTGGCGACAAAGAACTAATGTGTGATCCTCCAGCACCCTGCTTTTAGGCATAAGGGCAATTGTCACTGGCCAGCTAAAAAAAATAAAGGCTTCTTTTGGCTTTACGTGACCGGCTTGGATGATCTTATTTTCATGCGGTACAACAGTCTTTCTCTTTCTCTCTACTCTGGTTTAAGATGTGATCACTTTCAGGGCATAGTGGTGCATAATTATAATCCCAGCAGCTCAGGAGGCTGAGGCAGGAAGATTTCAAGTAGAAAGGCAGCCTCAGCAATTTAGCAAGGCCCTAAGCAGTTTAGGGAGACTCTGTCTCAAAATAAAAAATAAAATGGGCTGGGGATGTGGCTGAGGGTTAAACACCCCTGGGTTCAATCCTTGGCACCAAAAAATGAAACAAACAAAAAATGTGATCGCTTGGTCCAACATGTATTCCTGCCGTGAGCTGCCACCATCTGCACTCACCAGAAGCCATACCAGTGCCTTCTACTCCTATCTGATCTTGGACTTTGAACCTCCAACACTGTGAAATAAGTAAACCTTTTATCCTACAAAATTAGTTGCCCGGGTATTTCATTGTAGGGAGGTAGTGCTGACTAAATGCAAATGTGAATCTTCATGGGTGGGCCCCGATGCTAGCAACCTTAAATCTTTGCTCTGGGGCTGACCAATGTTTTAACCTTCCTGTGGTAGGGACTGGCAGTAACGTGTCTGTGAGCAGGATGACAAGGGATCTCGGTGTCCCTAAATTCAGAACTGTACTGTTTCATTTCATCCACTTGTTTTCATCCAAGTCCACACCCTGCCTGGAATCTTCAAGTCCTAAGCCTCTCAGATTTCATTTCTTACAAGAAGCTTCTCCAGGTGGGAGGAGTAGCCACCTGGTTACAATACTGAGAGAAGCTACTAAGGCAGTCACCCCTTTTTGATTTGGATTTATAAGTAGTTTCCTAGGGTTCAGCCTCACCCTCACGCTCAACTCCTGCAGCAACCAATGCTGCATATACTGAGCCCAGCAGAATCTGCAGAAGGATTGCATTTCATTAGCAGGCACCTTGCCTGGACTTCTGCTTTGCTAAATTAGTTATATGTGTCCATCTCACACTTTCCATCTTTTACAGTTCTGTTCTGCTGCTCTCTATCCTTCTGTGCTTTGTCTTTATTTGTTAGTACATATTTTTATACCTTCGCTGCTATTTTCAAGGGACCTGGGGAAAAAAGAGAGGAGTAGAGATGTGTGTATGAATGAGTGAATGGTCAATGCTTCATTTTTTTGTTTGTTTGTTCGTTTGTTTTTTTGGTACTAGGGATTGAACCCAGGGGCACTCCACCACTGAGTCACATCCCCAGCCTTATATTTGTATTTTATTTAGAGACAGGGTCTCACTGAGTTGCTTAGGGCCTTGCTAAGTTGCTGAGGCTGGCTTTGAACTTGAGATCCTCCTGCCTCAGCCTCCCAGGTGCTAGGATTACAGGCGTGCACCACCACGCCCGGCTCAATGCTTCATTTTAATTGAAATTGCAACTGACTTTAAATGGAAAAGTCTGAATTTTATTTACCACTTCCTACCTTGTGTTGTGAGTTTACGTTCTGCAGCACTTCCCTCTTAGCAATACTTTTTCCCTTGGCTGGTGGTTGTTTTCCTGAGCCCACTCTGTGGGCTTCTAAATGTGTGGGTTGGTCACAAGAGGTTCAGGCTTGAGACTGTGGTTTATGTCATACAACCCACCCCCATGACAGCAACCCCAACTTCTGCAAACATTCACTTGCAAATCAGTTGTTTGGAGTAGAAAACATATTTTCCCATAGAAACACTATAATAAAGGAACATTTTACTTCAAAGGTCAGTTTTTTTTTTTTTTTAATTCATTTAATTTTGATCCATTGAACACAAATGAAGTTTGTTTCTCTGGTTGTACACAAAATAGAGTCACACCATCTGTGCATTCATACATGTACACAGGGCAATGATGTTTGTCTCATTCTGTTATTATTCTTACCCCCCCCACCTCAAAGATCAGTTTTTAAAAATCTGTTTAACTCAGATAAAGTTCATAGGTACAAATGTTATACTTCCCAAAAAGATTCTCCAGTGCCATCAGGAGAGAGTCAGCCCCACCCTAATCCCCCCTCCTTATAGCCCAACCCTAATCCCTTCCCACGCCCTATAAAAGTTGGCAACTACAGAATTAACACGCGATTTCCCGGCACCCCGCTTTTAGGCGTAAGGGAGGTCGTCACTGGCCAGCTAAAATAAAGGCTTCTTTTGGCTTTACGTGATCAGCTTGGATGATTTTATTTTCTTTGGGTACAACACAAATATTCTTTCTTTTTGAATGTGTTCGTCCCCAAATATTTGGTGAACACCAACTATGTGTAATTTGGGCATTATATTATTATGAGATCCTATCAAACATGAACTTTTAAATACATTGCATTTCTCCATGTAGCTTCTGGGTTTTTGATTTGTTTTGTTTTTGTTTGGGATTGAATCCAGGGGCACTTACTCACTGAGCCACGTCCTCAACCCCTTTTTATATTTCATTTAGAGACAGTGTCTCACTGAGTTGCTTAGAACCCTGCTAAATTGCTGAGGCTGGCTTTGAACTTGCAATCCTCCTGTCTCAACCTCCCAAGCTGCTGGGATTATAGGGGTGAGATACTGTACCCGGCTTCTGTTTTGTTTTGTTTTGTTTCAACTTCTGAATGGTCTTCTCTTTTTCAAAACATAATCCCCTTCTAACTCTCTCATTCTGCCTTGAAAAGGAAAAAGCAAAGCTTGTGCCCGAATCAGCAGACTTTCATTTGTCAGAGAGAGAAAGTCCCTGAAGATGCTCCTTTGCACCCAGCGGGCTCCTCTGCCAGGCAGCCCAGGCTCACTGAGAAGTTGCTCATGATCCTTTCCTCAGGGCTCCCAATGGCTTAAATGAAACTGGGAATAAGATCTTCAACAACTAACTTTCAGATTCTGAGCCTGCAGCACTAACATTTTGCAGGGCACAACACTGGTAACTACTGGTTATGTTTTGCTTTCCCATAAATTTCAAAGGTGTCGGGAGCCTGTTGACAGCCTGGCACTTCACATGTTTATTTCCTTGTGGGTCAATTCATGTGTAACCCGCAGAGGACTTTGTGGTGGAAATTTTAAACTCTCACTCAATTATGTTCTTTGGCACATTCTCCAAGGTGGTTCTGGGCAGGGATATCATCCCAAATGGCAAATTCATTTATTTATTTATTCATTCATTCCCCTTTCTCAGGTTCAGGTCTCATGGCAAGGCCTGAATTCTGCCTGAAATGACAGTCTCAGGTTAAAAAACACAGCCCAACTTCTATGTGATGTCAGGGGTTTCGACTGCTTTAAAAAAACAAAAACAAAACAAAGAAAAAAAGAAAGTGGGCATGTTTCAGAAGGAGCTTCCCAAGTTCTCAGCTCAAGGAATGGATCTTTTCTCCCAAGCTTTCTTTCAGGCATTCAGTTTTATGAAATCTCATGTAACGTGGTAAAAGGAGAATCTCATGACCAGCATACTTTGTTTGCAGCGCCAGAGCTAATGACTGTGACTAAAATAAGGCTTTGTGCGGGAGAACCCACATAGCCCTCCCTTTGTAGAAGTTCTAAAGACTGCACTGCTTTTCATGGGTACAGTGGTTGAGGGCTGATGACCCTAGTCTTTTTTTGTTTCCCTGATGCTGAGGATCAAACCCAGGGCCTCCCATGTGCTAGGCCAGTACTCAGCCACTCCAGGTCTCTGTTTTTTTTTTTTTTGGAACCAGGGATTGAACTCAGGGACACTCGGCCACTGAGCCACATCCCCAGTCCTATTTTGTATTTTATTTAGAGACAGGGTCTCACTGAGTTGCTTAGGGCCTCACTAAGTTACTGAGGCTGGCTTTGAACTCACGATCCTCCTGACTGAGCCTCCCAAATCGCTTGGATTACAGACGTGCACCACTGCGCCTGGCCCTCTGGTCTTTTTTTATCAGCTTCAGTGTATAAGCTAAAAAATGCAATAAGATGAGCTCACTAATACAGAATTTATAGTGTTTTGGGCACAAGCTGGCCATATTTCTAAAGGATAATGCAAATTTTAGGTTTACATAGTAGATGGTAAGAGTTGCCAGACAAATTTTAGGAAGCCCAGGAGCTAGGTGCAGTAGCACACACCTGTAATCCCAGTGGCTCCAGGGGCTGAGGCAGGAGGATTGTAAATTTAAAGGCAGCCTCAGCAAGGTCCTAAGCAACTCAGCAAGTCCTGTCTCTAAAAAAAAACATAAAAGAAGACTGGGAATGTTGCCCAGTGGTTAAGCACCCTGGATTTAATCCCTGGTACCCGCCCCCCCAAAAAATTATAGGAAACCCAGGTAGATGTGAATTTCTAATCAATCACAAATAATTTTTTTAGTATAAGTTTGTCCCATGCAATATTTGGAATATACTTATACAAAAATATTGTTTTTGTCACATAAAACAAATTCTTTGTTTTAATCACATTTACCTGGATATTGTGTATTTGCTAAACCTTACAGCCCTATAGGTGGGAGGAAGGGAAGATGTTTCATTGACTTGTGAGAACATTGTTTATAGGTACCTCTTATATATTTCAGAAGCTCCATGCTTCTGAACCTATGTGCTTTTCCTAAATTGCTCTATTATATTTATTAAAAGATGGATCTAAATAATATTCTTATGTCTATGCTTCAGAAAATAGTAAAACTATATTTTCTTGAGGATATGTGATTATTCTTTTACCTAGAAGTCATGTACTAGAAACTTCAGATACCAAATCACTGCCAAACATTTATTGTGTACACATAAGATATTTCACATGTGCATAAATTAAGTATGCCTCTAAGTAATAGTTTTATATTTTCAATGTGGTTTAAATTTTAATAGTATAGGCAGTATTTTGTTAATGCTGCTTATTTCTCCATTAATAACTATTAATAACTATATCATAAAGTACAATTTTTGTAGCGGTGCCAGTGTCTAAGGGATCACAAATATTTTTTGCATTTTTTTTGGTGGGGCCCTGGGCATTTAACCCAGGGGAACTCAACTCCTAAGCCACATCCCCAGCCCTTTTTATTTTTTGAGACGGGGTCTTCCTAAGTTGCTTAGGCCTCACTGATTTGCTGAGGCCGGTCTCAAACTTGTGACCCTCTTGACTCAGCTTCCTAAGTCGTTGGGATTATAGGCATGCACTCAGCATTTTTGCATTTTTAAATTCAATAAAGCATGCTTTTGTTGCCAAAAACAACAATGATAACAAAACAGAACTTCTATGACACACATGAGAAATGCCATGGGGCTAATGCAGTTTACTCAGGGCACTGATAAACTTTTCTTAGAATCTATTCAAACTGATTTTTTTTTTTTTTTTTTTTTTTTTGCGGTGCTGGGGATTGAACCCAGGGCCTTGTGTTTACAAGGCAGGTACTCTACCAACTGAGCTATATCCCCAGTCCTAAACTGATTTTTTTAGCCAATCCATCTGAGTTCTTGGGATCGGTGCAGAGCAAGCTAGGAAGGTGGTGGGATATCCACCAGAGACACATGCACCAAGGACAGTAGTGTGAATAAGAATGAAATCCATAGGCTGGGGATATAGCTCAGTTGGTAGAGTGCTTGCCTCACATACACAAGGCCCTGGGTTCAATCCCCAGCACCACAAAACAAAAACCAAACAAGCAAAGAAGAGTGAAGCCCGCTGAGAACCCAAAGAGTATCCCAGTCCAGGTACATGCTAGCAAACATGCATTCTTTCAGCTTGCTGGTTGGCACTATTTTAAGCACTGTGGATATTACAGCAATCAAAATACATACAGTTCCTCTCCTTGTGGAGTTTATGGTTTTATGATGGGGAGGGATATGGAATGGAGTTCCTCAAGGTTTGGGAAGAGAGGCTGAAAACACTGCTCCAGAGAGTTGCCTGGGGCTCTAGCTCCTAGAAGTTGCAGGTCTGGGGTGTAGGAGAACACAGACAGCCTAGTGACCAAAGGAGTCAGCTGCCCTACTCTTGCTCTGCAGCAGTGACTCTGAAATGCCACCAGAAAAGGTTGCTATGGATTGGGGAGGTGGAGGGCAGATGGGGACCACTGTAATGGTGGGAGGACAAGAAGGGGTGGGCACAGAGCAAAGAGGAGAGAAAACCAAAACACATGATTGCCATCTGACATGAGCCCGGAAGCCAAATTCCAAAATGTGCAAGGAAATGGAATGCTCAGAGAGGGAGACAAGGTCAGCATTCAGGACAGAGTCATACTGCAGATTAGAACAAATTTTATAGACTAATCTAACAAAGAATTTAGAATAAGTGCAGTTGAGGTGTCAAAAGGGATGGACAAGCTGGGTGCGATGGTGCACGCCTGTAATTCCAGTGACTTGGGAGGCTGAGACAGAAGGATCTTGAGTTCAAAGCCAGCCTCAGCAAAAAGTGAGTTGCTAAGCAACTCAGTGAGACAGTGTCTCTAAATAAAATACAAAATAGGGCTGGGGATGTGGCTCAGTGACCGAGTGCCCCTGAGTTCAATCCCTGGTATCAAATTAAAAAAAAAAAAGGATGGATAAAAAAATTATAAAACAAAATAGGTAGGTTTAATACCAGGTAGGATGAAAAAGGGCCAACTAAAGATTTCAGAAATTAATATATACACACTGAAATTAAAACTACATTTACTGGAGTTGTAACTCAGTGGTGAATGAAGTGTGTCTTAGCATGCATGAATTACCAGCATGGAAAAGTAAAAGTAAAGGAAAAAGAAAAAATATATAAATTTAAAAAGATGAAGTTGAAGAGCACAGTACTGATGTGGAAATGGTGGTTAGGAACATAAGCAAAATTAAGCAAAGAAGAGAAAGTATTAAGAGACCCAAAAGATCAACTGGTAGATTCCTGGCACCTTCTAATAGGAATTCTGAAAAAAAAGAGAAAGGAGGGGATGACAGTGAAGCAATATTTAAAGAGATGATAGCTGAGAATTTTCCAGAATGAAGACTTCAAATCAAATATAACTTGTTGGAAATATGAATGAATTCAAAGCTGACATGCTGTAGCAAAATTGCAAAATGCCAAGAATGAAGAGATTTTTTTATAAAGTTAGCAGAAATAAAAATGGGTTACCAACAAAAAAATGAAAACTAGTCTGACATCAACCTTCTCATAGAAGATTCAAGAAGATACGAGTAGTATGTTCAAAAACAGAAAATAATCATCAATCTCGAATTCTATAGCCTGATGTTTCAGACAAAGATCAAGAAAGTTTGCCAACCACAAACTGTCACCTAATGAACTAGTAAAGAATATTATATTTGATAAAAATAATTATTATATTTTTAAAGTTTAAAGAAATGTTAATTATTTTACCAAAATATAATATTTATATGTATTATTAATTATATAAAATAAAAATAAATAAAAATATAATAA
The DNA here is from genome assembly GCA_020662805.1 of Glaucomys volans. Lineage (NCBI taxonomy): Eukaryota > Metazoa > Chordata > Mammalia > Rodentia > Sciuridae > Glaucomys > Glaucomys volans. Next base: position 72,555 of record JAJEJO010000628.1, on the reverse strand, counting down.
AAATATATAAAATATATTTATTTTTGTGTAAATATATAAAGTTATATATTTTTATAAATATATATTATATTTTGATAAAAATAATTGACTATTGATTTTTTTAAAAATCTTTAAAAATTAAAAGGGTAAAACTATAACTATGGAACAGAAATAAGATGAAGAGCAAGGTTCAACATGTACCTCAAAAGTGCTGGGTCCCTTGATGTAGACCAGAGGAAGAATGAAAGTTCTGCTTTTAAAAAATATACTCAAGGGGCTGGGGCTGTAGCTCAGTGGCAGAGCACTTGCCTAGCATGTGTGAGGCACTGGGTTTGATTCTTAGCACCATTTAAAAATAAACAAAATAAAAAGGCATTCTGGAAAAAAAAAAAAAAAGGCATTCTGTCTATCTACAACTACAAAAAAAATTAAAACTATATATGTATATTCAATACAAATAAAAATAAAAAACAAACAAAAGAAGGATGATAAATAATTGTTCAACTTATGAAAGTAGGCAAAGCACAACATAGAAATCTAAATCAAAAAGATAATAAATACAAGAGTATAGGAAAGAAGTTATATTTAGGGAAGATGAATAAAATGAAACACTGGTTATTGTAAAATGACTTAGAGAAATAAACTCTAAGCATAACTAACCCCCCCAAAGATCAATACAAAAATAGGAATAAAAAGGGATACTTTTAAGTAAATGAATGAAATCTATTACAACTTTATTCCAAAAAATATGGAAAGAGAAGAAATAGATAATTTTCAAGAAAAAATATTTGATAATTTATTTAGATAAAATCAAAATAAATAAATTAAATTCTTAATCAAAAGTTCTCCCACTGCCAAACCAGTAGACCTAAATGGTTTTACCAGTTCTTTAAAATATAGATAAAATCGCTTTAAAAAAAAAAAAACAAAAACTTTTAGAGAATGGAGCAGGGAGGACAATGACTAATTTATTTTTTGAGATACTAAAGCTAGACAAGGATGGTACTAGTAAGGAAAATAACTTAATCTCATTTTTTGTGTAGATACAAAATCTTAAAGAAAATATTATGATCAAGTAGAATTTAATCTCAAGTGAATGTATAATTCAAAAATTTAAAACCTATTAAATTAACAGATTAAAAACAAGAAAAGCCTTTTTCTTTTATCTTTTTAGTTATCTCAGAAAACACAGAGAAGACATTGGACAGAATTCAGCATTCATTCATGGCTTAAAAAAAAAAAACAAAAGTAGAAGGCAATTTCATTCCCTTACAAAAGCCATGTATCAAAACTCTGCAAGCCAATATTAAACCAACTGATGATGTTTCAGAGAGATTAGCTAAGGAACCAGTTGCAAACATCTATTCAGCACTATTCTTAAAGGTTTTAACTGATGCAAGATACAGAATGGAGAGAGAGAAGAGAAGAGAAAGTAAACTATTGTTATTTGCAGAAAATGTGAATTTCTACATAAAGAACTTAAGAAAATTCAGAAAGAACTAGAAAGTGTTCCACAAGGGTGCTACCTACTGAAATCACATGAAAATCAGCAGCATTCATAACAGTCATAACTTACACAGTAGGAAAAAATCCTACTCACAGCAGCAACAAGTTATGTGAGACCTGCGAATAAATTTGTTAAAAAATATTCAAGACCTCTCAGCTATGAAAGTATTATTGAACAATATAGAGGAATAATAAAAAATGAATGAATTAGAGGAAGCGATAAAGTAAAACTGTCAATTATCTCCATATTGATCTACAGACTTGATGAAATTTTAGTTTTAAAAGTTGTTCAATGGTGTGTGTGTGTGAGTGTGATAGAGAGAGAGAGAGAGAGAGACAGAGAGAAAGTCTTAACAAGCTAATTGTGAAATTCCTATGATAGGACCAAGAAAAGCCAAGACAACATTGAAGAAAAAAAGAGTGTGGCCGTATTTGTCTTGTTGGATATTTAGACATTAAAAAGATTGGTGGCATTGGCACCAGAGATACACAGATGAATGGAATAGAACAAAAACCCAGAGATACCCTATACACAGGAGGAAACTCTACACAACTGAAGCAGCAATACAAAGCAATAGGGGTAACCATGGGTCTGGGACCATGGTTATTCATGTGGGAGAAAAGCTAGAGTGAGTCACATCAACCATAAAGATTAAAGGTCTAAATGTAAAGAATAAAACTTTGCAACTTTTAGAGGAAAATGAATTTGTTATTGTCAAATGGGGAAAGATTTCCTGCATGAGACACAAATATACAAACAATAAAATATGAAGCATACATCAGATTACATTAAAGTAAAAAAAAAACTTGTGCACAAAAAGGACACTATAAAAAATGGAAAGAAATTATGGAACATGCGAAGGGATTTGCAAGGCATATAACCAAAAAAAGGGAGATATTTTTAAGATGCAGAAAGTTATAAATTTAATGATTGGGTCATAAGATAATACAGGTAGTTATTAATAATAGAAATTAAAGCAGAAACAAAGCATAAAGACATAATGAAGTTAAAACAAAAATTAAAATTTAAGCACATAGTCATTAGAAGATAATTAAAATTAGACATCACATAGAAAGTCATCAGAGCTGTACTGAAAAGTGAAATTATAGTCTATGTTTTCATGATTTTAAAGGAAAGGAAAAATGAAAGCATTGGACCCCAAAGTTTATTAAAACAACATCCCTAAGAAACCAGGAGAAAGTATAAAAAAGAGGCAAAAACAAACCTAAATGAATTAGAATATAGGAAATGTACAAAATTAATTCAAGAGCTACTTTTTACAAAGCAATAAGTAATGAAAACTAGAGAAATTAAATAAGAAAAAAACAACTGTGGATAATAAAATTAGAAATAAGAGATTCAGCACCAGATACAGAGATATCGTAAATGTAAGATGACACTTTGCAAAATTCTGAGTCACAAATTTGAAAACCTAGATGAAATGGATACTCTTTTGGAAATATATGCCTTTTCAAATTTGGAAGTGTAAAACCTAACCGCTCCAATTATAACTGAAGAAACCTTAAAAAAAGAAAAAGAGAAAAGGAAACATTCTCCTACAGGAAAAAAGTGTTCAGGCCTAGAAAACTTTATAGGGCCTAGGGAAAAATCTTTCACCTTTAAAGGAATAGGTAATTATTATATTTCAATAATTATTCCAAAGCATTAAAAGACATAGCCATTTATCTAATTTGTTTTATAGAAAATCCTGATGTCAAACCCTGAAAAAAAACTCAAAAGAGAAAAAAAAACTTATCAAATTATGAGTATAGAGAAGAAAATCCAAACACAGATAACAGAGTATCAAAAACATAATCCAAATAGGGTTTAACTTGGAAAAAAATTTTATGTTTTAATATCTGAAAAATTCAACAACCATAGGTTAAAAAAGAAAGTCCCAATGAAATTATCAATAGATGCAAAAATACATCAAAATTTCATTGCTACTTTTTATTTAAAATAATTAAAAATGTAAGACTTCTTAGCAAAAGTATTTACTTGAAAGAATCAAACCATCCTTAAAAATGAAATAGTAGGGCAATATTACTAAAATCACGAACCAAAAAGAGATAAAGTTTATTCTCATTTTTATGTATTGACTTGGAGTTTCTGATCAATAAACACTTACAGAAATAAGATGCAGCAATATTGGAAAGGAGAAAACATTTTGCAATTATTTGAGATGTTTTAATTATATTCCTGGAAACTCAAAAGAACAATTCAACTAAAAATTATTAGAATTGATATGAGAGTTCAAGAAAACTGCTGAATATTAAAAAAGATATAAAGGCAGTAGTTTTTCTATATAAAATTTTTCTGTACCTTTCTATGTAAAAATCCTATCTAGTTAGAATACAAAATTTTTTGAAAAATCAAATTATGATCACAAAAAATCAACAATAATAACATCATAAACCTCTATGAAATGCTTGGAAATTGCTTTAATGAGAATGTGAAGGAGCCATATAATAAAAATTGCAAAACATTATTAAGAAATGGAGATCTGCAGACTAAATTCTTGGCAATGATATCAGTGTTTTCCACCATAATTTGAATGCTCAATATAATTTCAATAAAAATCTCAATAGGATTCTTTTCAGAATTTAACAGAATCACTCTCATGTTAACTGAAAGAATAATTAGGTATGAATAGAAAAGAAAATGTTGAGCCTAAAAAATAATGATGACCTATTAAACTATTTAAAAATTTACTGTCAATAAAACTGTGGAACTGATAAAAGAACAAGAATACAAATGTACAAATCAAGGGTGCAGAATAGATACTTTGAGACCATATTACATATGACAACTTATGTGATAAATTTATGATTTATCACATATCAGTAGGAAATAAATTTTTATTTAATAAGTTTGGCTTAATTAATTGATTATTTAGAAAAAAATTAATTTAGAGATTTACATAAATTTTATTAATTTAGAGATTAATTTAAAAATTAATTTAGAGATTATGATTTGATAAATCATAGTTATATATACTTATAGTTAGATATAAAATTAAAAACCATTCAATGAAACTATGAAAACCCTACAAGCATATGAAAAAAAGTTCAACAACTTTAGTCATCGAGAAGATGAAAAATAAAACTATAATAACCTATCACTGTATATTCAACAGAATGGCTAAAATAAAACCACTGACAACACTAAATGTTGGCAAGGATGTGGCGCAATGGAAACTCTCATGTGGTGTTGGTGGGAGTGTTATACGTCACAGTCACTTTGGCAGTTTCTTATAAACCAAACACACATCTATCCTGTGACTCAGCAATTCAACCCTTAGGTATTTACCCAAGAGAAATGAAAGCATATTTCCACACCAAGGAACATTTAGAAGGATGTCCATAGTTCCTTCCTTCATAATGGCTACAAACTATAAACAGCCGAGCAGTAGAGGAATCACAAACTGTAATATAGATAAATGACAAAATCTTATTTTTAGCAACAAAAAGACAAACTCCTGAGCACGCCAACACAGATGAATTTCAAAAACATTATGCTGAGTGAATGAAATCTTATACAAAAAAGATCATACTATATGATTCCTTCATATAAATTTCTAAAACAGGAAAATTATGCTGAAAAAAATTTAAAAATTGTGTTTGGGTAAAGTGGGAGTGAGGATTGTCAGGGAAGAGACACTACGGAATTTCCTGGGTATTTTCTCTCCCCCACCCTGCTCTCTTGTTAAATAGTTTTATTTAGATACAACTCACATGACAAGTAACTCACCCATTTCAAGTGCTCATTTCGTGCTTTCTGGCCTATTAATAGGTATGTGTGACCATCACCTTAAAAAGAAACCCATACCTTTGAATGTCTATGTCTTGGTAGATATACGTGTCTGTTCTTTTTTAAGACTCATTGAATTACTGAGAATTTATCTACTTTACTGTAAATATATAAAAATATATAAATTTTACCTTTAAAGAGCTTTTTTATATTAGAAAAAAATATGAAGCAATTTTCAAAACTCTGTATAGGATAGCTCATTATTCAAAAAAGAGAATATTGTGGGCTGGGGTTGCGGCTTAGTGGTAGAGCACTTGCGTGGCAGGTGTGAGGCACTGGGTTTGATTCTCAGTACCACATATAAATAAATAAATATAAAGGTCTGTCAACAATTAAAAAAAATTTTTTTTAAAAGAAAATATTGAAAGATTTGATCACTTGGAATCTTAAGTATGAAAAATACATAATTATTCTTTTATGTATTCATATATTATATATTTATGTTACATGTAACATATACATATATATTTAATATGTTTGTGTCAAAGATATATAAATATAACGAAATTAAAATGTAAAAATTCTCAGAGAATTATTATTAAAAACATTAGACAAAGAGATCTTTGTTACATATTTTATATGTGTAAAAGATTCTGAATCATTGCAAATATTGATACCTATAGATACATGGACAAAGACTAAACAGAAAATTTGTAAACAAGAAATAGAACTTGTTAAACATAGGGGAAATTTCTTTATATTTACAGAAACTGAAATTAAAGTTACATTAAAAGAAACATTTTCCAAAGGCCATATGATTTATGCACATTGATTTATTTATGCATAAGAAATACATTTATTCTCGTTTGAGAGAATATATTTGAAGTCTATAAATAGCTATGCACAAAGATGTAGCTACAAGACATCTATTGAAATTCTTTTTGTGATATTTATGAATCAGATATTGACCAAAGTTTAACATAGAGGATTAGTTAAATAAACTACACTATAAAGATAATAAATAGATTTAGGACTCTTTTAGAACCATTACAAATGATGTAGAAGAATACTTAACAATGTGGAACCATGTTTAGATTTACTTTATAAATCTTTTTAAAAGACAAGAATTTAGAGAAAAAATGCTTTTTAAAAATGAATACAAGAAGGGTATAAAATACTGTTAAGCTTTCTTATTGGGGAAAAAAATACATATCTGCACGTGACTGAAATTCAAACAGCCAAGAAGTGCCATTTGTTGAAAAGCCTTCCTATCCAATCCTAACACCTTTTTCAGTTCTTTTATCTCCTTCCATATATACTTTTTGAAAAGATCTCTACCAAAAGCAATAAGCAAAATACACACACCAAAAAGACAAAAAAAAAAAAAAAAAAAAAAAAGGAAAAGAAAAAGAAAGAAAAAAAGAAAAAGGAAAGAATATAAGGGAAGGAAAAAATGGAGGGAGAGAAGAAAAAAATAAGGAAGAAAGGGGGTAAAAATTAAAAGGATACTACAAGAAGACATCAGGATGAGTTCCTTCTGTGAGATTTCTCAAACTAACGTTTATTTTAGCATGTATGTCAAACATCTGAATCCTGCAGCAATGTTCTACTAACTTAATAACACTGTCAAATTCACATTTAATTATTTAAAAATATTTGTAAGGGAAATAAATCAGGATCAAAGGTAAGGAGACTTTTTATCTGTGATGCCCTTAAAGAATAATGACCACATCATGTAAAACTGAATTAAGTGACCTGGTCTGACAAGTATTTATGTACCAGAGGAATAATGGAGTAGGAGGATGTGAGATTATGGTGTTTCAGACTGCAGTTTTGAGATGAAATTATAGGGGATGTTTGGACCTTAGAAATACCCATAGCAAGGCTGGGGTTGTGGCTCAGTGGTACAGCACTTGCCTAGCACATGTGAGGTACTGGGTTCCATCCATTTATATTTACACATAAATATAAATAAAATAAAGGTATTATGCCCACCTGAACGAAAGAAAGAAAGAAAGAAAGAAAGAAAGAAAGAAAGAAAGAAAGAAAGAAAGAAAGAAAGACCCACAGCCTGGATTTGGGTAGAATCACCAATGAAAGCCCCTGGGAAAGCACATTAAATTTTCTTTCCTGGTATCTTCCTCAGATGTTCAGGATGGGACCACAGAGCCTCACTCTCTTGTCAATCATTTTGGATTGGCCGTGAATGTACTGGCTTATATTTATTCTTAAAGTGAGCCTAGCAACATTATGAATATTACGAATATTATGAATGGGTGAGTGGGCATCAGTCAATCCAGGTGGACCACAAGCTCTCATCAGACCTTCTCAGCTGAGGGTGGCTGACTTTTTAATTTTTCCATTCTCCTTTTCCATGGTGCAAACATGGAACATGCAAAAGACGTGTGGTCAAAGGATGGAATTTGATAAAATTAATTTTTACTGCTTCATCAAAGACATTTGAAAATGAACAGGAATACTTTTGTGTGTGACTCAGCTGGGAGGCTTAAAAGTAATTATTGGTTTCTTTGTGAATACTTTGTATAGACGTGAACTTATAATTAGTTCATGACTTTTTCTTCTTATATTTTGAGGAAACTTTCTTGATTGCTTATCCTGTGAATGACACCTCGCTATGTGCAGATAGCTCAGGAGAGAGGAAGACATGTCTAGGGAAAAAGCGTCATGGAAACAAGAATGGTGGGAAGGGTCAACTTAGGGATGGAGGGGACAGGGAAGGAGAAGAGGGGATAGGCAGAGGAGCCAAAGGAGAATGAAACAAGAGAACAGAATCACTGGTTGCAGACAGCAACTCTGTAATAGGTTATAGCTATACTAGTTGGCCCTTATCAAAATTTAGAAGCAAGCTATCACATGTAAAATCAAGTATCTGTTTTTTCCCATTCTAAAAAATGGGAAAATTAATTTTTCACTAACTCTGTACATATGTACTGAGCACCTACAATGTGGAGGTCCCTAATTAGACACTGGGGCTACATTGATCGGTGGATCTTTTCCCATTCTTTCTTTTACACTTTTCATTGTGCAGCTGAAAGTAAAGTTTTTTGTGTTCTGTTTATTTTCCCAATGACCATGGGTCCTGAGTTGATGATTTAGGTCCAGAATCAGCAGGTAAAATTAAGCCTGACAGTCCTCCTGATTTACCTTCAACATATAACTATATTAAAAGTACTGCCACTTTTTTTTTTTTTTTTAAGCAGTGCTGGGGATTGAACCCAGGGCCTTGTGCTTGCAAGGCAAGCACTCTACCAACTGAGCTAGATCCCCAACCCTCTGCCATGTTTTTAAATGAGCCTTTTCTGAAGGGACCTTTCTCAGTAGAGTGTTCTACTTTCATTTCATTTTAGCATTTTGTCCCAAGGATGTGAGCAGTTATCTTTCCTTATTAATGGCATTACCTTCAGTAACCACATCTCCAAGCAGGTTCCCGCCTGCTGAGACCCCAGGTCCTGGGCAGGCAGACTAAGAGGAAGGAAGACCAAAGAAACAGAAGAACAGCTCTCCTGTTCATCGCTCTTGTGTTCATAGCCTTTATCACTTTCCTTAACGCTGCACATATTTACTGAGCATCTACTATGTGCAGGCCTCTAGTTAGACACTTGGGCTACAGTGGTGGGCAAACCTTGTCCCTACCTTCCCAGAGCTCAGGGTTCATCCTCTGAGATAGACAGAGCCAATAGGGAATATTACCAGCTTAAGATCAGGGAATTGAGGCAAGGGACCCACTCAGCTCTGAACCAATATGGAACATCCAGCTTTTCTCTTCCAAGATCTAATCACTCAGTCTGCACTCAACAGGTATCCAAATTTTTACTAATTAGATAAAGAAGCTTTAAGAAGGCATTTATCCCCTCTCCATAGGCTTCTACCCCATCTTTAAAAATTGGAAGAAAGATTTGTATCCACCTTTCTGCCTTATAAGAAGCAGCACATTTCTTAACCTTTTTGTTTGTTTGGTGCTGGGAGCTGAACCTAGGGGCATTTTACCACTAAGCTACATCCCCAGTCCTTTTTATTTTATTTTCCTTTCGGTGCTGGGGATTGAACCGAGGGCCTTGTGCTTGCAAGGCAAGCACTCCACCAACTGAGCTATATCCCCAGGCCCCTTTTTATTTTGAGAAAGTTTCCCTCCATCGTTCAAGCTGGCCTTGAACTTGCAATGCTTCCGCCTCAGTCTCCCAAGTAGCAGGGATCATACTGTGTGCGGTCCCACCCAGACAACAGAACATTCCTCTGCACAACCTTAGAGTATCCTTGTGATCATTAATATTACTAATAAGATTTAAAAAAAGAAAAAAATTGCTAAGGACTTTAAGTCCATCTTTCACTAGAGTTGGATAAATGAACGCTATAAAAGCTTTTTTCTCTAGAATGATCAGATTTTGAGGTATTTCGCTCCGGATCACTCCTCGGGGACCCTGGGCTTGCCTGCCTTAATACCATCTGAATCCTTTGCAAGGAAGCAGAATCAAGAAAGGAGCATTGTTTTTCCTGAGAACATTTTCTTACTCCTTTGCTCATTTCAGCTGTCGGCAGCAGCTGGTTACTCCAGGGCGCTGAAGTGCCCTGTAAACATTCTAATACCGTGTATTACTCATAGTTTGAAAATCACTTTGACTCCTGAAATGTAATTATGTTAATGTCAGATGAGTCAGCGGGAGGACGCGGCGCTGCCCCAGTGGCCCTGCACGCACGTCCCCAACCTCAGTGCCTCAACACCTGGGGCTTCAAAAGAGAGAGAGAGAAAGGGAAAAACCTCCTTTTGGTGTGTGGAAAGAGAAAGAGAAATTATTGCTTATGGCTCAAAGAACAGCTTCAAAGGAGTGGCCAGTTTCGCTTTCGCTGCGACATGAAAGGGATAGTTGAAGTAAAATCAATAACCCTCGGCTAATCTATTTATGTGAAGAATAAACAGGAATTTGCAGTTTCTATGAAAACTTTGTGGTTTCCTCCCAGGGATGAGTGGAGACTGGTCACTTTGGTCACTAGTCTTTTTTTTTCTTTCTTTTTTTTTTGGTACCCGGGATTGAATCCAGGGACACTGCCACTGAGCCACATCCCCAGACCTTTTTTATATTTTATTTAGATGCAGGGTCTTGCTGAGTTGCTTAGGGTCTCCCTAAGTTGCTGAGGCTGGCTTTGAACTTGTGAACCTCCTGCTTCAGCCTCCCCAGCTGCTGGGATTTACAGGTGTGCACCACCATGCCCTGCTGCTAGTCAGTCCGGATCTGCTATATTCATGTCCCCCCTTGGAGGCCCTTTCACGTCAGGGGAAATGATGCTGAGAAGTCCAGAGGTGCATGCACCAGGACCTTTCTCCTCTGTCATCGCTGGGAATTGAGTGGTTGCTGATTAGCAGCACAACTCCCCATCCTGGCCAGATTCCCCTCCAACCTTTTTTGCTGTGGTGCTGTGCCCCCTTGAGAGCATGATCCCTTAGACAAAGTTTGAAAGCCACTGTTGTGGGCAGTTTTCAACATCATTTATAACCAAGCAGGACAAGGCCGGAGGTTTCCATAACCTAGCTGACCATGATCCCTGCCCTATAGCCCTGGTCAGAGTTCAACCCATCATTAACAACCCCAATTCTCCCCATCTAGCCAGGCTTACCCACCAGTCCTGTCCAAACCCAGGATGTCACTTAAATACATTCACATTGCCTCAGAAAAGGCTCTCAGGCACATTATCTCACCAAGGTCTCATAACAGCCCATATCTCACAGACAGAAAAACAGGTTCAGAAAAGGAGTGTCTTGGTCCAACGCTGCACATGGAGTGGCAGAAACACTCAAGCCCTGTGCCCTTTCTACTCTGCCAGCAACGGAACAGCAGACCCACAGACAAAACACTGCAGAGTACCAGCTGGGTTTGGAAGCACCCAAGTACAGATGAATAACCAAAATCTAGAGCAAAACAATGACTTGCCCAAGGTCACACAGCTTGTCAGTGGCAGAATCAGCTGCTGAACAAAGTCTCCTGACCTCTGCCTAGGGTTTGACCTCTCTAACCTCTTAACCTCCTCACTCTGGATTTACTCCAATTTGGACACTGGAAGAGTCAATTCCCCCTATAAACAGCTCACATCAGTTAACTTATCTATCCTATGTTGCTAATGTAGAGCATTCCATTCCCAAGGCACAGGGACCCCAGAAGACGGAAGAATGTCAAGGAGGAGAACACAGAGGAAGGAATGGGTTAACAAATTCCAGTGACCTCCCACAATGAGATGAGTTATCAGTACCCCAGATGACCACAGGCCTGACCAGGGGTATCCTTAAACCACGGCTTCATCTAGGATGAGGCTGAGGCGACATCACTGCCTCTGTTGGGTGCGGATCCAGCCTCACCCTTGTTATGTAACCCATGCAGGGGGCAGTAAAAAGCCTAACCCACCCTAGGTATTCTGTAGCACCTCAACTCCAGTCCTTTTCAGCCCCAACCTGCAGACCACCTCTTTGGGTACCATGTATATCACGTATCTGGTGCAACCAATGTCTCACTTTCCCAACTCTCTTCAGAGTGGTACCCACCCAGCCTGGGTACATTCCCCTAGCTGAAGGCTTCCGCATCAAATGCTTTTCTGTTGTGATGTTTTTCCCCACTGACCCCCCAAACAAAAAAAAGTCAAGACTCACGTTTTGAGGTGAAGTGCTGAAAATCCTTAGGAAACTGTGGATCATTCTATTTACAGGAGGATTTCTCCTCTCCCCATCTGGTCCCATCCAATTTATCCTCAAGGCATGATTGGTCTACTAGAGCTGACCCCACCCCTGCCCCCCAAAGCAACCAACAGCTGTTACTATATTGAGTGGCAATATGATGTCACATCATAGGTGACTAACCCACCGAGGCTTCCCTACGAGCCATCATCTAAATATGACAGCCTTCCATCATCCTGACCTTTTCATGGGAGAAAGCTGAGTGAGGGGCTTGACACTGACTCTGGGGCTCAAGTGCATGTCTGGCCTGCTGAGGCCAACACCTCTGAGCCTCTGGGGTCACATAGTCACCCCCTCTCTCAGCTTCCCTTCCTAGTGGAAGCAATACTTAAACCCAGACAGCTTTCCTCCATGGCCTGACTTTGAAATTACCAGCCATCAGAAAATATAATAATGATAGTCTCGAGGGAGGAATTGGTGGGGGGGGGGTGTATATATTTACCACGTTATATATCTCAGATTCCGTGCCAGACTCTTTACTCATAGTTTTGCATTTATTTCTCAAAATGCCCTGTGGAGTTAAAGAAACTGAGATCAGAGGGGTTAGGTAACTTCCCCAAGGTTACAAAGCTGGCTGGTGGTAGGGTTCAGATTTCACCCCAAGTCTATGTGACTCCACAGTAAAATGAACTCTATAGAAAAGTGTTACCACCTTTCTTGACTTTTAAAAGACTTATTTATTTATACTGGCATTGAACCCAGAGGTACTTAACCACTGAGCCACATCCCCAGCCCTTTTTTTTTTTTTTTTTTTGTGGTGATGCTGGGGATTAAACCCAGGGCCTTGTGCATGGGAGGCAAGGACTCTACCAAGAGAGCTATATCCCAGCCCCCAGCTCTTTTTTAAAAAATATATTTTACTTAGAAACAGGGTCTCACCGAGTTGCTTAGGGCCTCCCTAGGTTGCTACTGGGATTACAGGAGTGCTCCATTGCGCCCCCAGCTCACTTGGCTTTTTAAAAAAATAGACTTTATTTTGGAGACCAGTTTCAGATTCACAGTAAAATAAGGCAGAAAGTACGGAGATTTCCCAAATACCCCCTGTCCCTACACTTGTGTAGCCTCCCCCATTATCAATATCCCCCTCTGGAGTGGTCCATTTCTTATGGTGGGTGTTCCTACTTGATACATTATTGTCACCTAAAGTCCAGAGTTTACATTGGGGTTCACTCTTGGTGTTGTCTAATCCACTGGGTTTGGGCAAAATTTTAATGACATGTACCCACAGTTATAGTATCATGCAGAGTAATTTCACTGCCCTAAAAATTCTCTGTCCCTTCCCTATTCATCCTTCCCTCCCCTTAACCACAAATCATTTTACTATCTTCAAGTTCTGCCTTTTCTCTGAATGTCATATCATTGGAATTATACAGAATGTAGTCTTTTTAGATCTGACTTCTTTCACTGCATAACATGCATTTAAGTTTCCTCCATGTCTTTTCTCGGTTGGATAGCTTATTTCTTTATAGCATAGAACAATATTCCACTGTCTGGATGTACCACAATTTATTTATCTACTCGCTTACCAAATCAGCCAGCTTTTAAAGCTTTATTTTGGTGTAGTTATTACTGATAGTGGAGATGGCCTCAGGGCCTGGTCTTCCTCTTCAGGAACCATGTCTGTCTCTGTGGGGACGCAGAAAGAAGCCACTGAGGTATATGCTCTCAGGCTGCAGAAAGGTCTAATCCTTGATTTGAACACTCAGGATTGTTCATGCTTGTGGAGAAAACTCCCAAGTGACCTGCCCTGCCGATGGCCATTGCCCCAGGTGAGCTTCGCTCATCCTCCTCTCTCTCTCCTCCCTTTGGTGAACTGTGTGACTCCTAATTGGACCATCCTTACAGACTATTACGTTACACTACCTGCTCTTTGTTCTCGGACTCCCCTCGTCTATAAAAGTGCTGTAATTCTTTAATAAATTTGAGACTGGTCTGGAACTTGCTCTCCAGAGGGCGTTGGTTACCTCATCGGCCTTACCCCCTCCAGAAGGGACAAAGACCCACAGGTAGAATTACAACATGTCTCCTCATTCCTGCCAATCCATGACACCTGGGAGGGGATGCACCCTTTCCATACCCCTTCTCTATGCATTTCAGCAGCCTAGGAAACAGCTAGCCCACCAGAACTGAGCTCCAGGGGAAACCTGAGGGGAGCTCACCACACACACACACACACACACTGCAATAAAGTTAGGGAATTTCTCCCTCCATGTTTGTCTTCCAGGTCCAAGGTAGTTATCCAAAATATATCTATGACCATCTTGGAATATAATTGGAGAATTTAGTATTGTCATGTACTACGACCTATTTTAATATTTTACCTTTGCAAAAACTTTAATTAAAGATGTTATTGAAAAAAGTAAAAAAAAATCTATCATCTATTTAGCAATCAATCAGTCTATCTATCTATGTGATTTCTACCCAATTAGCACATGGGGGTCTCTTTTTAAATTCTTCCCATCCTCCTTCCATCCAGTATTCACTGAGCAGTGTTATGGGCTGAATGAAAATCACATGTTGAAGCTCCAATCTCCAGTGAGGTGGGGCTTTTAGGAGGTGATTAAGTTTAGACTGGAGCAGGAGGGGGGACCCTCATGATGGGATCAGTAAGTTTATAAAAGAGGAAGTTTGCTTTTCCTCCATGGGCACACACTGAGGAAAGGACAGGTGAGGACACAGCAAGAAGGCAGCCATGTAGCCAGGTGCGGTGGTGCACACCTGTAACCAGCGACTCAGGAGGCTGAGGCAGGAGGATCACAAAGTCAAAGCCAACCTCAGCAATTTAGGGAAGCCCTATGCAATTTAGCAAGACCTCTTCAAAATAAAAAACAAAAAAGGCTGGGTATGTGTCTCAGTGGTTAAGGGTCTCTGGGTTCAATCCCTGGTACCAAAAAAATAAAAAAAGAGAAAAAGAAAGAAAAAGGAAAAAAAAGAAAAAGAAAAAAGGCAGCCATCTGCAATCCAGGGGGCTGGCCCTCCTTAAATGGTGAATCTGCCAGCACCTTGATCTAGGACTCTCCAGACTCCAGAACTGTGAGAAATAAATGTTGTTTCTGCCACTCAGTCTATGGTATGTTGTTACAGCAGCCCCAGCTAAGACTAGCACCTATCGTATCTTGGTCTTGAATGGTAAGACCTTCGAGGACATGGAATCTGTTGACTCAAGTTTTTGTGCAGTTACACCCATCACATCACTTCGCTCCATTAGTAAACACTTTCTGATGGGGGAGGGGAGAGGTGTGTAGGGAGATAGTGACTGAAAATAAGCCTGTGAGGCCACCTGAATTAATAATTATCGTCAAATTATAATTACCATGTTTACTGTTTATAACATTATAAGTATCAAATTATTGTTGTTATTATTATAACAGATCCTTATATTGCACTTTCTGCGTTTTAGGGCCTAAGTGTTTTTATATAAATGGTGAAGCAACTTGTTGCTTGAAAGGGTTTTACAGGCTGAAATATAAATAGATTAAAGAAAAGTTTCAAATAAATTCCTGGAGGGCAGATCTACAAGAAGTTATTAAAGTGGAGTTAGGGATAATCAGGGTGCATTCCTAACCAATGAGAGTGATGTCATGGAGAGCAAGTGCCATAATCCAGCCCAAACCATCTTAGTGGTTCCATCTGGGGCAGGAGCTCAAGTGGACAGAGGTCATGGCTGACCTGTGCACCTCTAAGGAGTTACTATGGGACTGGATTCAATAGGAACCTCTGAGCTTCCGTCCACTGGGGGCAGGCCCACAGGTCTTCTCCCACCCACTGCCTCCACCTGTGTCAGGGAAGAGTGTGTGTCCCACCACCCCCAGTCTCTCCCTCCACAATAGCAGTGTTTTGCTTTGTGTCACACAGTGAGTCACCAGGCACGGTTGGGAACAGACCCAGGACTGCTGCTCTTTTGCTTGCCGGGGCTGTTTGCCGGAGATCACAATCCTTCCACATTAGTAGCTGGTTACATTTATGGCTCTTAATGACATTTAATGGGACTTCTGGGTTGGGGAAATGCTGGGGAGTGAAGACTGGGAGATAAAAAATCAAAACCTGCAGTGACACACAAGGCCTTTATTACTGAAGATTTAAAAATGGCAATGAACTTCACAGTGTCATTCCACTGGGAAATGATTCCTAGGTCTGAGGAGGAACAGCCTTCTTGCCTGTCTGGATACTGGATAGAAAAGAGAAAGAAAGGGGAAGACAGGACAGTGAGCAGTCCTCAGAAGTCACGTTCTCCAAGTCTTCCCTTTGGTTTCAGACCTGTATTTACTCATGCCATTGTCTGTCGTCCCTTCTGTCATATACATGACATGGTTTACCATGCACATTTTTGCTAACTGTCCTGAGTCTTAGGACAGGGGTGTGTATGATCCATGTTCAAAGAAGTGGGCCGGAAGTCAATTGACTAGGACCCTCCACCACTACCAGCCCATGAGACTTCAGGCAGGTCACCTGGACCTCAGTTCTTTAGATAGGAAACACGAACTGTTGTGGTTGGTTTGAAGGTAAACTTCCATCTATGTGTCCAGCCCCAACACAGAGAAAGAAGGTACTGTCTCCACAGGTATCTCCCCACCAAATACCTGAGGTCACCTGTAGCTGTCTCTAATTCCTAAGGAACACATTCAAGGTGGCCACAGACACCAGAAAACCTGGCAGAACAAGAAAGATCAATGGGCAACACTTCCATCTGCATGATGGGCCAAAGTAGGGGGACACAAGGCAGTTTGGTGGTGATTGGAAACTGGGGAGGGGGCAGGGATCAATTCTAAATGTCCCCAGGGGTAAGCTGGAGGGAGGAAGGAGCTCTTGGTGCACCTGGCTTGTGTAGCCTGAAGATGGGGCAGTGATATTTAGCCAAAGACCAGGAATGATAGTCAGAGGTACAACTGACAGCTGCCTGTCCGCTTGGCTCTGTTTGTAGTACACAGACTCACCGCCATTTTGCTCAAAACTTTAAGAAGCCGGTATTATCTCTAACTTGTTTTTGGCATGAACATGCTGTTCCAATAAGAAATTTTCCATTGTTCTGGAGTAGAAAGTGGGTTATGGTAGAAGAGAAAGAAGGTAATTTTTCTGCACTTGGGCAGCTCTGGCCACTGGTAGGCCAGATGAGGGCATTTCATCTGTGGAAACTGCTTAGTTTCCACAAAGGAATTGGTCAAGGGTAGGTGTGACAGGCTGGGATGGGGTCAATGAGCCAACCTCTATCACCAAAACCGTGAACTTTGGATTCTGGTTGACCTAGGAATGATTTCCAGCTTGTCATCATTAGCTGTGTGATCTAGGGAAACCTAATCTTATTTTGTGGCAATTTCCTTCCTCATCCCTAATGGGAACAATAGTCCCTACTTCTGAGGGGAGATATAAGTATTAAATGAGAGAGGGAGGAAAGATAATGAAAACATCTGGCAAACAGTAGCTTCAGTAAATTGTTAGGTAACTGTGAGGCTGTTTTGATAGTGCTTAACTATCAAGTAATACACAGAGAGCTTGCCTTCTGGGAGCTTCCAAAAGCAACACTGAAGACCAGCCCACGGATTTAACACCCTGCAAAGTTAGGTAACTGTTTTCGATCACAGGACACCACAGTTTGAACAAAATAAAAACAGTAATGTTGCTGAAACCTCAGTCCTTGCCTAGTTGCCAATCCAATAATGAGGCTATGGTTTTGAGAAAAAGGAAAAAGTAGGTTTATTGCTTTGTTAGCAAAGGAGAAACACAGGGGACTCCTACCCCAAAGGCTGTGGTTCTACCCACCAGCAGGAACAGGGGGCTTTTAGAAGGTGATTCAAAGGCTACATTCCACATGTTCTCTGTTGGAGTTGTAATTCTCTTGTTAGTTTGGAGATAGTCATTTCTGAGATCTTGCATCAGCCCCAAAGTCTGGAATACTTAGTTCCTGTGGTGGATGTGTGCTCAAGGATAGATAATTTCAGCCTAAAATGAGAAAGATAATCCTGTTTCCCTAAGATTAGGGAGACGGAGAGAGGAAGAGAAAGAAACATGTCCTTTTTAAAAAATCAGATGCAAAAACAAAGCAAAGTTGCAGTGGTAGAGCAGCATGGGCTCTATTCAAAGAATACAGTGGACCACTGTTATAGTAATAAATGTGCCTAATCAGCCCAAGTTAATGGGTTAAATAACATTTAAACCACAGCATTTCTCCACAAGTAGAGGCATGAGCATAAGCCCAGAGTCAGTAGAAAAGAGGAAAGGAATCAAGAGCCACAGAAAAATCTTCCTGACTCTTGGGTCAGGATCTTAGCTAGGGCAATTGAGATTAATCAAGGAAGGCTTCTGGGAGGAGGTTCCAGAACTTCCAAGGAGCGTTCAATGAGGCCCAGTTCCTATCCTGTTTCCACCACCATCTCAATAGTCAGAATTCTTTAATACAAAAGAGAATAAGACAGGCTCTCAATCTACAGTGCGTGAGGGGCGATCGCAGTCGCGGTCCCTTTAAGGCATCGAAACTCCTTGAACTTTCTACCAGCAGCCCGGAGGCCTCCCCGCGGCGCGCTTACGTCACTCTTCGGGGAAGTGGCTGACGTCAGCGCGTTCTCCGGCGCTGGGGGGCGGGGTCGATGACTCACTGGACTGTGCCCCTTACCCCCTCCCCTCCGGGCCGCGCGCACGTGAGCGTGCACCACACCGGTTTCTAATTTTAGCTCAGGCGGTTTCCCCGGGGTCGGCTGAGGTAAACGCGGGTTAGGGGTTGTGGCGGGAGAGGCGCAGTTGTCTTTGTCCCTTTCTGCCCCGCCGCGGGACCTCCTCGAGGGCGGCTTCGGCCCTGTGGGGTGGGGGGCCCGCGGGCTCCGTGGTGCCGGAGAGGGGCGCTTCTCGAGGCGGTCCCCTCGGCGTGTGCACCCAGCCCTCGCGCGGCCTTGCCCTGAGCAGGCGCCCGTGAACCGGTTTCTCCCTGGAGGGCCGCTAGGGGTTTCCGTAGAGGGTCGGCTGCGGCGCCGGCCGAAGTCAGCGCGGGAGCGGGAGCGGGACTTGCGCTGGACAGAGCCCGGCGGGCGGTCGATGGCCCACTGCGGGGAGGTCCGTCGCCGCCCGGGATCTCAGTACCCGCTCCCGTGGGGAGGGAAGGTGCTGCAGAGGTGTGAAAGGCAGCGAGGCCCTTCCAGGGTCGGGCAGCGCACAGGGAGCTGAAGGTCACTGGGTGAGGGGCTAGCGCAGATGCCGCAGAGCCTAGCGCGGACCAGGGTGACCTTCCAGGAACCAGATGGAAGCTTCGGATTTTTTTAGAAATTGGTGCCAAGCACCTTGTGCAATTCACACTCTCCAGTTCTTCGGGTGGCAGGGCAGAAGTTCTGGAAATAAGCTCTGTCAGCGTAAAATGAGCTGCAGTTTTGACTTTGCAGAGTGGTCATGTCACAGTGACCTCAATTCTGTTAGGGTGGTATCCTCAGGTTTCGACCTCATGAGGTGGTTGTTGTAAAGTCCAACGTAATGATAAACTGGGACTATTAAGTGTTAGTGTGGGGCATTTTATAATGGTTGGGTTGTTAAATTATTATTATTTTTTAGGAAACTGAAAAGTTAGATGTGCAGTAAAGGTAGTCTCGGGGGATTATGATATGAATTACATAAGTCTGTAAGTAATTTTCATTTGCTTTCCAAAAATAACATATTGGCCTTTGTAAATTGAAAAATTTTCATATACAGATGCGAATCTGCCACCTTTTTAGAGTTTTGTTCCCCATTCACTGTCCATCGTAAAACTTTTTTAAAGGTCTGACAGTTAAAATCTAATACTGTATTTGCAACATATTCATCCAGAAGTGTGCATGCCATTTTATATTCATATAGCAACAGATGCCTCTTGACCCTAATTTTGGTATAATTACAACCACGTTTTCCTTAGTTTAATTCCAATTTGAGGAGGGTCTTAAATTGAGCAGGTGGGAATGATGTTCTCAAACTGAGCTAATTTCCCTTAGTGTGGGTTACTGTTGTGTATGTAATGTATAGCAACCTTAACACAAATGTTTTCATTTTAAGAAATTAAAATTTAGTTTAGAAACTTGAATTTTTGCTACTTAACCTTGGCCAGGTATAGTGGCCCACACATGTAATCCCATTGGCTTGGGAGGCTGAGGCAGGAGGATAGACAGTTCAAAGCCAGCCTCAGCAGTTTGGTGAGACCTGTCTCAAAACCAAACCAAACCAAAACAAAACAAAACAAAACAAAACAAAACAAAACAATGCCCTTGTGGAGGAGTGGTGGTGCTGGGGATGTGGCCCAGTGGTGAAGTGCCCCTGGATTCAGTCCCTGCCACAACAAAAAACTTAACCTTGGAATGGACTAACTGCATCCTGAAGGTGGAATATTAGCATTTCTACAGAGTCTTCCTTTCCCCAAGTTGTACCTGCTTTCTGTGAACATAATCTGTTTTGCGATTATTGGGCACCTGTTGGGATTGTTTGCTCATATGTTAGTTTATCTTTGTAATGCTCACATCTAGACTAGGGCCAAGCATGTAAGTGTCACATCTTTTTAAAATAGCATTTTTACATCATTGGATAAATTTCTAGGACTGATTTTTTTTAAATAGTTGAGAGCAATTGTGCTGCAATCTCTATTCTCAGTTTCCTTTGTGTGGTGGGGTTGTCCATTGCTTCTTGATTTTTTCACTTTGTTAGAATATAATTATTTAAAATTGTCTGTAATCTGAATTTCAGTAGTATCTATTGTCATATGCCCTTTTCATCTTCAACTTTATTAGAGTTTTCTCTCTTTTTTGGATAGTTTGGTTGATAGTTTGGTTTGTTAGTCTCATTTGTCTTTTCAAAGAGCCAACTCTTTGATGATGCTTTGTGTTGTTCTTGTTTTTTTTGTTTTTTGTTTTTTTGTTTTGCGGTGCTGGGGATTGAACCCAGGGCCTTGTGTTTGCAAGGCAAAAACTCTACCAACTGAGCTATATACCCTGCCCTTGTGTTTTATTTATTTATTTATTTATTTATTTTGGTACCACGTTCTTTTTTTTTTTGAACCAGGGATTGAACTCAGGGACACTCGGCCACTGAGCCACATCCCCAGCCCTATTTTGTATTTTATTTAGAGACAGGGTCTCACTGAGTTGCTTAAGGCCTCGCTAAGTTGCTGAGGCTGGCTTTGAACTCGTGATCCTCCTGACTCAGCCTCCCGAGTTGCTTGGATTACAGGCGTGCGCCACCACGCCCGGCGGGTATTAGGTATTGAACCTAGGGATTCTTAGCCACTGTGCCATGTCCCTAGCCACTTTAAAATTTTTTTAAATTTTGGGACAGGATCTTACTAGGTTGCTTAGAGCTTTGCTAAGTTGCTGGGTTTGACTTTGAACTTGCCATTCTCCTGCCTCAGCCTCCAAAGCCACTGGAATTGCAAGTGTGTGCCACTGCACCTGGCTCTGATATGTTTTGTGTTTCCATTTTCATTTGATTATAATAATATTTACTCCTTCCCCCATTTCTTCAACAACCCACTGTGTTAAAGAAATGTGTTCATTCTCCGTGTTTATATAGTTTATGTAGTTTCTCTTGCTGTTGATTTCATTATGATCTGATGATAGAATGGTGATCTGATAATATCTAAAATATGATCTATTTTGGAAAAGTTCCATGTGCTGATGAAAAAACTTCTGTGGCTGTTGGGTGGAATATTCCATAGATTTGTTAAGTCCTTTTGATCCATAGTGTAATTTTACTCATGTTTTTCAGGTTTTTTTTTTTTTGCCTAGATAATCTGTCTATTAGTAAGAGTAGGGTATTGAATTCACCTACTGTTATTTTATTGAGGCCTGTCTTTTCCTTTATGTTTATAAAATTGGGTGCTCCAATGTTTAGTGCATATTACTACAATTGTTACGTTTTCTTTTTCTGGGACCAGAGATTGAACTCATGGGCCACTGAGCTGCATCCCCAGCCCTTTTTTTATTTTTTATTTTGGGACAGAAAATCACTAAGTTGCTGAATCTGATCTTGAACTTCGATCCTCCTGCTTCAGTCTCTCCAGTTGTTGGGATTATAGTTCTGTGCCACCATGCCCAGCTATTGGTGAGGATTCTTTTCTTTGTGGTGCTGGGGATTCAACCCAGGGTCTAGTGCATGCAGGGTAAGCACTCTACCAACTAACTGATCTATATCCCCAGCCCTGATTGGTGAGGATTTTGACTGAGTTTTTTTGTTTGTTTGTTTGTTTGTTTTTATTTTTTTGTACTAGGGTTTGAACTTTTGGAGAGCCATGTTACTTTGTTTCTTCATGTTTCTATTATTTGTATTTTGAAGTTTGCCCATTTTGGGGGGTGTATATATATCTTCCACTTCTATGTGAGGGCCATCTTAGGAAATAGCCTTCTCTCAATGATGTGCCCGGGGCTCTTAGTTTGTTGTGTAATGTGGCTGCCCCTGTCTCTAAATAAACAAAATAGGATTGGGGATGTGGCTCAGTGGTTCAGTGTCCCTGAGTTCATCCCCCATTACCCCTCCCCCCCCACACACAAAAAAGATAAGGAAAGGTAACATAAGAGGGGGAAAAAAAGCCCCAAATTCTTTCTAGCTGAAATGTTTTGATTGGAGACACTGTCTGAGCATGTGTTCACTCTTCCCAGAGCCCCTTAGTTTTTGTGTCCAGTTCATGGTCAGTGTATGGGCCATAGCCATCTTTTCTCTCCAGCCAAGATTTGGTGTTTTGTGGGTTGTGCCAGTTGTGCCCAGCAGTCTGCCTGAGGGTGTGGCAAGTATTCAAGCCATGACGTACCCTCAGGATGCCTCTGAGTGAGAGGGGAGAGTAGTAAAATAAGCAAATTCTGCACGAGTGGGAGGCACTCCAGGAACTGAGCATTTTACCACCCTCAGTCTGGGTACACTCAGGCCTGGGTCTTTCATGATTTGAAATCACTCTTGCTTCTTGTTAGAGGACACCAATCACTGTGTTCTCTGCTCTCTGCCTCAGTCTGCTTCCTGTTGCTCAAACCACTCAGCAGGTTTGTTTCTGTCACCCCCCATCCACACCCTCCGCAACTGTGGCTGGTCTCACACTCAGTCAGTGTGTCCACAGGAACCCTGAACTGAGATTACTTCAAATTTTCTGCTCCTCAGAAATTAGAACAGTTGAACCCTTCTTAATGATGGCTTCTGACTAAAGCACACTTAAGAATTGCTGCATAATGTATTGACATCTCTAAAACTAGCTTGCTGTGCAGGAGGGGACATCTGAGGTGAAGTACCCAAATTGGATTTATTTATTTGTATTTTTGTCCCAGCTTATTTTTTTTTTTGTTTTTTTTAGATATACATGACAGCAGCATGTATTTTGACTATACATTTATGGAGTATAACTTCCCATTCTTGAGGTTTTCTATGCTGTGGACTTAACACTGGTTGTATATTCATATGTGAACATAGGAAATTTACATCCAATTCATTATGCTGTTTTTCCTATTCTCATCACCCCTCCCTTTCCTTCATTCCTTTTTGTCTAATCCAATGAAATTATCTCCATTGCCTCCCTTCCCCTGCCTTATTTTGTGTTAGCATCCGCATATCAGAGAGATTTGGCCTTTGTTTTTTTGGGATGGATTTATTTCACCTAGCATTATAGTCTCCAGTTCCATCCATTTACCAGCAAATGCCATAATTTCATTCTTCTTTATGGCTGAGTAATATTCCATTTGTGTGTGTGTGTGTATATGTGTGTGTGTGTGTGTGTGTGTGTGTGTATATATATATATATATATATATATATATATATATATATATCACATTTTCTTTATCCATTTATCTGTTGAAGGGCACTTAGGTTGGTTCCATAGCTTAGCTATTGTGAATTGAGCTGCTATAAACATTGATGTGACAGCATCATTATAGTATGCTGACTTTAAGTCCTTTGGGTATATACCAAGGATAACTGGGTCCTGAACTGGATTTAAAATCTGTATGAACTGTGGATTTCTCTTGCAGTTTGGACTGCCAGTCTAAAGTTATAATCAGGGTTGAATGTATTCTCTGTCTTACTTTATGCTTGCAGTGTCTTATTCTCATCCCTCACTGGGGATCCAAGCCATTGTGACTTGCTTTGTGCTTTTCTCTACATTCCCTTTCCAATTCTCCATGCTTAGGTTTGCCATCACTTTATTACATCTCAGAGTTTTCCTTTATTTCTTTTTCAGAATACAGTATTTCCTTCATTGCCCTGACTTTTCTCACTTGGAGAGTTGTGAAAATGGAACATTTTTTCCACCATCTTGTCTCTTCTCTTTTACTCTTAAAAAAAGTAAAAAATTGCAGTACCTCTGATGCTTCTGTGGATAGATAAGACTGGTTGCTAAATGGGTTGTTTGCATTTGAAACAATCAATTTCAGCACAGTGATACCTCATTGCCTATCCTGAAAGTGAAGGGTGCACAGTGAAGAGGTTGTACTTACCCTCTCTTAGAAGTTATGGATGTTAAAGGGAGAAGAGAGGCAAATCTTTACCATAAAGCTTTAGTAGCCAGAACTCTCAGCAAAATGGAATTGAAACTACACTCAGTTTTATGAAAGGCTAATGACAGCAAAATATGTTGTCATTTATTGACATATTGATATATGTTGAGATTTAGTTTTGAAAAAAGTAGTATATTACAGTGGTTAATATTTTCATTGAACTTAGTGCCTCTGCAAAATCTTTTATCAGAAGGCTATATTTAATTAATTGATTTGAGAAAGTGATGTATTTTTGGAAAAAAATTTTAAACAAGATTTTAATTAGGGCTTTAGTAAGCAATTGATCCAAATTTTCCCATATAGAAAGTTGTGTGGGGTGATAAAAATCAGGAAGTAACCTTAGAAGTATGAAAATAGAGGAAAAGGAAAAATAAAGGGCATTTTTTTCCATTGACTAGGGTCATCTATCAGTTCCTGTTCACATTGATAAAGGTCCTCACAGGTATACCTCACAGGTATTTTTTTTTTAAATGGTACCAGGGATTGAACCCAGGGGTGGTTGACCACTGGGCCACATCCCCAGCCCTATTTTGTATTTTATTTAGAGACAGGTCTCACTGAGTTGCTTATGAGGCTCGCTTTGAACTCGCGGTCCTCCTGACTCAGCCTCCCAAGTCGCTTGGATTACAGGCGTGCACCACCACACCCGGCATCAAATCCTTATTTTTAAAAAGTACCTCATAACCTTATTTTTTATTTTTTGCGGTGCTGGGGATTGAACCCAGGGCCTTGTGCTTGCCAGGCAAGCACTCTACCAACTGAGCTATATCCCTAGCCCTTTTCTTTATATTTAAAAGCATTACTATTGATGTATTGGATTATATATTATCAGTTTATTGTTTATAAATAAATACAATTAGTAGACCTTCATCACACATGAATATAGAACTTGTTTTAAATTGTATTTTAATTTTGTTTTATTTTTAGTTGGGTAGTTAAGAGTTCAGGCTTTGAAAAAAAAGTTATGTTTAGTTGACTCCCAACACATGGACTCAGGTAACAAAGTATATGTAAACCATAGCACCCTGTCCACATTTGCAGTATTTTCCTTTTACCTGCTTTACTTGCCTTCATAGCATGTATGATATTTTATATTCATTTATTTTTGGTGTTCACTAGAACATAAGCACCATGAGGGCAGGGCCTTTGTCTTGTTTCCTGCTATATCACCAGTGTGTACAATGATATGGTTCATAAATGTGGATTAATGTGGCAGTGTTTAAGAGAGAATAGATCTCAAGAAAGATAATGGGATCATATCTGGGAAATCTTCAGTGTCTCACTATGTTGAATTTTGGGTAATTAGAAGGCACAGATGGTTTTTATAGTGAAGTGGAATGATGAGAGCCATGTTTTAGGTGAGTATGGTTGTAAAGTTTAGAATAGATTGCATTGTGGCAGATTCCAGAGTCAAAGACAAGGATTATAATACGATACTGTGCTTTCCTGATGTTCCCATTACCAAATTTACTTCTCCTTCTTGGCAGACAATGAGGTTATTTTGTATCATCATATATTTGGAGATGGTGTTGTCCTCTAGGTTGTGGGGGTAGTGTTCCCATGTTACACTGCCTTTTAGCTAAACCCCGTGTTAGGTCTTCTTGCCTACCATCTTCTCCCCTTCTTTAATCCTGGGGAGAAGAATTGGAACCCCTCGGCACACTTCTGCCGGGAAAATGAGAGATTGGGTTTTTTAAAATCTCTCCTCCTGGTTTACCTATATTTGGCAAGTGGCTGTCTTACTCTCTGTAGGGTCAGGCTCTTTTTAATATACGAACTCACACATGCATGGTTCTCTCTGGTTTATGATAATCTATGTCTCCCCTGACTTCCTCAGATTTGGGGGTGTAAAGGCTTTTTGCTCTAACTATTCCATGGGTGCTTCCCTATTTTTAGTTGATTTTCCTTAACCAAGCCCTACCTTTCTCATGATCCCTTAATTGAATTATTTCAATATACTCCAGAAGTTTGATGGTTTAAGCACCTTACAAGCACCTTTTTTTATTTTTTTTTGGTACTGGGGATTGAACCCAGGGGCACTCCACCACTGAGCTACATCCCCAGCCCTATTTTGTATTTTATGTAGAGAAAGGGTCTCACTGTTGCTTAGAGCCTCACTAAGTTGCTGAAGCTGGCTTTGAACTCAAAATCCTCCTATCTCAGCCTCCCAAGGGCTGGGATTACAGGCGTACGCCACCGCGTCCGGTTATGTTTTGAACTAAAAATGGTTAAATTTGCCAGATTAGAAAATGGAAAAAGGCAAGAGGGCAGATTAGAGATACCTAGATTTGCCTTCTTTTCCACAAGACAGAACTGGAGCAATAGTGTGTGGCTGAATATTGAGGTGGATGCCTGTGGAGAGCACTGGAATTCAACAACAGAAAACATAGATGTGATGGAACCCAGAGATTTTGAACTGTAGAATAGCAAGTGAAACAGTGCACCGGTACCTATTGCATGGCAACATGATCAGGGGAGGAGTAGGGGTGTAAGTGATAGAGTCTCATTGAGTTTCCATAGCACAAAATCTGGCATCATGCAGACATACATTCTAAACAGACAAGAGACCTGAGACCCACACAGTGAGCTGTCTGTAGAGGACCTTTTATCATCCCCGAGTGAATTCTCAGTGTGCTGTAACCAGGAGCAATCTTGAGAAGGGTCTTATTGTCTGAGTTTGTGCTGCTCTGAGGATTAGAACACCCCCACAACCCATATTTTCCTATCCAGTATCCCCCAGGCATTCCATTGCAGTTCCTTGGGAGGTGGTCACATTGAGTTTGGGCTCAGGGAAGTGACTCTGACACAAATCTGTTGATAGTTGTATGATGTGGGAAATATGGACTGTGACGTAGAGGGGAGTACTAGGTGCTTTCTTTGAAATCTGTGGTTCAAGGAACCTGATCTCTTGAGTCCAGGGGAGTGAATACCCATGTGTAGTTACATGTGGGAACCAAGTCTCAGAGCATCTGTATTGAGGACTGCAGATCACACCTATGCGGCCACACTTCGCTGTCCCAGCACAGATTTCTGAGTCTCCATTGTCCCTCCCTACCATCAGAGGTGTTCAGGGTTGTGCTGCAGCACTGGGAATTGGCCACACCCTGAGTGTGCAACCTGAAACAACAAAGATCATTTTTTGCTTGGTGTGTTAGCTCATTCCAGCATACAGACTGGTCAAAAATTTTCACCTGTCTTTAGCACAGATGTCATTCACCTGGCAGACACTACAACTGAAAGAATTGAGGAGTGGGTGAAAATCTCCTGGCCATCACTCTGTGGGATACCTGGGGAGAAGCTTTAAATAGTCCCTTAATTGTAAATAGGAACTATTAATAGGAACTATCAATTATAAATAGGAACTATTTACAATTGACATAATCATCTGACTTTGCCCCCTCATTTAAGCACCTTGGTAGAGGGAATTTTCATTTTTGTGTATTTTGTTCTTTCAATTTTATTTTAAGTATTTTTTTGTTTTCCCCTTTTTATTTTTTAACTTTTCTCCTGTTTTGTTTTTTTTCTTCCTTTTTTTCCCCTAAGTCTTATCTCTCTTTTTCTTGTTCTTGCTGTTGCTATTTATATAAAAATATTTATATGTTTGCTTATTTTTTTATTTTTTGTAGTACTGGGAATTGAACCTGGGAATCTCGTGTGCATTGGGCAGGTGCTCTGTCACTGAACTATACTCCCAGCCCAGCTGAGGAATTGTACCCACCTCTAGCCACAACCAAGTTCTACTCAAATCTTGGTGGATACTTCAACTTAAAAGAATGTAAGGGTTGAAAGCTCCTGGTCAATGACCTGCCTTCAAGTGCAGGTCTGAAGTCTTATTCCTGGATGGACACTCCCACAGTAACAGCAGAGAGAAATAATGCAGCCGTTGTGGACACCACACCTACAAGGGACCTCTGCACCAGTCACACCCATATGTTAGATTGTGCATTCCTGGCACGACTGGATGTGAGTACCACAGAGGTGAAGCTGTGATTTTCATCCTTGACTTTCCCCATGAAATAGAGAAACTTCAGGCCCTTCACCATAATTGGGGTAATCAGCATCAGAATTGCTTTCGTGTAATAGAGTGAATCTCAGCAGTGCCTGTAGAAACTTCCACCACCTAGTAGGGATTTCCAGAGGGTGTGCCTCCATGTACTCTGCTGCCTATACTATACCTGTCTGATTTTTGAGAGGGTTCCCCTTGCATAGATAGTGGATACCTCAGAGTCCAGTATGGCATGCACTGTGTCCAGACCCACTAAACACAGCCTAAGAAGCCACAGGGATAGTACACTGGAGTTGAATTGGAAATAAACTCAACATTACACAATAATTTGACATTGTAGAACATCATCAATAGAAAGCCACTCACTAAGAAGGCCATCAAATAAAAGTGGAAGAGAGTTCAACTGAACAGATTGGCAAATCTTAACTTAGAAACACACGAAGTATGATTAAACATAATAGGACACCTCCAGAAATTCATGACTCTAGTAACAGATTCCAAAGATATCAAAATGGTTGAAATGCTACACAGAGAATCTTTCAGAAGAACAATGTTAAAAGCAGTAAGTGAAATCAGAGAGGACAGAGATAAACAGCTGGATGAATTAACAAAACATTTCAAGAAAGACGTGAAAAGCTCAGTAAGTCAGAAAATTCAGTTGGAAGTCTCATCAAAAGAGTGGATAAAGTAAAAGAATAACAGATAATGAAGATGAAGATGAGACTTTTGAAATGTTATGCTCAGACAGAAGTAGAGAAATAAAATTGAGGAAGTGTGGTGTAGCCATACAAGAGATTTGAGACAACATTAAAAGACCAAATATCCAGTTCATTGGCATACCCAAGGGGGAGCTACAGGTTGGGGCATAAGAAACCTATTTAATGAGATAATAGCACCAAATTTCCCAAATCTTGAGAGGGACATGAAAATCCCACCTACATGATGAATTTTCAGAACCGCAGATAGACATGACAAGAAAGGAACATTTCCTTGACATACGTTACAGTTTAAATGTCAAACATACTGGATAAAGAAATACTAAAAGTAGCAGTTAAGTCACATTTAAGGCAGACACATTAGACTAACTGCAGATTTTTCAGAAGGAACTTTAAATGCCAGGAGGCCATGGATCCATGTATTTGAAGTCCTGCAAGACAAAAAATGCCAGCCAAGAGTATTGTATCCACCAAGACTGTCCTTTAGAACTGATGGAGATAACCATGAACTAAGGGACTTCATGACCACTAGACCTACATTACAAAACATACTTAGAGTACTACAACTCCAGATAGTACAACTCCAGTGTACTATCCCTGTGGCTTCTTAGGCTGTGTTTAGTGGGTCTGGACACAGTGCATGCCATACTGGACTCTGAGGTATCCACTATCTATGCAAGGGGAACCCTCTCAAAAATCAGACAGGTATAGTATAGGCAGCAGAGTACATGGAGGCACACCCTCTTAGAGTGGATAAAGTATGTTTTGTAATGTAGGTCTAGTGGTCATTACAAAACATACTTATAGGAATCCTACAAGAAGAGGAAAAACAATCATATATGTGAAAGGGGCTGGGGATATAGCTCAGTTGGCAGAGCGCTTGCCTTGTAAGCACAAGGCCCTGGGTTCACCCCCCAGCACCACAAAAAAAAAAAAAACGTGAAAGAATAAATCTAACTAGAAGAGTAAATATGCAAATGAGAGAGAAGAATCAAACATCAATACCATGAACCAGCAAATTGTAAGATGAATGACAGAATGAACAGAATATTCAAAACAACCAGAAGATCAACAAATGCTACTAGTCGTGAAGAGATAGGCCCAAAACAGTAATAGTGGGTGACTTCAGTACCCTACTCTAACCATTGACTGGGTCATCCAGGAAAAAAAAAAAAGAAATATCAGTTAAATTATACTTATGATCAAATGGACATTATAGACATTTATGGAATATTCCCAACAACTGCAGAATATATGGTTGTTGTCATCAATGTATGAATCTTTCTCAAATAGACCATATATGAAGTCACAAAACTATTCTTAATTCAAAACAATTGAACTAGTGATGTAGCTAGATACAAAATCAACTTAGGAAAATCAGTAGCTTTTCTGAACACTATTAATGAACTTACTGAAATTAGGAAAATAATCTTACTCACTACAGACAAAAGCAGAACAAACCTGGAAAGAAATTGAAGAAGCCATTATGAGGTGGAAAGACCTCTCCCATGTTTGTGTACTGGCCAATTAGTGGCCACACCAGTCAACTTCTGATGTGGCCCTTAGGATTTTCTATGTATAGAATCATCAGCAAACAGGGATAATTTGACTTCCTTTCCTGTTTGTATGTTTTAATTTCTTGTCTAGTTGCTCTGGATAAAACATCAAGTACTACATTTAATAGGAGTGGTGAGGAAGCAGCCATTGTCTCATTCCTGATTTTAGAGGAAATGATTTCAGTGTTTTCATATACATTTGTTTTGTTATATACAGCCTTTGCTACTGAAGGTGGGTACTCAATTCAAAATGAGAATAAGCCAAGATAACTTGTAACTTTGAAGATTGAAATGAAAAGGGGTTTAAGTGAAAGAAAAAGGCAAGAGAATTGAAGCTAGAGATAAGAGAAAGAGAAATGCATACTCTGAGAGCTTTGAGAATTGGAAGATAATATCCTAAGCTTTTTAACATCCAAAATAAAGGGATTAATATGTTTAGTTGCAACTTATATAGTGTCAAAGCACTGGTTTCCCAAAAGGGCCTTTCAAAGATGTTATGGAAAGGATCCTTTGCAATAAATACATGTTTCAATTGAAGGTTTTTTACAGTCTCCTTGTGTTACTATAACAAAATGTCTGAGATAATTAACTTTTAATTTTGGCTCACAGTTTTAATGTTTTGAGTCCCTGGTTGGTTTGCTCAGTTGCTTCTGTGGTAAGGCAACAAACACATGGTGGGAACCATATGATAGAGCAGAGATGTGCTACAATCTCTAGCCATGAAACTTTACCCTGGGTTCCTGTTTTGCTCATGTAAAATGAGGCTCTACAATCTTCAAGATTACTTCCAATTTTATGGTTTATGCTTTTGAGTGGTGTTAAATAACAGTATTCAAATAGACAAAATTTAAGCCTTAAGCCTTTTTTTAAATGTAAAATGATAGTATGATAAAATGTTATGTAACAAAAGCAGCCCACATATATGCACTAAAGTACTAAAAGGATTATCTTGCTTTTTATTTTTTGGTACTGGGGATTGAACCCAGGGCATTCAACCACTGAGCCGCATCCCCAGCCCTATTTTGTATTTTATTTAGAGATGGTCTCACTGAGTTGCTTAGCCCTTCACCGTTACTGAGGCTGGTTTTGAATTCAAGTTCCTCCTGTCTAAGTCTCCCAAGCCACTGGGATTACAGGCATGTGCCACCTTACTCAGCTGATCTTAATTTTATTAAAAAAAAAAAAAAAAAAAGAAATGAAAAAGAAATACCCACAATGGGACTCAGTAAGCTTAATAATTTTTTTTCCTCCCCATTCTTAATGTTCTTCCCTTTCACCTATTTGTAGAAAAATTTTAAAGAATCTCTGATAATCCATAAACATGACCAAATTAAAGTTGTGTTAATTGCACCTTATGCTGATAGCATCATTGTGGTCTCAATATGAGGCAAATCTTTATTATTGTCATTAGCTTCTTACATATTGAACTTTACAAAGCTATTTACAAAGTTTTTTTGTAATTTATAAACCAGCATTTTTTCTTATATAGGACAGTAGAAGTATTATTTTGACTTACTATACATTTTTGGATATTATGGTTTGGATATGAGGTGTCCTCTAAAAGCTCATGTGTGAGACAATGCGTCAGAGAAGAAATGATTGGTTTGTGAGAGGCTTCACCCAATCAGTGAATTAATCACCTGATGGGATTGAGTGGTAACTGAAGGCAGGTGGGTGTGGCTTGGGCGTATATATTTGTATCTGGCAAATAGAGATGTCTCTCTACTTTCTGATCATCATGTGAGTTGCTACTCCCCATTCTTCTGCCATATTCAGCCTCACCTGGAGCCCAAGGCACGGAGCTGGCTATATATGGACTGAGAACTCAAACTGTGAGCCATTAACTTTTCCTCCTCTATGGTTGTTCTTTTTGGGTCTTTTAGTCACAACAGTGAAAAAGCTGACTAAAACAAATTGGTGTTGAGAAGTTGGTTTTGTTGTTGTGGCTAACCTGATCATGTGGTTCAGAAGCTTTTGGAGCATTTTGGAATTGGAGAAATTTTGAGGTGTTTACTAGTGCAAGCTGGAAATGGTTTAGATTGTTGTAAGCGGAGCTTAATGGCCAATTCTGGTGGAAGCTCAAGACCAGAATGCCAATGGAACTGTGAACAGTGAAGACAAGGATGAAGAGGAAAAGGACACTATTAGAATTTGGAGTAGAGGCCATTTGTGTTGTATGCTGACTGACGAGTTGTCTACATTTTACCAGTGTCCTGAGACTTTCTGTGAAGCTTACTTTAAGAGTGATGGATTTCTTCATCTGGCAGAAGAAATGTCTAGGCAGCGTAGTATTCAGGCATTGCATGGATATTGGTGGCAGGTTTTAGCTAAATTTATTGTAATAATCAGGAGCAGAAAGATTTGAAAAACTTGTACTTGAAAAGTGGGAGTAAAATCGGACCTAAGGAAGTTGCAGTTGTTAAAGACACTACTGTCACTAAAGAAATGTTAAAGATTTTGCCCAGAGACAATAATAAAGATGACTTGAGGGCATCTCAGGTCCTGGCAAGACCACATTCACCTCAGGCTCTAAGGAGTAAAGGTGAACATTCTCTTGAGAAGAGACCAGTGGGGCACTCTTCATGCACAAGGGGGGCTAGGAAGTTTTTTCAATGTGTTTAGCCACCCAGGCACTCAGGTCAGAGTCCCTGTGGGAAGTCCCTTGTCGAAAGCATAGATCAAGCCAATCAGTCAGTATTGATTCTCTTAAGGAGATTTTATTTTTTGCTCAGATCATACACGTAAGCTCACATAATCCTATAATCTATTCTAACTACGGCCTGGTCTACTAGAGTCCAATCCCCTGGACTTACTCTGATGCAACATGTCTTAGTCGAGGAATCACTCAGGATCACAACCAGTAGGCAATCAGGGATCACAGAGTGAAGGGATTTTCCTCAGCCGATGTGGAGACAAAGTTGAGCCTGGCAGCAAGGTGGTATGGACAGCAACTGGAGAAGCGGCTGGTCTGACAGAGTGACGTGGAGTTCCCTGTCCACGGTGTTGCTGACATCTTGCTGATCAGTCCAGGGGGTTTAAATACTGAATTTTTGTCTAGTCATCCTTATCTCTGGTCTATAGGCTGTGGTGTCCTAGTGCAGG
The DNA here is from genome assembly GCA_020662805.1 of Glaucomys volans. Classification (NCBI taxonomy): domain Eukaryota; kingdom Metazoa; phylum Chordata; class Mammalia; order Rodentia; family Sciuridae; genus Glaucomys; species Glaucomys volans. The sequence continues at coordinate 38,732 of JAJEJO010000628.1, read as the reverse complement.
AGGTTCATATCTTATGTCACACATGTCTACTAGGGGAATTCTATACAGCAGTTTATGTCTTTAACATTATTAGTTTTACATTTGTTTTATATGTTTATAGTACATTTTATATTTCTGTAATCATGGTCATTATTACTAACATTATTATGTATACTGCTATAGTTGTTATTACTATTCTCATATCATCCCTGACGGGGCAAAGCATGGAGATGTTAGGAGGAAGCTGAAACTGCAATGAAACCCCCCAAGATTAAGAAATCCCAATAATGTGGGACATTATCCTAGGAAAGCTTCAGGATCAAGCAGAGACAAACCAGTAGAAAGGCCACTTGGGCTGCAACTAACAAGACCACAGGGGTGAATCTACCCAAGCCCTTTGGAGAGGACATCATGCCATGCCCTCCAGATGCCAGACAGAACTACAGGACTTGTTTGCCCGGCTGGATTTCAGCCTTGCTTTGGTCCCATTTTTTCTTTCTATGCTACTCTTTTTCTAAATGGAAATGTTTATTGTGTACATTTATGTATTGGATACTTGTAAATAGCTTTTGATTTTTACAAGAACTCCGGAAGCAAGTTTGTCCTGAGTCTCAGAGGAGACTTTGGACTTGAACTTTGAGCAATCTTGGAACTGTCAAGACTATGGGGACTCTGGAGAATGGACTAAATGTATTTTGCATTGTCAGATGAGTATGAGCTTTTGGGGATTGGGACAAAATGTTATGGTTTGGATGTGAGATGTCTCCCAAAAGCTCATGTGTGAGATAATCCAAGAAGGTTCAGAGAAGAAATGATCATGTTATGAGGGCCTTAACCCAATCTGTGAATTTATCACCTGATGGGATTAATTGAGTGGTAACTGAAGGCAGGTGGGGTATGGCTGGAGAAGGTGGGAATTGGGGGCGTGGTTTTGGGGTATATATTTGTTTCTGGCAAGTGGAAATCTCTCTTTGCTTCCTGCTGATCATCATGTGAGCTGCTTCCCTTCTCCACACTCTTCCACCATGATGTTCACCCTCACCTGGAGCACTGAGGAATGGAACTGGCTGCATATGAACTGAGAACTCAAACTGTGAGCCCTCAAATAAACTTTTCCTCTTCTACTATTGTTCTGTTTGGGTCTTTTAATCACAGCAGCGAAGAAGTTGACTAAAACAGTGGAGTATAACTTCTTATTCTTTTGGTTGACCTTAAGCCTTTTTGCTTTATCTATTTTGCCTTCTCTAATCATCATGATGCAAATAGGGAGTTTTTCAGAATTTCCATTTTTCTAGTGGGACTTCGAGCCAAAGGACTCTGGGTCATTGATGGATTAATTGCCTAACTTCATTTAGGCAGGCTCCAATATTAGTATTTTTTCCTAGATTCTTTGTGTTTACTCATTACTTCTCTATTCTGAGCACTTGATATCCACTCCTTTGAAAGGTGTTGCAGGATGAACCCTCCCAGGTAAAACACAGGGCACCCAACAGCACAAATTGTGTGTGTGTGTGTGTGTGTGTGTGTGTGAGAGATTTATATATTTCCCTGGTTTTCCAAATAGAAAAATAAATGTGCAAACAGATTCAGATAACAAGTTTTCTTGCCACTACAGATCAAGTCCTCAGAAGTAATGCTTTTGAGTTTTTTTGCCGCAGCTTTTATTTTTAAAACATTACTTTGAGTTTGTGCTTCCTGCTATAAATGGCAAATGTGTCTCTTTTGAGCAGCACATACTATTAACACCACTACATACTCTAAGATTAATTAGAATTATGTTCCAAGTAGTATTAAAGGATCACCAAACTGAAACCAAAGATTTGGTTTTCACGTAGGCTTTACCATTTGAATCAAATCTGTAAGACCTGGCCTCTTAGAAATGGTATGATTCTGTGACTATCTTCACTACATATATACTGGAATCCTCCAGAATCACAGCATAAATCCACAAGACTTCTGTTAAGGGGCGGAAGGAAACATTGAGAGCCTAATAACTTGGATCTGGTACTAATTATTTTACATGACTATCTCACATAGATCTTAAAAAACTTTTAGGATATAATTCTATTCTACTTGACAAAAATCTTCAAGGCAAATTATTTTTTTAAAAAAAGGTTACATACTTTGACTGGATGTGGTAGCACATACTTGTATTCCCAACAACTCCAGAGGGTCAGGCAGGAGAATCACAAGTGAAAGGCCAGCCTTAACAACTTAGCAAGATCCTGTCTCTAAATTTAAAGAAGGGGTAGGGGATGTAGCTCAGTGGTGAAGTGCCCTTGGGATCAATCCCCAGTACCAAAACCAATGAATAAAAGATGAACATGAATGTCATGATCCTGCTAACATGAACAACAAAAAAATCCTTATGCCTAGAAAAATCCTGAGAAGCTATGTAAAAGTATTTTCAGTAGTTTAATAAATGTTGGTGATTAGGGGTAAAATTTTTTTTTCATTCACATTTTTTCATACTTAAAAAATAGAACAGGTTTTAACTGTGTATATGGCTTTCAGGAGAGGGAAAGGAGGCTTTGAAGAGCTAAGAGAACCAGTATTTTTTTTTGGAACCAGGGATTGAACTCAGGGACACTCGGCCACTGAGCCACATCCCCAGCCCTATTTTGTATTTTATTTAGAGACAGGGTCTCACTGAGTTGCTTAGGGCCTCGCTAAGTTGCTGAGGCTGGCTTTGAACTCGCGATCCTCCTGACTCAGCCTCCCAAGATGCTTGGATTACAGGCGTGCGCCACCACGCCCAGCTGAGAACCAGTATAAAACTTGCTTCATGTTTGTGAAGAAAACAGTAGTATACAAAAGGGCAGTTTTTTCAGTATAGATAGCTCCATAAGGTTTTCTCTTACCTCAATGAAAAAGAACATCTTAAGTTATCTTTGCTCTATCTAGTGTACTTTTTTTTTTTAGTTGGACACAATACCTTTATTTTTACGTGGTGCTGAGCACTGAACCCAATGCTTCACACCCTAGGCATGTGCTAACTATACAGCTACAACTGCAGCCCCTTGTGTACCATTTTTTGACATACCAGAGATAATGCAATTTCAATGATTCAGTTTTTGTTGCACAATGTAAGATTTTTTTCATTTATTACGGTTTGAAATATTTAAAAAAAATGTGTTTTGCCTCTGAATAAAATGCCCTCAAATATAAGAGGACTGAAATTCTACATGGTACTTGTATCCTAAAGACAACTCTAAAACACAAAGATAACCCAAATGTAGAGATGGCTGTATGACCAAATGTATGATCTTTACAGGATTTGGTTTAAATGAAATGACAGTACCACCCTTCGGCCAAGCAAGAGAGGACTCAGCCCTGGGCTTCAAAGGGACTTGCAAACATACATGCACACTTCCTCTCCCTGAAATTATTAACACATGGCACCTTTATGGCAGGATCTCATGTCAGCACTGACACGGTGCACCCTCTAACCCTAAACTGTGCTTCACGTAACAAGTCAGATAGCAGAAAAATGTTTCACCACGTCTCGTTAGGAAGTTTTGTGAGTTGTACTGGTATTATTACAGAGTTAGACATAATGTAGGAGAATTGGGAGTTGACTGGAAGAAGCACTTGGGTAAAATAAAAAAGATTAACTTGTCAAATTCTCAGTTACTATGAATGGAAGATTCTTGGATAAAGAGTCGTCATCCTGAAAATGCCAGGAATTAATTTTCTTGCTTCTCTTGGTGTACCCATGTATTAGCATGGTATTCTCAATGGTTGTACATGGCATCTGAGTAATTTCTTATTACTCTTTTTTTTTTGTTTTTTTTTTTTTTTGGTTCTGGGGTTTTACCCCGGGGGCTCCCCCCCACCGAGCCCCATCCCCCGCCCTATTTTGTATTTTATTTAGAGACAGGGTCTCACTGAGTTGCTTAGGGCCTCGCTAAGTTGCTGAGGCTGGCTTTGAACTCGTGATCCTCCTGCCTCAGTCTCCCAAGTGCTGGGATTACAGGCGTGCGCCACCGTGCCCGGCCTTATTACTCTTTAATTTGTACATATGTAGACAACAGCACAAAATGCCAGGAATGATAGATACTGAATCTTAACGTAAGCAAAAAGATGAGCAGTTTGAATGCTGTAATAGTGACTAGTGTTGTTTTAGTTCAAATATTTAAATTTTTAATAAAATCTCAGCTTTATTTCAAAATTTTGTCAATTATACTTTACGTATTATTTTTTCATTTAATAAATGATTTCAAATATGAGAAAATTACTACTGAGAATATGTACTCATTTAGTAAAATTACATTTTTTTTTTTTTTTTGAACCAGGGATTGAACTCAGGGACACCCGGCCACTGAGCCACATCCCCAGCCCTATTTTGTATTTTATTTAGAGACAGGGTCTCACTGAGTTGCTTAGGGCCTCACTAAGTTGCTGAAGCTGGCTTTGAACTCGCGATCCTCCTGCCTCAGCCTCCCAAGTTGCTTGGATTACAGGCGTGTGCCACCACGCCTGGCTTACATTCTGTTTTTAATGCTTGGTATCATTACTACCAGTAGATCATAAATTATGTGAGAATCTGTTTTGGGGGCTGTGGGGGTACCAGGGATTGAACTGAGAGGCACACAACTACTGAACTACATCCCCAGTCCTATTTTGTATTTTATTTACAGACAGGGTCTCACTGAATTGTTTAGGGCCTCATTTTTGCTGAAGCTGGCTTTGAATTTGCGATCTTCCTGCCTCAGCCTCCTGAGCCACTGGGATTACAGGTGTACACCACTGCACCCAGCCCAGTTATGTGAAAATCTTGATAATGTGATTTCACTGAAATGAAGTCAGTTGTATAGTTGCTGTTCCAGCGTGGTCAGTTTATCAACAAAACACCCAGACATAGCCAGTAAAGAGATTCTATTATCTCATATTTTGCTTATATAAAAATGTACCTTGCACCTGTTTCTAAACTTGGACATTCTGAAGGTGTATTTGTGAAGATAGAAATATGAAACATGCTTTATTTAACAGCTTGTTTTATAACTTCTACATGTTTAGACATATTGTATGTGGTCCTCCATTTCTACTCTTGCCCTGGCCTCCACAAATGAAGGGGCAGGTCTACAACAAAGAGTAAGTGCTACACTTTACAACTAGTAGTGGCTTCCATCAAACCTAGCCCATGGGTTATTTGCAGAACTTGCCAATGATTGAAGTTGTCTTTTAATGGTATGGTGTGTATTATGAGGTGGTAAGCTCCCTGTCTCAGAGCATGTTAAAGCAGCATCCCATGCTTCAAGTGGCAGGAAGTTAAATGACAAGCATGTTAAAGAGGTAATATTACTGCTGAGTATAAGATTAAACTAGGTTACCATCAAGATCCCCTCCAACTTCAAAATTCTCTAACTGATATTGTTACCTAGACCCAGGGGCTACGAAGCCTTCCTTATTACCTTTTAGAAAATGACACTATCTTTTTAGATGCTGGAGTCAGAGACTTTATCCGAGTGTTATCAGTTTCTGCTGAACATTTGGTTTAACATTTACATGTGTTCAGCCACAAAATCTGTTTTGAAGTTAGGTGCTTTCAAATACAAGAGGAGGGCTGGGGTTGTGGCTCAGTGGTAGAGTGCTTGTGAGGCGCTGGGTTCGATTCTCAGCACCACACACAAATAAGTAAAGTTTCATCAACAACTAATAAAAATATTTTAAAAAAAACACAAGAGGATTTTGACATCTAATACAGTACACAGTAAAACTGCTACATAACAATTTTTTCTGTAACTAGTTCAGCTAATCTCTAAACAGATGTTTAATTAGGTATGATTAGTATTACGAGGGGACATTACAACATAGTTTACTGTTACGATAACAATCGCAGTTGCAGTGACAATAGCAAATATGCACATAATGGGGAATTTGGAAGTATTACTTAGCAAGATCTAAACTAGAGCAAGGCTGGAATTACTGATAAACTTTGTGACCTCAAAGTTTTCTTTTACTAATGAGAATTTCCAGGTTTTTACAGGAAAGGAGAATGTGTTGTACTAAGAATTGTAGAGCATGAAGTTTAGAGGGGTTCACTTAATCCTTACAACTCATTGTATTAGTAGGTATATAGACTCAGGGAAGTTAACTTGTCAGGTTACACGGCTAGTTACTAGTAAAACCATATCTGTACATACTCTCCTGCTCTTGGTTTGGTATATATATGTTTGGTACTGGGGAATGAACCCAGGGGCACTCCACCACTGAGCCATATCCCCAGCTCTTTTTTGTATTTTATTTAGAGACATGGTCTCACTGAATTGCTCAGGGCCCTGCTAAATTGCTGAGGCTGGCTTTGAACTCCAGATCCTCCTGCCTCAGCCTCCCAAGCCCCTGGGATTATAGGCATGTGCCACTGTGCCTGGCTCTAGTATTTATTTCCATACACTATGTTGCCATGGCCAGTTCATAGAACCATTTAGAAGGTGGATTTCTAATAAGAATCAAAGGCACACTAGGTAGAATAATGGCCTTATTTTAAAAAGATGAAAATATCAAACTAATGTGATAATATCTATTTATAAATCCTATTGTTCTGTGTTCTTGGATCATACAAATTGCCCAGATTCTTCATTAGAAGACCATCAAAGGAGGCCAATTTCTCTCTCTCCATATCTCAACAAGAGATCAAATGTTCAAACTCCTCCATCCCTCATCTTTTTGTTATTGTTTATTCATGAAACAAATCCTGTAGGCATTTTATAATCCTTTTCAACAAAATGTGTAGTATATTATAGCATTTATTTATTTTTGATACTGGGGATTGAATCCAGGGGTACTTACCCACTGAACCATTTTTTATATTTTATTTATAGATGGACTCACCGAGATGCTTTAGGGCCTTATTGCTGGGGCTGATTTTGAACCTGGGCTGCTGAGATTATAGATGTGTCACAGTGCTGGCTACAAAATTTAAATTAGAGAATTCTTGAAGTCTAATCTAGAGGGCTTCAAAGGAAACACCTTTCAGATATGTATATGTGTATCAAAAGACTATAGGACAACTAGAGAATAAAAACTTCACTTGCTAAACACAAAGGAAAGGAACTGAAACACAAAGGAAAAGGTACCAAAACTGGAATTTAGGTCAGATCCAAGAAGAGGAATGAAACAGGGCAGAACTGAAGGCTCAGAGTGATAAAAGCAAAACACCCAAAATAGGAAATGAAAGTCAAGTGACAAAAGACAAAGGGAAATTAAGAATTCTTTATATAAGGAAATACAGTAGTAAAAGGGAAAATATTGCCTTATTAGGTACTGGAGGGAGAAATACATACATCCTTGTCAACTTGCAGAGATTCAGAGGGAGTCAGGCTGCTCCATGGCAAAGTGGACTGCCTGTCTTTCAAGAGGACTTCCAGCCTGGCATTTGTTATTGTGTAGACTTACCTCACATAGCCTCACTTTCCTGAACTGTGATTTGAAAGTAATATTGCCTTCCTAAAAGGTTATTATAAAGAATAATTGGATGTTCTTAAAAATACTTGTTACAGGGCTGAGATTGTAGCTCATGATAGAATGCTTGCCTAGCATGTGTAAAGTGCTGGGTTCAATCCTCAGCACCAATAAAAATAAATAAAGGTATTGTGTTCATCTACAACTACAAAAAAAAAAATACTTGTCACAATGCCTCATATCTAACAAATGTTGGATAATGGAAGCTGTTGAAATAAACATCCAAATTTTTATTCCTTATGCTGTTTTTTATACAATACTATGATAGTTATATGAACTTCCAAATACAAGTAATGCCCTCCAGGTATATAAGGTCATTTGTTATTTCTAACAGACTTGTTTTCATCAACACCCTTGATGAGGAGCCATTATTGGCAAATTTTTTTGTTCCTAATTTATAAACAGGAAACAGAGGCCTAAGCAATTTTCCAACAAAATATAACAAGTAAGTAGCTTAACTGCATATAAGTCCTGCATCTCAGAGTTCTGTACCCTAGCCAGGAAATCCTGCTAGGACAACAATCAGAGTTATATGTTTTTCTTTATAATCTCTGTCATGAAGCATAATCTAAGCAGTGATGTAGACTGATTTAACTATAGAATTCCATTTGTGCCCTGTGACATTAAATATTTTCTTAGAATGTTTAAAGTACCATTTATTTTGCAAAGAATTTAATATTTAAAATATGTTCATATTACAAAAAAAATCATTTACAAGTTGGTGCACTGATTAGAAACTCTCCTGTATCACTGGAAATTTGTATATTTTATTTGGCCTTAATTTTTGCCCTTCTATGATACTAATATAAACACTAGTCACATCGATATTAGTCACCAATATTTATTCCTCCTTCCTTACCATACCACTTTGCTCTCTTTCAGGTTTCTAGTTTTCAGTGATACATAGCAGAAGAATGTAATTGATGAGACTATAGAATAAGTGAGTATTTATCCATCCCATATACTATAATAGAGATCAGAAAGACCAGACAATTAGAGACAGTAAACATCCAGGATAGGGATTTCCAGATTTAGGGTCTATGTTTCAGTGAAAATTTAAAAAATAAAAATTGTTAAATGGAGGCATGATATTGAAATACTACCCTTTAACTCTGCCAACTAAGAACATTTAGAACAACTGTTAACATATATTAATAATACACTTTACTACAAGAAAGAATATGTCAAATTTGAGAAAAATTTGTAGGAAGCACAAAAATATCAGAGTAAGACAATCTGTAAGAACTGATAAATGACACCTTTAACTGTCACACATGCACGAAGTGTGCACAATGCCTGTTGCTGGAAACCAATGAAAATGGACTGGCCTAATTCTAGGGACTACTTTTTAGGAGCCGTTCTAGGGACTCCTAAATAATCCTTTGGGAGTTAGATAAATCTAGAATATGAAAATAAGCAGGTGACTCTTATTGAGAGGTTACTCTTCATTCCAGGCCCTGTGCTAAGTGCTTTGGTTGCCTAAGGAGAGATGAGTTCCTATAACATTTGTGGAAAGGAACTTTCCTTTGCTTTTTTTTTCTGATTCTAATCACCATGAAAACTCTTGAGATTCAAAAGACCTCATTGGTGAGTTCATTTTTCCAAAAACACTATCACTATATGAAATTAAATTAATATAACAAAGGCCTGACCAGACCTTTGGAAGTCATTGGAGTGGGTCTAACCACACTGAGATTCAATGTAGTTCTTTCAGAAAGGGACAGAAAGTTGTCAGGTCCTTTTGCCACAAGCTTCTGTGCAGTGACAAAGCACTGCTTTAACCAGTGTGTTGGGCCTATTTTGAAACCACAATCATCAACCAGTTATGAAAACCCAAAATAGCCCTATAGTCTAAATCAAGACACATGGAGAGTGACCATCCTGAGTCACCCAAACTTATTTGATACTTCATTTTTGAATAATTTTAGTGGGGACCAACAGTGTTTCATTTGCTGGTTCTTCTCTTCAGATGAGAGTACAAAGAAAGGAACTAAGTCTTGTGGTTTAGTTTATTTTGCAACTCATGTAGATGATGTGATTCCTCAGCTTTGGAAAGCCTGCGGCTTACTGGTTGGGATGATAACATCTCTCTGAACTGACCAAACAACCAAAAAGATTTTTGCTTACACTCTGTTGCATAAGAAAATTTTGCTCCCAGAAAAGCATGTTATCATTCCAGGATCTTTCAGTATATGTAAGATGTTAAGTTAATTTCATAAGTGTTTTTAATTTTCATTATAATATATAGAAGTATTTCATCTTAACAAAGGTATTATCTTCCTCATTCTTAAAAATGGTTTTCATGAGTATGTTATCCAGTTTCTTCATCAATATCTGATCTGCTTACCATTCTAACCTCATATGCTGCTGTTAGCCTTTCATTCACTGCTCAACGTTCTCTTTGTTTTTGCAAATTGCCAAAGTCCTTGTCATCTTAGCGTCTTTGCATTTGTTATTTTCCTCTGCCTGCAGGGCTCTCTCTCATTTTTGTATCTAGCTTCTTGTTACTTAGATTGCTTTTCAAATATTCCTTGAAAAAGCCTTCTCTGACCGTCCTAATGGAAACAGTCCATTTCCATTAGTTACTCTCTAATTTATCACCTTATTTTATCATTTTTGTAGCACAGGAATATCTGAAAATATCTTACTCTTGGTTATTATTTGTTAAATTATTTGTTTGCCCTCAATAGAAGGAAAGTTCCCTGAAAATAGCATCTCTGTCTTATTCATTCCTATAGTCTAGCATTGGAATAGTGTCTGGCACACAGCAGCACTCAGTAAATATTTTATGAATGAATGAATGTTGAATGAATGAAAGGAGAGACAAATTCATAAGCATTTTCATGTCTTGCCACTTTTTTAAAAAAAGAAAACAGTATTCTTTGTTTATCATGTGCACATACACAGTGGACTGAAATCTCTGATCACTCCCCTATCCAAACACATGGCTTTGATGTGTATGGCTCAACAGTGTAGTTGGGTCATTAAAGGCCAAATGATAGTTACAAGAAGGCAGCTTCCCCAAGGAGTTGCTTTGTCTCCCTGCCCTGTGAACACTACATCCCTCTTCTGATCCATTCACTGGGCAGCGGACCATGCAGTAGCTGCAGGCAGACAGAACAGTTCATGGCACATACTATCCAGGCCCTGTGTCATCTTGTCACCTTTATCCCAGAGAGTTCATGCTTAAATGGCACAAAGATTAAACATATGTTTACCAATTCTCTTGATAATTATATTAATAAAGATAGGCAACTGACTCATGATTTATGTTATCTGGCTTAGTACCCTGTAATTGATCCTATCACTGAAGAGTTGCCAATTATTCACTTAGGTTATCTAACTCAGTCTGAAAGAGTAATCCAGTAAGGGTACAAATAAAATTTTAAAAAGAGAAAGAAAAAATGTTGTGATTTAGAATAGACAAACATTTCTTAAAAGGATCCATTTTAGCCGGGCGCAGTGGTGCAAGCCTGTAATCCCAGCAACTTGGGAGGCTGAGGCAGGAGGATCGCAAGTTCAAAGCCAGCCTCAGCAACTTAGCGAGGCCCTAAGCAACTCAGTGAGACCCTATCTCTAAATAAAATACAAAATAGGGCTGGGGATGTCACGTGGTGGTGGAGTGCCCCTGGGTTCAATCCCCAGTACCAAAAAAAAAAAAAAAGTATCCATTTTAAACTTATAGTTAACATGATAATTAGTAGTAGGGAAAAACTCTAAAAACAAATATGCTCATTCTTACCACTTTTAAAATATAGAATCCAGAAGTTATAACCAATACAATATAAGAAAACTAAAGAAATGATGTAACTACATTAAAATAGAGACAAAATTCTCTTTATAGATAATTACATACCAGGAAAAGTCAGTAATTTTTTTAAAGACTGATAAATGATTATCAGTCAGTTAGAGTTATAAAATAAGTATGTAAAATGTAGATTTCTTAGAGAACATCAAGAGTTACTTAGGAAAGATAAAAGGAAGGAAAAACTGAAGAATTTCATTAGTGTTAATATTACAGCTATAATTTTTCTTTTCCAAATGTCAAAAGATGTCATTAATGCCAGGCACAGTGACACACACTTATAATCCCAGTGGTTTGGAGGCTAGGCAGGCAGATCACAAGTTCAAAGCCAGCCTCAGCAATTAAACAAGACCCTGCCTGTCTCAAAACATAAAAAGGGCTGGGAATGTGGCTCAGTGGTTAAGTGCCCCTGAATTCAATCCCTGGTACCCCCCCAAAAGGTATTAATATATTTTTAATATTTTTAAATTGTAGATATGCACAATACCTTTATTTTTATGTGGTGCTGAGGATCGAACACAGTGCCTCACATGTGCTAGGCAAGTGCTCTACCACTGAGCTATAAGCCCAGCCCTGGCATTAATCTTAAACTGAAAAATAAAGCTATGAATTTTAATTTAATACTATGTTTTCCTATGAAAAAAACACAATTTATTACCAGTCAATTCTGCTAATGTTTATATGCCTCCACTATTTATAGTTCTGTATTAATAACTATGGAGAAAATAAGAGGAAAAAAGAGAAAACATTGTCCCTGCTCTTAAAGACTTTATAATCCTGGCTGGGCGCAGTGGAGCATGCCTATAATCCCAGCGGCTCAGGAGGCTGAGGCAGGAGGAACTTGAGTTCAAAATCAGCCTCAGCAAAAGCGAGGCACTAAGCAACTCAGTGGGACCCTGTCTCTAAATAGAATACAAAAAAATAGGGCTGGGGATGTGGCTCAGTGTTCAAGTGTCCCTAAATTCAATCCCCGTTACACGCCCCCCCCCAAAAAAAGACTATAATCCTGTTAGAATAGTGAAGGCATGAGAAACTACTAGAAAATCATTTCTGGCAATATTTAGTAAAATGAGCATCTGTAATAAGAAAATCCCTTTGCAAGCTGTGTGTGGAGTGTAGTGGTTAGACTTACCATAAATTTGATTAGAAGTCAGCCCTTGCAAGCCGTAGGTGCAAGCTATCAGGGAGAGAAAAGCACAAATCTTTGTAACTATAATGCAAGTAAGCTCAACTTTGGAAGAGGAAGGAAGGCTTTCAGTAAGCAGAGATAGACATCAAGGCATTACAAATGGAGGGCATGACTTTGGGTAAGAAAGTATGGGACAGTTTGTGAACACAGAGTAATCATGTTTGGCTGAAGACAAGTATACATGAAAGGGAACTGGAAGATAAGACCAGAAGGAAAAATTGGAGGTCAGGTCTCAGGATGAGGTTCTTGAATTTCTTCCTGAAGAATTTTGATTATATTGTCAGCAGATGGATCTAAGACTTCTCAAAACAAGAACACATCCTACAGTTCTGTGATGTGTGATAGTAGCACTTCAACACTGAGTTGAAGTGTGGAGACACAGAGGATGCTGGGTCTGTTAGGAAACTTTGATATGGCAGGTAGTAGGGACTCGAGTCATGGTGGGGTAAACTGGAGTGACCATAGAGGTGGGATTGAAAGACGTTGGCTCCCAGAACAGTGCTTAGGGTTTAGTAGAGAGTCGATAAATATCCATCAAATTAATGGTTTCTCTGTTCTCCCTTTAAAATAAGTTCCCAGAGCAGCATATATAGCTTTCTTTGAAATACTGTTCACAGTTGTGATTTTAAACTATTATGTGAGAATTTGTTTGCTGGATGACTGTCTCCTATTAAATGGTAAGCTCATCAGGGATTAAAAAGCTTGTTCCTTGCCCCTGTTCCTTGATTTTTCCCCACACTATATCCCCAGAGTCTGCTGTATAGAAGGCATTCAGTGACTGCTTATTGACGCCATAGCTTGTCAGCTCAGTAAATATGGGCCTGAGAGAGATGAGGAGTGATTCAGTTGTGAATCTTATTTCAATGTCAGTGTCATGTTTTCTTTTATAAATACTAACAGGAAAGTTCAGAGGAGGAGTTGCTTGCAGGGGGACAATATTTTTTGTTCACTTTTACACTGTTGCATTTGAAATCTAGGAGGATTATCCAGGTGACAGGGTTTAGTTGAAAACATGAAAGTAGAACTCTTATATGAATTGGACAAAGGATAAAGATCTGGCAGACATCTGTATAGAGGATTAATTGAAACAGCATGAGCACTTGAGAGTGCCACAAAGGAGATGTAGAAAATGAAGACGAACTGGGTTGAAGAGAAATCTTGGGACATACCAGTTTTAAGGAAGGCACAAGATGATTCAACAAAAAAGAATAAAGCAAGTTAGAATTTGAGGCAAACCGTATTCAAGTCACTCTAACATCAAAGGAAGATTGTGTGTATGGGGGGGGTCAGGGTACTAAACCCAAGGGCACTCCACCACTGAGCCACATTTCAAGCCCTTTTTATTTTTTTATTTTGAGGTAGGGTCTGGATAAATTGCCCAGACTGGTCTTGAATTTGTGATCCTCCTTCCTTGGCCTCCCAAGTGGTTAGGATTACAGGTGTGTGCCACCACACCTAACTCAAGGGAAGATTTTTAAGAAGGCAGTATCAAACTATATCAATCTCATTTGGAAGATCAGTGAAGATAAAATCCATAAGAAGCTATTACATCTAGCAGTTAGAGTAAATAGTTTGAGAGTTTGCATATGTGTGGAAAGGGTGTGGTAATGTATCATTCATGGGAAGTTCACTAAACTTCCCATGATACATTCTACTTCCAATGGCTAGTTAAATACTTGCTGATTACATCCTAGAGCAGCAACATAGACTGTGGAAGAAGTTACAGCAATATAAGGAGAAGAGAAGGCAAGAGACAGCAATTTAGTAGAAACTACATATGAGATTACATATGAAACAACATAGAGCCACACAGAGAACAGAATCTACTTAGTTCATGGGCACCATTGACAATAGTTCTGTGCCAGGCACTAGTTTCTGGGTAAAAGAGAATTCTAGGGTGGGGAAGAAAGTGAATAAGGTCTCATCCTTGGTGGAATCAGTCTGCTCATGGGTTCTTGGCTAGAATAGTGAGGAGCTGGAATAGCAGAGGAGGCATCCTTAAGATGAGTTTGAAATGTGGCTTGAATGCGTCAAGAGTGAGGAAAGAAGGGAACCTTCAACTTGTGGGATACACCTGAAGAAATCACAAGCATAAAGATGGCCTTTCTGTGGGTCAGTGAAATACCTACCTGACTAGTGAATGTGGAGGTCTTAAGGGCAAATGAAGGTGATCCTGCTTTGCTGATCCATGGAGAATGCTACTCCCTCCATAAAACCTGAGGGGGGAAAAATTATGATTGTTATGTTGTTTTGTTTTTGTTGTTTCTTCCACACTATTTCTCTGAGCTTCAAGTAGAAATACACTTGGGTGTCATGATTACACCATTAACCCAGCCTGGCAGACTCTCTTCTTCAATGGCACCGTGGTGAGCCGTGGGGCCTCGGCTCCTGGATCCCCAAAGAGGACACAGCTGAGTCTGGAGGGAGGAAAGTGCTGGGGGCTGCACTCCTGGCCCTGCAGGCAAGAAGGTCTGAATAATTCCTGGGTCTCTGATTGGGAAAACATTTCCCACTCAAATAAGAAATAAATAAATTTTCAGTCTAAAATATTCATGTGAAGGGCCATCTCCGAGACCAGACAATGGTTGGTCACTTACCTTTTTACACTAAGGAGGAAGGAAGAACTCAATGTAGTCATCAGAATTAACCCACTCTTTCACCCACAGACTACAAGGCAGATGCAAACAGCCTTCTCAGATGCTCTGTCATCTTGTGTCATCTTTGTCATGAGACCAGGGATGGTGCCTCTCAGAGACTCATGTGACTTGAGATCTGTTCCAGTTGCAGTTTTAAAGAAGCTGTTTGAGGCTTGTATTTCTTAATATCACTTGATATCAGACCCTTCTTTTGTGAACCACTTCACTATTAATTGGGCTCAGACTAGACTAATTGACCTCTAAGATCACTTTCAAGTTTGAAAGACTCCAGGCCAAGGACTTGATTAAAGAACACTCTCTCAGTAGAGTGTAGCTTGTTTACTCTAATACAAAAAGTCTAAAGATATAGGGGAAATGGACCTTCCAAAGCTTAAGGAGAACATGGTTACAAGAAAATGACTTTACAATGTTCTACAAAGGGATGTTATTTCCTCAGGATAAAATAATAAGAAGCAAAGAGAAAATATCCACTGAATCCAAGGATTATAGGTCTAGGCAGTAATTTAGAAGACTGAGGGGAGTTCCTGTCCCCTATGATATTCTAAAATGACTGTCCTTTTGTTTAATGCAATATTTTGCACATCTTCCCTGATTAAAAATTTACTTGTAAATACAAACTTGCAGGAAAGTCCTTACAGCTTAGAAGCAGCAAATTAATATGATATTCACTGAAAAGTAGCAAAGGATCCTGTGGTCCAAGGAGTCTGTTATATCCTTGAGAGGCAAGTGCTAGCAGCTGCTGTTTGGAAAATCATAATTATTGCAATGAAGAATCTACTCATGACATTTCTATTCATTCTGGCTTGGTGACTAACTTTTGGGAGTTTTCTGGGATCACTTAGAAGTTTTAGTCCGTAAAACTAAGAGGCAGATACACAAAAAGGCCTAATGTCCAGGAGCAAAAACCATAGTTTTCTTAGGTACCTCAACATGTTCATCTAAACAGGCTTCTGGAGAAGGACTAGTTAGGTGTGTGTTTATTTCTATTCTTCAAACTTACAAAACAATTTAAATTCAAAGATTCAAGAACAAATAATGTGTTATGCTGTGATGATAGGCACTCTGCAGATGGATATAAAGAATGATTTCTTCTGGCATTATTGTTTTGGGCAGCTTTGGGGTTATGGCTCAGGTATGAAGGTTTCTGTGAATGAAATGATTAATGTACTTTGTTAAATTGATCACTGCTCTCAGGTAGAGTCTAGATGCTTTTATTTCTTTCTTTTTTTTTTTTTTTTTGGTACTAGGGATTGAACCCAGGGGCACTTAACCACTGAGCCACATCCCCAGCCCTATTTTGTATTTTTATTTAGAGACAGGGTCTCACTGAGTTGCTTAGGGCCTCGTTAAGTTGCTGAGACTGGCTTTGAACTTGCAATCCTCTTGTCTCAGCCTCCCAAGTGCTGGGATTACAGGTGTGTGCCACTGCGCCTGGCGCATGTGACACTTTCTGATTCCTTTTTTCCTCCTCCTTTGATTGTACAAAAAAATATCTGGCAATGGCCAACTGTAGTAGGAAGATTCAGAACTCTCACTTGCTCTGTGTTGATGGCTTTTTTGTGACTTCTCCATGTTTTACAGAGGAAGCAGGACCAGTAAGAAGGCCACACATGAGAGAGGAGGTCATATATACACAATTAATCCTTTACCCTCCACCCCACCCCAGACACAACTAACTTTACCCCTCCTCACTCCATAATCTACCCTCTGACCTTATTTATTTTCTTCCCAAAATTGGTGCTTGAAATTTATTTTAACCCAATTTCATCTATTGGGAAGAAAACCCTATTTCTAGACCTGAGAACTTGAGTTTTTCATGCTGTCCCAATGTGGAATACAAGAACCAGTAGATATGTAGCAAGGGACAAGTTTGCTCTGAGGGAAATTTCCCCCATTCTCTTTAAAGAGTGTGATGCCTGGGTTTGCTTTAGCCACTAACTCAAGTCTAGAATCCTGGGGATTCATCTTACCACCAACTTCAGTGTGAGCTTGATAGATCTACCATCTGAATGTCAGGGACTCAGGTATCTCTCAGCATCACTAAGATACTCAATTTTTACGAGTACAAAAATTAGAGCTAATGTTCCTTCTCTCTTGGGGTTATTATGAGGACTGTGAGCTGAAATGTTTGAAAGTGCCTGGCATAGTATTTCTCAAGTTTGCCTCTTTGTCACCTTTTAACCCGAGCTGCTGGAAGCACTCCATCTCCTGGAAAAGACCCCAGATGCTGCTAGTACAGAGTGACACATTGTCTTAAGTCTCATGAAGAGTGCATTTAATGGGAAATGATTTCAGCTTATTGTATCTTCTAGTAATCCTGTGATGCCATCCCAAAACAAAAAGCACATGACTACTCGTAAACCCACGACACATGAAAAAGAAATTGGATTCTACTCAGAAAATCAGGCCGTAAAGCTAATCGCTTTGATCCAATAACATGGCCCTGCAGGATGGCGTCATCAGTCCTGAGACACAGGAGGAGGAGGGAGAGTGAGCACTCGGGGAGGCAACTGCCCAGCTCTTCAGACACTCAAGCCAATGAAAAATTTATAAGGAGATGTTTTATAGCCAATGTCTAATGCCACTGCTGGGTCACAAGCCGATCTGAGCCAATCAATAGTATTCATCATCCTAAAAGGAACTAGTGATTGCATGTTTATGAGAACTGGGAGGTTTTCCAAGCCAAGGCCAGTTTCTGGTTACTTGGTATGTGTCACCCTTAAAAATATAGAACTTATTTTGAAAATGGAACCCAAGAGCTTTTAAATAATTATAAAGTGGGGAGAAGAATGTTTGAATTCTTTCTGAAGTCAACCCAAGGACAATTTTTTAAAGCAACCTTTTTGTTTCAATCTTTTGTGGACATTTTTTATATGCTATTTCTTTTTACTTAGCTCCAGAATTTTTTAAAATAACACTTTAGCATCTGTGTTAAACTCCCTCAAATACAAATGAAAATGTCTGAGAATGAAATCACAAAAATAGAAGTTGCAAATACAGTCAACTTTATCATTATATGTCACTAAGTTCCACATTGGTTTGATCTTAAAAAGCTTTTACTCTTTACAAGTGGCACAGTGACTCTGGAGACTGAGGCAGAAAGATTTCAAGTTCAAGGTCAGCCTCAGCAACTTGATGAGACACTGAGCAACTTAGTGAAACTCTGTCTCAAAATAAAAAATAAAAAGGGCCCGGCATGGTAGCACATGCCTGTAATCTCAGTGGCTCGGGAGGCTGAGACAGGAGGATCGCAAGTTCAAAGCCAGACTCAGCAAGACGAGGTGCTAAGCAACTCAGTGAGATCCTGTCTCTAAATAAAATACAAAAAAATAGGACTGTGGATGTGGCTCAGTGGTGAAATGCCCCTGAGTCCCCAGTATTGAATAATAATAATAATAATAATAATAATAATAATAATAATAATAATAATAATGGGAAGTACCTCAGTAGTAAAATATCCCTGGGTTTAATCCCCAGTACCAAAACCAAAACAAAACAAACAAAAAAACAAAAAACTTTACTATCATAGAAGCTTCAACTTGAGTCTAAGTGTTTGCTTTCTACCTAGGCAGTGATTTAAAAAGCAGAAAGGAAGAGTAGAAAAGCAGGATGAGCTTGAGGGCTGTGTGCTCAGAAGTTTGCTGATAATTTCAGGGGAACCATACCTCATCCTGGTTAAATGGGAAAAGCTCTGAAAACACTTGTGTATGTTCTAGGTGTGGCTAAAGTAGGGCCCTCTCTGAGGTCATCAAAGCGGATCCTGTTGGATATTCCCCCACCAAAATTGTTTTGAATTATGAAGTAAACATAAAGAGCTCACAAATGAAAGTCTTGGAAAATCCACTTCTGAGGTAGGAAAACAGGAGAGGAAGAGTTCATAATGCAAAAGGAAGTGTTTCATCCTTTCCCTGGTAAAGGTGTCAGTAAAGAATTTGTCTTTCATCTTTGTAATAGGCAAATAAGACTTCTTTTCATAACTGTAAAAGTAAAACAAGATCATTGTGTTTGAAATCTTCAGAAAAGTAAAAGATGAGCAATAAAAATCATTCATGGTCAGGCCCAGTGGCACGCACAGTAATCCCAGCAACTCAGGAGGCCAAGGCAGAAGGATCACAAGTACAAGGCCAGCCTCATTAACTCTGTAAGACCCTATCTCAAAACAAAAAGACTGGAACACCACTCAGTGGTAAAGGGCATCTGGAATCAATTCCCAGTAAGGGATTTGTTCCCCCGCCCCCAAAAAATTATTCATGAGTCTAGTGTCCTGAAAAATCCATTAAATAAGGTAGTCTGTTTTCTTCCTAACAAATAATACATGCACATACACACATACATGTCTCTACTAAGTTGGAGCATTAGTATATGCCGTTTGATATTCCAAGTTTTCAATGTATATTTAGTTTGCATTTGTTTTCATGTCTCAAAATGATCAGCCAGGTGTGCTGCCATGCATCCATAATCCCAGCAACTCAAAAGTTCAGGCAGGCAAAATTAAAATTCAAGTCCAGCTCTGGCAACTTAGACCATCTCAAAAAAATAAAACGGGCTAGGAGTGTAAGTCAGTGGTAGCGACCCACTATACTGGTTCAATCCTAAGTACCTCTCCTCAAAAGATATGATATTTTGTTGTCCGGTCTATTAAAGGAATAGACCTCTCTGTCTATTTAAGGAATGTGCCATTGTGTGCCATTCTTCTATTGACATACAGGCTGTGCATTTTGAATCTCCAAGTCTTTATTCATGCTGCCTCATATGCCAATTTGCCTGCCTTCCTGTCTCTGTCCTTGAGCCCTTGCCACCTGTGCTGAAGCCTGCCCCATTTCCCCTGTTGGAATGAATCACTCTCAGGAGACAGAGTGGTATAGTCAGGGGAGTAGGGGCTTTGGAGGCCCACAAGCCTGGGCCTCACCCCTGGAGTAGTGTGCTTTCAGCTCTGTGACCTCAGGAAGTTTCTTAAGTAATCTTCAGGCTCTTCACCCATAAAGTGGAGAGAGTGGTCCCTCCCTTGGAGGGTTAATATAAGAATTGAGTAGAAGAACATATGTGTTAAAGTTTCTCCCTTCCACCCTTGTTTGGTTTTCTGGTTTCTCTCCAGAGCCACTATAGTGTAGTGATGAAGAGCTTGAGTGAACTTGAGAAAATTAGCCTAGTCTCTCTGTGCCTCCCTCATTTTTTTCATCTGCCATCTGGGAATAATAGTGCCTATTTGCATTCACAGGTTTTTAGGGTAGATTAAATGACATGATTGACATAGGCACTGAATACCAGGCACAAGTAGGAATGCAATCAACATGAACTCTTCTTCTTTTATAGTTTAGGGGACCTCTCATAGGTGTCATTTTATTGTTGTCACCAGAGTTCATACTCTGGTGACAACAATAACTCTATGGCTTCACAGTAGTTAGTAAGTTCTCCCCTATTGTTTGCTCCTTGAAGTCTGGTACACTTCTGGGCAACCCAGTGCCTGAGCTGGACCCTTCTCTTTTTTTCTTTTTGGGTACCAGGGATTGAACTCAGGGTACCAGGGATTGAACTCAGGGTACTCAACTGCTGAGCCATGACCCCAGCCCTGTTTTGTATTTTCTTTAGAGACTGGTCCTCCCTGAGTTACTTAGCACCTTGCTTTTGCTGAGACTGGCTTTGAACTCGTGATCCTCCTGTCTCAGCCTCCTTAGCCACTGGGATTCCAAGCATTCTCCAGCATGCCCAGCCTGGGCCCTTCTTTTCTGCTTGCCCATGGGCTCTGGCCACCCAGACTTCCCTATAATCCCTGAGGATAGATTCTGTGGAATGGAGAAGTCCTTTAGAGCAGTGGACGGAAGAAGAGACCCTCCTTAAACATGGCTTAGCATTCAGGTATCAGACCAAGATGAGAGAAAGTTCAACTCTGAGAGAACTGCCTGAGAACTGATTCAGTTCTCAGGAGGCAGCCTGAGGTAGATTACTGTAGAGAATGGCTCTAGCAATCTTATCCTCTTTGGGGATTTCATCCTATTGTTTATGTGTGTGACTGTGTGTGGAGGCTGGGGCTTCTTTTTTAACAGGAAGGTGATAATGTCCTGTCTTTGGTGTACCAGCAGTCTCACAATGGAGGATGGTTCTTTTTTAGAAACCAGGATGTGGCAGCAATCTTAGAGGGTGTCTACCCTGCTCTGCTGTAGTATAGTCGTGGTCTCACAGTACGGTCCCTAGACTGACAGCATCTCATCCATTGGGAACACTCTAGACATGCAGATTCTCAGTGGCCCCAGATTTGCTCAGTCCAAAACTCTGGGTGGGACGCCGCAAATGATGTTGTAATGAACCCTGAAGGTGATTCCAATGCACTCTGAAACCTGAGAATGGACAGCACAGGAACCAAGAGAGAGAAGGGAAAGGAGAAGAAGTTCAAAGTGTGACTCTCAGGCCCTTTCTGAGGACTGCTTATGTTCCTGCATCAACTTTTTACATCAATTCCTGTTTGTTTATTTAAGATGGTTTCAGAGGCATTCTGAACCAAAGAGTTTTGAGTAATAAAGTATGAATCATTCGAAGGAAATTATAGAATAAGCAAAACTTTAGGGTTCCCAGACCCTTGCTTTGGCATTTCGCCTTTGGAGATCTCAAAAATCTCTGCTCAAGAGATCTGGTCCTGACTAGTGCTCTCCAGTGCCTCCCTTCTGGGCCAAGACCATGCCAAAGTGCAGTAGTTTGTCAAACGATTGCTCAGAATTCAACTAAAGGAAAATAAATTGGATATGAGCATGAATATTTATGTTCATCTCAGTATTGTTTGTGTTGGACAAAATTGGGAGTGTATTGGGGAATGACTCAAATAACCAAGAATGTAAGTCAAATAAATTATGGCAAGCCCTTATAATGGAATACATCAGCTCTCCACATCCACAGGTTCAACATCCACAGATTCAATCAACTGTGGATAGAAAATATTGGGCGAGAATTGCATCTGTACTCGATATGTATAGACTTTTTTCATTATTCCCCAGACAATACAATACAAATGCCTCTTTACAAGGCATTTGCCCTGCATTAGGTATTGTAACTAATCTAAAGATAAATTAAAATACATGAGAGAATTCTTGTTGGTTGTGTATAAATACTATACCCTTTTATATAAGGACTTAAGTATTCAAGGATTTTGGTATTCACAGGGGGTCCTGCATTCAATCCCCCATGAATAATGAGGAACAAATATACTATGCAGCCCTTTAAAATGACATTTTCATAAAATACTTTGCGTTGGGGTAGATAATAACAATAAAGTAAAAAAGATGGATATAAAATAGTATAGAATAAACCTATGTAGGTATATTAAGAAAGTCTAGAGGTGAACAAAAGTGACGAGTGGTTGTCATCTCTGGGTAATAGTAACACAGTTTTTTTCCTTTATACTTCGGTATTTTCTAATTTTTCATTTTCAACTTTTTGATACTTTCAAATTTTCTACAATGATAATGTATTACTTTTACAAATAGAAAAAAATGCAGTGACGTTGTATGAACTTGGGTTAGTCATTTTACCCCTCCATCTCAGTTTCTTACTTCTATCGAGTTCCTTTTGGGGACTCCCCACTTAGTGGGAAGAGTGTGACTATTGAAAATTCTTTATCATGCCTCCCATGTTTCTCTTCTTTAACCTCCACTTTCACTATATTTTTATCAATGGACCTGGTGGCTATTTCAATTCTTTCACCTTCTCCAGCCACCTTATTTCGATGATGGCAATGACTAGCTGAGTTGTCATAAATGGACCAGGCTCAGGTATGACCGAGCTAGGCCAAGTCTGCAAACAGACATGGCAGGAAAGGACAAGAAGCAAGGCCGGAGAGAGCCACTGATGCACGGAGGAGCTGGGGAGGGGCCTAGCTGGGCTACTGAGGCTGGCCTGAGATGGCCACCGGAAGCTCTGCTATTGTGCCTGGAGGATGGTCATTGGAGGTCAGCAGTAGGTACAATCAGGCAACCAGAAAATAGCACAATAGCCTAGCATGTAGCCTGGCACTTATTGAATGTCTCTATGCTCAATAAATACTGCATTTGTTAAGAGAGGGAATAAATGAAGCTTCACTGAAGTCTCTGGTGATTAGGATTCTCCACCAAAGAATGCCAGGCAGGGCCAGGGGTCTGGACACATACCAGCCTGTGAGACAAGGGGACTGGGAGAGGTCTGCTGTGTATAGAGAAATGGTGGGCT
The DNA here is from genome assembly GCA_020662805.1 of Glaucomys volans. Taxonomy (NCBI): domain Eukaryota; kingdom Metazoa; phylum Chordata; class Mammalia; order Rodentia; family Sciuridae; genus Glaucomys; species Glaucomys volans. The sequence goes on along the minus strand of JAJEJO010000628.1, from coordinate 15,445 downwards.
GGGTATATAGCTCAGTTGGTAGAGTGCCTGCCCCACAAGCACAAAGCCCTGAGTTCAATCCCCAGCACTGCCAAAACAAAAACAAAAACAAGAGGAGAAATGGTGCATAGCAGTGAATCCAGCAGACCTTCAGAATCAAGCCTGAAGATTTCAACCCCATCTCTACCACCAAGCGACTGGGAGATATTGGGCACTTTCCCCAACCTCCCTGGGCATCATTTTCTAATAGACAACTTGGGGATAACTCTGCCCACCTTGTGGGGTTGTTCTGTGATGTCTGCATGAGTTAATGTTGAAGGACAACCACAGGTCTCCTCCAGTGGCTCTGAGGCTACCTGATGGGGGATCATGGCAGGAGCTGTGACCTAGGCCCATGCCCACAGAGGTAAGGCAGGGCATGCTACCACTAGCCCCAGAACCCAGGCAGGTTACTGACCTCAGACATGAAACCTGGTTGGCAACTGAGGCTTCCACCTCTGGCCTGCCTGGCTCAGAAGCTAACCAGGTCCAGGCCTGGAGGGAGATCCAACAACTGAACTGTGGAGGCAGAGAGAGACAGAAACAAGAAGGGGGCTGGCATCAGAAGCCAAAAGGATAGGAAACAAGGGTAAGACTATTTCCTGACAAGCTTGAGCACCCAGTAGTATCCTCAGATAGGGGCATCTATGTTGGTCTTTTCTTTCTCTAGGATGTTTGGACTCTTATTCACTTGAGATGACATCCTCCATAAGCAGTTCTTATAGCTCTTCGGTAGTGTGGGCTAAGAAAACTGACCTCTGTTCACATACTATTGTATTCAACATGGTTCCGAATGCCACAGCAACAACTTGGGGTGCCCAAAACCAGGCCCCTTTCAGAGACGAGAGGTACTTATCCTATATACACATCCTTTTTTTTTTTTTATCATGTCCATCCTTTTGTCTCTGGAGCTTTCTCATTGCAAGTCCTACCCTCAAATTTTTGAGTTTATCCTTATTTGGAAAGTGCATTGTGTTCATTGGTAGCTAGCTCATCCACCAACCTTGTTCCAACTGCATCTCAGGCAAGCTTTGGCAGCACAGGGCTTCCCTCTCTCCCATGGCTGCCCTCTGGCAGTCACTCTGTACTTATGAATAAAGTCATGGCAAGATGCAATCATACCTTTCTTTCTATGGTTTCTTTCTGGATTGTAAAAAAATATCCTGGTGGTCTGACTTGTTTCTCCACTGCTATTAATGAATAAATGAATGAGAGAATTGGTTTAAATAGCTTAAAGAATTTTTTTAAATTATTATTACAAATCATTCATGCAAAAGGTGAAAAGAAGATTGCAGTAAAGAGTCCCCTTTCTATCCTTGCTATTTTATAGATAAATATTAAGAAAACTTCCAACAATTTTAAATTGATGATTTCTCATGTTGATAATAATGACAGCCACTTACTTGAGCTGGGGATTGTGACATACTCATCTTTCTGCTCCTTGCAGATCTTAGCGTGGAACCTGTCACATATCTGGGCTCAACACACATTGACTGGGTCCAAAAAAGAATGAAAGCCAGGTGCGTTGTGGCATGTGCCTACAATCCCAGCTACTCAGGAGGCTGAGGCAAGAGGATTGCAAGTTTGAGGCCCAGCCTGGGCAACTTAGACCCTGTCTCAAAAAAAAAAAAGGAAAGTGTGAAAGGGTGGAGAAGACACTGGATTGGCCACCTGAGAGCATCTCAGGATCTTATTCACTTGCCTTCTACTATGGGGTTGGAAATAAAAAATTTTATTTGATTTCCCAGCTATTCTTGCACTTGTTGAAACAATTTTGGCTAATAAATATGTCTTCAAACAAACAAACAAACAAACAAAAAAGCCCTTCCTTTCCAGAATAAGAGGCAGACTTCTCTAGGAGAAATCCATTGATTCCTTTGTACTTCTCCCTTTCTATCTGGACACTGACATGATGCCCAAAGGTGTAATAGCTATCTTAAAACCACAAGGTAACAAGGACCAGTAAGAATGGCCAAGTGAATAAAAGAAGAAAACATCTTAATGCTTGATGGTAACACTGATGACCACTATTGGCTGACTAACCGTCTGAGAGCTTCCCAAAATGTAGGACTTTTCATGCTAAAACAGGTATGGTCCTGGGCAAGACTGAATGTTAGTCATCCTACTTCAGTCCTGGACTGATTATTTCTGGAGACTTATTTTGCAGTGAGAAAAATAAATTCCTATTTATCTCAGTCATTAGAGTTATATTTTTTTCATTGTTTGTAGTCAAAAGCATTCCTGCATGTGAAAATTTCTATTTCTGAGATTTAACAAATAGACATGTACAGAGTTGCTGGTCTTTTGGTGCTCACTGCTAGCATACAGGTTATCTTAATTGAGTCTCATAATGATTCTTTGTGGTAAATGTCTTAGGCTTGTATTACTATAACAAAATACCTGAGGCTGGGGACTTCATGAAGAAAAGAGGTTAATTAGGATCAAGATCTGTTTAGTAGAAAGTACAAAGAACATGGTGTCTGAGTCTGACAAGGGCCCTTCTAGCTGTCTTAACATGGTGAAGTGGAAGAGGCCAAGCTTTTGTGCAGAAGAGGTCAAGCTTTTGGGGTGGCCTGGTTTTTATAACAACCCATTTTCATAAGAACTAACCCAGTCCTGAAACAACTACATTTATCACTTCCAAGGGTGTTACCCCCAAGACCTAATCATCTGCCACTAAGCCCCACCTCTTAAGGATCCACCATTTCTCATATCATTACATCCAGAACCAAGCTTCCAGCATATGAACCTTTGGGGAACATACTTAAACCATATCCTAACCATAGGAGTACATTCCTTATACCCATTTTACAGATTGAAAAAAAATGAAGAAATATGATCCCCAACTGTAATCTAAGTCCAACATTCTATGATACACCCTTTTCTCCCCAAAGCCATTCTGACTCATTTTCTTTTAACTCATTATGTGGTCATCTGGGCTGGGGCTGTAGCTCAGTGGCAGAGCCCTTGCCTAGCATATGTGAGGTACTGGGTTCAATTCTCAGCCCCACATAAAAATAAACAATGTAAAGGCATGCTATCCATCTACAACTACACACAAAAAAATTTTTTTTGAATATGTGGTCATTTAATAGTATACTTGGAATGGACATCCTGCTTTTCCATTGGATAAAGTGAAGTGCAGTCACTGCCTTTATTTCTATGCTTTCTTTTTAGACTTCCACAAGACCCTAGTAATCTGACTGTTTTTTCAATCACTACTACTAATAGATGCATGAGGGTTGAGGTTCTGGCTCAGTGGTAGAGCACTCACCTAGCATGTATGAGGCACTAGGTTCGATTCTCAGCACTGCATATAGATAAATAAAAATAAAGGTCCATCAGCAACTAAATTTAAAAAAAAATAGATGAGAGAATAGTTTTACACAGATTCATAGATTTAAAAAATTGTTGAATGGTTCAAAAAGCACATAAGTGAAAGTGATTAAAAAAAGTCTTTCTGCCCTGTTGTTTATAGATGAAGATTAGGAAAACTTCCATCAGTTTTAAATTGACAGTTTTGCATGTGGATAATAATGATAGTCCTTTAACTTTGCATTCAGTTTTTGAGATTACAAAATATTTTCAAAGATGCAGCCTCCTTTTCTCTTTCAAGCCAGTTGGGAAGTTTTCTTTCATAACTCCTTCACCGTCACAGGTCTTCCCCCAAACCCCACTCCTCTCTCAATCCCAAGGTCAGGATGTCCCTCTGAGTCCCCTGATCCTTTGGTAGATTGTCTCTCTGTTAGCACACCCTAGCTGGGGCTGTGGGTCTCCTAGGCTTCCTGGATACAACCATAGGCTCTTTATGTGGTCTTTGTATTAGTCACCACACAGAGCACAGGCCTCTCCCAGAGGATGTTACAAGTGGTCCAGAGCTCTGCCTAATCTGCTCTTTTAAAAAGTTTTTTATTTGTTCTCTTTAGATATACATGACAGTAGAATGTATTTTGACATATTATACATACACGAAGTATAACTTCCCATTCTTGCGGTTGTATGTGATGTGGAGTGACACTGGTCATGTACTCATATATGAACACAGGAACATTACATCAGATTCATTCTACTTCTTTCCCATTCCCGTCCCTCCTCCCTTCCCCCCACACTGCCCTATCCAATCTGGTGAACCTCTCCCAGCCCTGACTATTGTGAGTCAGCCTCGGCATATTAAGAGAAATTTGACCTTTGTTTTTTCGGGATTGACTTGTTTCACTTAGCATGATCTTCTCCAGGTCCATTCATTTACCAGCAAATGTCATTATCTCATTCTTCTTTATGGTTGAGTAATATCGCATTGTGTGTATGTGTGTGTGTATATGTGTGTGTGTGTATAAATTTTCTTTATCCATTCATCTGTTGAAGGGCACCTAGGTTGGTTTCACAGCTTAGCTATTGTGAACTGAGCTGCTGTGAACATTGATGTGGCCGCATCACTATCGTATGCTGATTTCAAGTCCTCTGGGTATGGGCTGAGGAGTGAGATAACTAGGTCAAATGCTTCCATTCCAAATTTTCTGAGAGTCTGCTTTCCAGGGTGGTTGTACCAATTTGTAGTCCCACCAGCAATGTATGAGTGTACCTTTTCCCCCACATCCTCACCAACATTTATTGTTACTTGTATTCTTGATAATTGCCATTCTGACTGGAGTGAGATGAAATCTCAGTGTAGTTGTAATTTGCTTTTCTCTAATTGCTAGAGATGTTAAGCATTGTTTTCATATATTTGTTGATTGAATATATTCTTCTGTGAAGTATCTGTTTAGTTCCTTTGCCCATTTATTGATTGGGTTTTTTTTTTATGCTAAGTTTTTTGAGTCCCTTATATATCCTGGAGATTAATGCTCTGTCTGAGGTGCAGATGGCAAAGATTTTCTCCTATTCTTTAGGCTCTCTCTTCATATTCTTGATTGTTTCCTTTGCTGTGAAGAAGCTTTTTATTTTGAATCCATCCCATTTATTGATTCTTGATTTTAATTCTTGTGCTTTAGGAGTCTTGTTGAGGAATTTGGTTTCTGTGCTGACATGATGGAGGTTTGGGCCAACTTTTTTTCTAGAAGGCACAGGGTGTCTGGTCTAATGCCTAGGTCCACACTGAGTTGAGTTTTGTGCAGTATGAGAGATGGGGATCTAATTTCATTTTGTTAAATATTTATTTCCCTAACCTGCTCTTGAATGTAGATAGTTTGGGAAATCCTCTTCAATCAACATATCTGGTTTTCATTTTCTCTGACAGTGTGTTTATTTACAGATTATCCCTTATTAAAAGTAACATTCATGCCAGCATAGTGATGCCCACCTGTAATTCCAGAGGCTCAGGATACTGAGGCAGGAGAATCGTGAGTTCAAAGCCAGCCTCATCAACTTAGCAAGGTCCTAAGCAACTTAGTGAGACCCTGTCTTTAAATAAAATATAAAAAGGTCTGGGGATGTGTGCCTTCATTATGATGTATATAGGACTCTGTCAGTCCATCAATCACTTATTGAAGATCCATTAATTCTACTCAGATTTATTGGGCAGATTTATTTATCTCATGGTGAATCTATAGCTGGACTATCTTTTTTTGTACTTACAGTCATTCATTTTCATCTTTCATTTATATTTATTCAACAAATAACCATATAAAAGTTAACATGAGAGAGGTACTGTTCCCAAAGGTCATGATCAGGTAGAGGACACAGGCTTACTAATAAATCATTATGACACTTGGTTACTTCCATGAAGAAGAAGACAAAGCATTGCCAGGGGATCCGAGATAATTTCACAGAAGTGAAGTAGAACTAACAGATAAGCAGTTGCTTAATAGGTAAGAACAAAGACATAAGGGAGGGTGGTTCTTTCCAAAAGAGGAAATAGCAGGTATAAAAACTCAGACATGTGTTAAAACCTGGCTTATACAAGGACCCAGGGAATGTATGCAGAATGCCTAGAGTTCTGGGAGTGTGGGGGGGATGGTGTTGGAAAACACACATCCCCATCACCCTGCCTGCTGCTTGGTAATTCATTCTCTACCAGAATGGAAACCCTTGTCCTTCCTCCCCTCCAAGTCCTGCCCATTCTCAAGACCTGCTTCCTTCCTGAAGTCTGCAGACTATGTACCAAACAAGTGGGCACTTGGTTCCATTCTGTTTTGTACATTATCATACAAAGATTTTATAACAAATCTTGTTTTCCTACCAAATTATAAACTCCTTGAAGGTAGAGACTATGATTCCTCTGGGCATCTAGGTAAGAAACCAAGTGTTGCTCTAATACTCATTGAGGCAACACTGGCCTGGAATCTCTTCAAGTCCTAAGACATTGCCTATGGTCCTGACAGCATGGTGAGTCTAGACCGTGCCCATGGACCAATGGCTGGTGAGTCTGTTCACAAATCTTCAAACACCTGCTATGATACTGAATCCTAGGTTTGTGGTGTCATTTAGATGCCATTAGGCTGATTTTCTGTTTCTTGGAGAAAAGATGAGTAATAAAGTTACAGGAATTTAGAGGGATTCCCATTAGAAGTCCCTAACTCTAATCAACCTTTGAATTTACTGTTAATCAGCTTCTTACCCATGGAAAGTGAAAAATAAAATAAAGTTGCCATTTGGGAAGCCCTGGACTCATAGATAGAAGAACCAAGTCTTTGTTTTACTCTACCCTATGTCAGACTCTGACCTTGGACAAGTCGTCTATGCACTTGTAAACCAAAGTTTCTCCTCCCTTTAAAATTGGGACAGTAATACCTCATAGGTTATAATGAATATTAAATATAGTAATGGATATTAAATTAATTGATAATACATGTAATATGTGTGTGTGTGTGGTAGTGGGGATTGAGCCCAGGGCTTCGTGCATGCAAGGCAAGCACTCTGACAACTGAGCTATATCCCCAGCCCCTAAAATCAGAGTATTTTAATCAATATTATAAACGAAAGTTCTCTTCCTTGTCTTGTTCTCAGAGTTCAACTCCTACATGCATGCTCTCCACAGGCAAGTAAGTGAACTGTACTTATTTTTAAGGAGATAGAGTATTCATCTTCAAATATCTAGGAGATCTATTGCAACCACCTTCTCAGGTGACTTACAAGTGTCAGAATAATCACATTTGCCTCCCTGGATTGCAGATCCTCCAGGCACTGGTTGCCATGCCATTCCTGGTACTGCAGTGGAATAGCACCAGTGTGGCAAATTTCCCAGGCTCAGCTCTTGGAACATCAGCTTTTCCCACAGAGAATTCTGCACTCCAGGCTGTCTTCTTCAAAAAGAGCTCTGCTTCGATTTTTCAGCAAAGAGTGGTTAAACAACACAGGCAACAAAAGTGGGTCCCAAATCAAAGATCCTAAGAGAGAAAGGGAGGGGGCATAGAGAAGGAAAGAGCAATTGACTCTACACAGCAGGCACCTCTAACCTTCAGACAAAGGCCTGGACTCAACCTGTCACTGATACAGACCAGCTGTGACTCACCCAACTTCTCTGAGTGTCTGTAAAATTATATTATGTAAGTTGATCATAATATCTAGCTTTTGCTGTTATTTAAGGATTAAATTTGAATAAAATAATTTTACAAATAGAAAAATAATATATGATTATGAGCCGGCTATAAATTTACCTGCCTAAAGTAATCATTCAGATCACCCAGATGACCTGTGTGTCCCTTGACCTCCATGGAGTTGACCATTAAGGGAACTTAAAGGAATTCCAAAAACCTTCCCAGGAGTCTGAACAGCCTCTCCTGCAAGGGAAGGATGTGCCCTGACAGTGCTTGGTTTCGCAGGTAACTCAGAGGGCAGGTGACCCCTGCTCTGTAGTCTGCCTTTGTTCCAGATGTGCATCCCCCTGAGGGGAGGTGCAGCTGCACCCCTCATTCCTCCCTGCTCTCTGCTACTCTTCTCAAGGCCCTTCCACTTTCCCTATCTCTTTGATCCTCCCAATAAACCTGTAGGTTAGCAAAACAGATAACGAGCCCTCCCTTCGCCCACACATTTTTTACAGCTGTCTTGCCAGAGGCCATACAGCTCAAAGGGACAGTGTGGGGTCTTTGACCTCTGCAACTGGAACCCCCAGCTTGGAGGGTCAGCTGAGATTTGAAACTAGATGTCTAACACCCTGGCTGTTCTCCAGTCCAAGCTTAACAAAAGCCCGGTAGATCGTTGCCTTGGGTAAGCAGGACCCCCCCAACATTAACGCTGAATTCCCTGGCACCCCTGTCTAGGCCTGGACACCTGCTTCTAACCACAAGTGTTTATTGTCTTGTGTTTGTTTCCAAGGGGACTGGTAGGCCCTTGATTCCTGCTTGGTCCTCGCTCCCCGTGTGTAATTGGGGAGCACCCTGGTGGCCTCATGCTGTGATGAATGGGCTCTCTGAGGCGAGCAGGCAGTGACTGAAGCCCTGCCAGCTGTGGGGGCTGTCCTCTGCAGCAGCACCACACTCAGATGTGATTAGACCTGTGTGTCACAGGGCTTGGCAGCAGTTCCGGGAGGCAGCTAGGCCTTTGTTTGTGCCATTGTCCTATCAAGTAGCTTTAACTTCATTTGCTGCCAGCTTATTTGGCCTTTTGGATCACCTGCTCTGTTCTCCCCTTCCTCAGCTAATGGTTAGTTTATCATTCTCGATTTTTCAGGGAAAAGCAGAATGTAAGGATAATGTTCCTACAAATCATCCACTTAAAACAATTTCAGAATGATTGCTCTGAATAATGGAAAAAATGCTATGTTTTAGTGGGAAGGGAAACTTCCTGTGACTTCTCTATTCCTGATGGCACAGAGGAGGAGAAACCATTAGGTAGCTCTTGATTAGATATCAGGGATTCATTCAACACATTTTAATTGAGCACATACTATGTGTCAGGCACAGTTCTAGGCACTGGAGATATGATTGTGAACAAATACACTCAAATAGGCAAAAAACTAAAAAATAAATATGTTAAAAGATGCTATGAAGAAAAATAAAATAGGGAAGAAGAACCTGACCAAAGGGCTACTCTTTCCAGCCCCCACACATTGCCCAGAGCACAGTAGGACCCTGACTGACTTATCTGTCCAGTTTCTCAGGGCCAGGTCTAATTCCCACACCCCTTTCCATAGCTGGTAGGGGCTGCTAGGATGAAAAGACTCCCTAGAATCATGTGCCAACACAGATGGCAGGAGTATCCCAACAAGCTTGATTCCACCAAGGGAATGTGCAATCCCTTCCATTCAATCCTGCCCAGAATGTTCTCTTCCATATTTTTACCTCCTTCTTCACCCACTTGACCCAGCCATTCAAGATCTGCATCATTCCACTGGGGAAACCAACTAACAAGCAGACAAGGGGCTGTCAGAGGAGGAGAAGAGATTTTTGTAGGGCTTCGTCCTGTGTGTTGTAGGATAATGAGCAGCATCCCTGACCCTTCCACACCAGATGCCAATAGCACTCCCTTCACCAAATTAGAACAACCAAAAATATCTCCAGACAAAACCAAATGTCCCTGGGACTCAAAATTGCCTTTCAATTGAGAATTACTAGTTTAACTCAGCATCATTCAACTTATGATTGTATTTTTTAATCTTTAACCAGCACCATGTGTCACCTGTGTTATTCTGAATGCTGGGAATTGCTGGCTTCCTGATAAAGTCCACATTTCCTATCTTAAGATCTGGGCCCTACCTGGCCCTCTGCCAACATTGCATTGCACAAAGGTGCTACTGTTTACTCCAGTGAAGTCCAACTGTTTGAAATTGCCTAATGCACTCTGCACATTTCATCTTGGGCTTTTGCTTGGGTAGCTGCTGCTGCCTGGAACACCCTTCCCACCACCAGTCCTTACCTGGCTCACTGATTTATTCTTTAAGACTCCACTTGGGCATCACTTCAAGGGGAAAACTCCTCTGATGCCCAGAAAGGGCTGAGTGGCCCAGTCTGCTCCTGAGCTCCCATACACCTGACACCTCAGCCCTTCCTGCTGGGGTATACAGGACCTATAATCCTCTGGTCCTAAAATGTGGCTACTTTGGGGGTTATGGCCCCATTTCTCCCACTTGACCTGCAAGGTCAAAACCCTATCTTTTTGTCATTATATTTCCAGAACCTGGCAAAGTGTCTGGCACAGAGTAGGTGCTCAGTGAAGATCAAAATGAAATGAAGAGTAAGTAGAACAAACACGCATGAGGCGAAGAGGAGGGAGTGAGGATGAGCATGCAGGCTTAGAGGAGGGGAGGAGCAGAGTGGGGGCTTCTTTTTACAACTCAGGAGGAGATGATTGAGTTGCCTGCCCTCATTCCCTTCTCTGGGCCAAATACTTCAGTTGCCTTAACCTTTAACCCTACATCCATCCATCTCGTTTTCCAGCCCTTTTATCAACTTTGTCACTCACGTCCCTGGCTGACTTCTCCACATTTTCCCTAGGCTGCCTTCATGTTTCGTGTGATGTGCTCAGAGCAACAGGAACACAGAGCCTGTCCCCCAGAGCATCACTTTCACTTAATTAGCTTACCAATTCCACAGTTCCCTGGCCTGGTGGGTTGAGAGGAGCCCTGCCTCTGGGCACTGGCAAATTGCTTTCACAAGGAAATGAGTGAGGAGACTGTGATTGGTGATTATGCTGAGGCTTTCCTTTCCCATATCAGGGGCGACTCCATGGGAAGCTAGGCTTCAAGTTGGGAGGGTAGCCAGGGAGGAGGTACTGAATTTGGAAGGAGACCATTCTTGGAGAAACTCTGCACTCAGAGTAGTCCACATGATCAAGGAGATGACTAAGAGATGCTGCGTCTTGGCAGAATTGCTGCTTTTAAATGTGACAGGGAAGGGGGGTGTGTGTGTAGGACCTATAGAGGTTTTAGGCTCTTTGACACGCAACGGTCCCATGAGGGAGACATCATCTTCATTTCATAGATCATGAAGCTGGGAAGAAACCACCCACAGATGGAGGGGCATTCCCAAGGTCACCCGCCCAGAGGGGGAACACCACAAGTGTGTGTGGCAGACCGGAAGGGCCATTCCAACCCAGATCTGATAACCCCCCTAGGCCAGATTGTTTCCATCACCCCACAACTGCTGCTCATGGTGCAATCTTGGGCACCAGAGATAGCAGAGGGGGCAGTTCGGAGGACAGAAAAGCCCTTTAGCCACTCTGAAAGCAGAGGACATAGGCCCAGATGCCAGAGGGAAGCCTTGCACTGCCCTGACCGTGGCACCCCCGCCAGGCCTGTTGGCTTCTCCGGTTGGCAGCAGCCCTTCACTGGATTGACCCTTTGCTTTGTGGAGTCCTGCACACCTTTGTTCTCTCCCACAACCTGCAGCCCACATCAGCTCTTCACAGGGAGACTGTCTGGGCAGAGATCTGGGCCCCCTCGTGCTTCAACTGCCAGCACATTTTGGGCCATGGTGCTCCCTGGGGCTGGTTATCTTCTCACATGGATGTTTCTCAATCACTTATCAGTCAGTCAGCTGACATTATTTGAGGGGCCAGCACTGTACCGCTGATGGAGACTTGAAAAAGAAGGAGGCAGAGCTCCCTGGCTCGGGAAAATTGCATAGGTGGGGTAGGGGCAGGGCTAGTGTTGACATTAGTGCACAGGGGAGCACCCCTAGCCCTGGGACCTGCCTTGTCCTTTAACACTCTCACTCCATGGGAGGCACACACAGGTAGCCTAGAGGTGGGGAATCCCAAAGATGCTGCCTAGGCTGATACCACCTCTGTGTCCCTAGGAAGCATGGAAGTAGCAGATGCCCCTCACTGACACCCCCACCATGCACATACCATATGTCACTGTGTAATGGCCACTGCAAAGTTGTCACACTCTGGTATTTCAGTTCAAAAGTTGGCTTAAACTTTTTATCATATGATCATTACATGGCACAGTTCTGTTGGTCACACCACTTAAAAGATAAAGAGAGCAGCAGTGTATTCATCAGCGGCATATGGATGGGCACCTGTCTTCCAGCACTCTACAAGCCAGGAGTCCAGAATCCTCAGTTCATGTGCAGCATCAGTATATTTCTGAAAGCCAGCTTGCATGGTTTGTTCAGAGTGCTGCAGTACCAGGGACAGTAAACAAGCCAGTGCTGAGGGTGGCGGGTCAGGTAACACAACCAATGAGAGTGGCACAGAACCTTTGGGCACTGAAGGTTAAATGTTGTAAGTCCATACTTCACAGCACTGTAGTAAATTTTCTTAAGTGTAATATTTTGGTCATAATGCACAAATTGACAAAACTAATATGTTAATTTTTTAGACTAGAAAAATATTCGTTAAACTGTCACAAAGCAATGATTTGCATCCACTTGGACTCTTCAGTTTTAACATAAATTCAAGAGCATTCTGTGCATCCTAATCTTGCACCAAAGACAATTTTTTTTTTTTGTATCCAGGGATTGAACCCAGGAGCACTCAACCACTGAACCACATCCCCAGCCTTATTTTGTATTTTATTTAGAGAGACAGGGTCTCATTGAGTTGCTTAGCACCTTGCTTTTTGCTGAGGCTGGCTTTGAACTCGAAATCCTCCTGCCTCAGCCTCCCCAGCTGCTGGGATTACAGGTGTGTGCCACCACACCTGGCTCCAAAGACATTTTAGTAATAAATGATTTTTAAGTAATATTGGCACATTCACATAGTGCTTCACATAATGATCACACCCCACTCTTTTGCAAAAAAAAAATTGTCATAAAAATCTGATGATTATGTAGTAAAATACAATACATGGAAATTCAAAAGCTCAAGGAAGTCCAGTGAGAGGACTGGGAGGCACTGGAAGGAAGAGAGGGTCTGTGAATTTGCTGAGGGCTGGTGGATTGAGGACATTTGGCCTGGGTGTAGTTTCCAGACTGACTGCTCTGGCCCAACTTTATCCACATTGATGGGAGACCATAGGTGAAGAGAGTAATGACACTGTTAAGACACCCAGGTGCAGGCTGGGGTGAGTGACATGATCTCTGTGCCTCATTTTCCTCTGTGAAGAAGAGACTGCTTGAGGACTCATCACAACCGTGTCGTGTGCATTAACTAAGGCGTACATGTCAGCATGGAGCCTGGCACTCGCAAGGGAGCAGTGAGTGACAGCTCTGTCGCCTTACTGCCTTGCCTGATCCTCCAAAAGAAATCCTTCTGCCCTCTCCTGCACACCTCCTTGGCAATTGTCCAGAAGCCAGAGAGCGAACTGCCTGAGAAAAATGCAATGACAAAAATACTTGACTGCATCCAGAACGTCTCTGATGGCAGCTGGTGGATGATCATAGGCTTCCCCCAGGAACGGTAGGGTTGGAGAATAAATTTAGAGTCTGACTCAGGTTCAAACCCTGGCACTATCACACCCCTAGTGGTAGCCTTGGAGAAGTCATCCAAACTTGCTCAGCCTCAGTTTCTACCTAAGTCAACTAGGGATAATTATAACCTTGCTCAAATACTAGTTGAAATTATTAAATATAATGTGGCTGGAGTGTCCATAATTATTTATTTTAACTTTTTTTGTGTTTTTGCGGTGCTGGAAATTGAACCCAGGGCCTTGTGCTTGCAAGGCAAACACTCTACCAACTGAGCTACATCCCCAGCCCCATTATTTATTTTAAAGAAGTGAGAGGGAAGAGTGCCACAGCAGAGGACACAGGAGTGAAGGGGAGGCAGTCTGCCAGCCAAAGGAAGGCATGTAACACTGACTGCAGTTGGTAATATCAGCAACCGCACCCGTGGGTGCTTGCTGTGTGTTGGCACTGCTGAAAGCCATGGACCTCCTGAATCGTAAACAGTATCCCCATTTCAGAGATGGGGAACAGAGAGCCTAAAGGGATTAAGGAAACTGCCTAAGGTCACCCAGCTTGAAAATGGCACTATCAGGATTTTTTTTTCTATTTTTCAGTCCTTTATTTTTTATTGGTACATTATCATTACATATAATAATGGGAATCATTACTACATGTTCATACATGCACATAACATAATTTGGTCAATTTCATATCCCAGTACTTCCCCTTTCCCTTCCCTCCTTTCTCCCTTGGTACCTTCCCCTTCTGGTCCCCATTCTATTTTCATGAGATCCCTCCACTTTTTGTTCTATCTAGCTTCCACAAATGAGAGAAAAGCTATGTCCTTTGATTTTCTGAGTCTGTCTTATTTCACCTAACATAATGCAGAGCCAGGATTTGAACCCATTTTTCATATGACCTCCATATAACTTCATTCCCTCATCTACAAAGAAGTTATCTATAAAGAACTCCAGACAAATATAATGACATGGACCTGGTGGTCCTCTCCCCTCTCCAGCACACAGCAGGAGACACTTTATAAACAGAGGATGACCTCTGCTGCCTTGGGCCAAACTGCCTGCCATGCCAAATTGTTGGAATGGTTCAATGACAAGTGTGCTATTAGGAAGAAATTTATGATGGCTCATTCAAGTGAGTCACCAAATAATCCCTGTGGTGAGGGTCATGGGGAAGGGCCTTCTTCACAGCCAACTGGGGAATCCTGGCCTCTGGCTGTCCTGGATCTGGCAATCTACCTGGGTCCCCACCAGTGAATCAGTGCTGACTAGAATCGAGAATAGGCAAGGACAGGGAGGTGAAGAGAAACAGCCTCCAGGAGGATAGAAAGTGGTACAGTGTGATAGATTTGCTTAGACTTCACCCTGAGGCACAATGGAATCCAGAATTTTCTTCCTGCTTGCCTCCAAATGTGCCAGGATGCTTGGGTCAGGCTCCAGTGATCTCCAGTGGAATTGCACTACCCTTCCCCGGGATGGTCACCAGCAAACATTTCAAAGAATTTGGGTGAACTATTTTTTGCCTTTAAGTCACAAGTGGAAGATGAAAAGGAATTAAACTTCAGGGGAACAAGATATAGCTTGGATGTTGCAATTCTGCTGGGATGGTTTTTTGTTATTTATTCCTCTTAAAAATCATACAACACCATGTCCATGAGAAAAGTCCCAGCCTTAAAATTTGATGCTTTTGGTCAGGAATGTAGCTATATGAGAAGAATCAGTATGTGAAATACCGTCAAGGAATAGAGATGCCCCTGCAACTCACCAAGCCAGTCCAATCCTTCCCACATGATTCCAGACGTAGCATGAGGAATGTCTTTGATATACGCAGAGGTTCGGATGGAGTATGCTCAGGGCATGTAGGGTGCCAGATAAATACTTTAATGCCCATAGCATGGACAAGGTGAAAAACAGCTCACTTCAGTGATGGTCACTTATCTAAATGGTCTTTACATTTGCAAACAACTAAAGGCCAGCCAGTTTGCAAAAGCAAGCCACTGAGCAGTAAAGATGGAGTTCATAGATTGTCACTTCATGAAACTTATTCCCCTCCCTGACTCGAGAAGCCATCTGGTTCCTTCTCAGATCCTTTGACTCCCACTTGAATCAATCCTAATACTTTACTCCTCAACTCAAACCATATTAGAAGCATACACACTGGAAATGTGGGAGAGCCTCTAGAGTTGTGATGTATAATCAGAAGTT